>CM037160.1:26554305-27087468 GCA_020921065.1 Vaccinium darrowii
TCCTGTACTAGGCCTGATAGGTCTCATGCCAAACTGAAGTACTATTTCTCTATGTATCATGTGTTTGGTTGCATTTCAGAAAGTCCTGTCGTCTTCCAGTGGAATCAACGGAATTTCATTACTGCACTATGGTTCAATACTGCACTATGGTTCAATTGTGGTGTACTTAAAAAAAGGAAAGGTTTTGTATGTTTCATGGCAACGAAAGGAAATTTTGTTCCTTCCTTCGGACTCTCACTTTGAAAGATAATGTGGTCCCAATCAAGCTTTGAGGAATTAGAATATACAAAACAGAAAGAACAACAACAACCAAAAAAAAAAAACTTGGAACTTCATGATAATTCCGCAGGATTCACAGCATGTTCCAGAAACAACAATTCTGGTAAAACACAAAACTACCTCTAATGTAGTCTTGAATCCTCCAAGAGCCTCATAACCCAATTTCCTCATCTCATCGTGTGGTGAAGATATGCTCACAAATGCAATGGCAAGTAAGCCCAAACTAGCAAACTCGACTGGTTCAATAAAACCCATTGACAGGCTATGAATTGAGAAGCGCAAGATGAAAACAGGATCATATGTTTGTATTTTCTCAACACCTGGACAATTTGTCTGCAAAGAATAAAATCAGCCTAATAAGACTTGCAACTAGCCCATATATTAGTATGCAAACAACAATAGCACTAAAGAAAAAACATAAACAATTGTCAATGACCAGTAATTATAGTTAGAGAAACACCTCACCTCATTCATATCATCAGAATTGCCAGGTTGATCCTCAACAACGGTCCTACCGTAAGGAAAATGTAAAACAGTAGATGCACACATTTTGGGGTCAATGTGGAGGTTTTCCCTAAATTGAGTTCTTCGGCGTTCTACTGCTTCAACATCCTGTATCATATCAGATGACAGATCCTACTCCTGTTCTCGTTCTTTTCTAATTCTAATAGCAGCACTTCCCCACAGGTAATCCATTTCAGCAATGCTTCCAGAGTTTGACATATTAGCCGACTCAATTTCAAGCATGAGATTGTATATTTCCAAGTCAACTTCACTGAGTGTTGCACCATAAGAAGACGAGCAAGAAAAGCAATTCTCTAGGATTTGCACTAATATCTTTTTCAAAATCAAAACTACTCTGCTGAGCGATGATAAAAAAGAGAGCCCTCAGTAACCTGAAGACTTCTAACTGTTTCATGTATATCTCTGATTTTTTTTTTTTGCCTATTTTCTCCATAAAGTGCATTTTGATCAGTAGATGGAATAACGAGCAACCTCAGAATGCTAGCCATAGGCCTAAACATCATACCAAATTGAGAACCCCCAGATGATTGGGATGAGGAAAGAATGGAAGGTGCAAACTGAGAGTGGGCAAGCAGTAGTTGAAGCAGTAATATGTGTGAATTCCCATTAGATAAAGAAGTAAGAACACCTCGGAGCATCTTCATTGTTGAAGGGTCCCCAAACCTATGAAGAAAAGATAATCTTGCCAGTTGTTCTATGAATGGACAATCACGCATCTCTCTTGTTAATTCTAAAATATTTCTCGAAATGAAAACTTCCAAAAATCTGAACAATAAATAGCTATTGCCACTCGATTTTTGAGTGTCATCAGAGTATGAAGGGAATTTTCTGACAATTATATAAGTTTTCAGCAATAAGTTCATGAACTGGACTCTTGCCGAGTCTTCTTTATTAGATCCCACTTCTGAATGAATCTCCTTTGTGTTCCCACCTTCCTTTGGCGTAGGCCGAATCTGATTACCCTTTAGAAATAAAAGCATTCTACACAAGTATATCTTTGCAACAACTCTATTTACAAGGTTCAAAGATTGGTTAGGTGAATAAGCATCAATCTCACTAACATCACAATCTAGTAAATCCTCATTTGCTACACCCGAACGTGGACAGACAAAATTAAATAACTTCAACCGCTTTTTCAATTTCACCGCATCTCCATTCAAGGTCAAATAATACCGAAACATGAGAACAGATTTTCCTAGAAGACTATGAGAAAGAAGATCGAGAAGTTCTTCCACAGATGGCAGCAAGAACTCAATACATTCTATGTTAAATATGTCCATAGTAGCATAGCTCTTCCAACCTGAGAAACTGCGAAACAGAATTCCGCAATAGAAAGAAGATATGCTTCTACCATATTTGTGAAACTGCTCCCCATATTTCATGGAAGCTGAAATCAAGTATGAAAAAGCAGTAGGTAGAAGCATCACGAAGTTATCATCCGATAGCATATTGCAACACGTTTCATTAGTCACGTCATCCTTTGGAAGCAAGTATTCATTCATCACATCTGAAAAGAAGTGCCCAAAGACTATAAGATGGATGGGGCTCAGTTCTGTAAGACGAAACAACATGTTAGTTCTAGTCATGCTAGTTTTGTGGATGAAGTGAGAAAGCACTTCTATCGGAGTGTTATGAACAACCCTAGATAAATCCATAGTTAGTGGCAACCACTGGGTTTGCGTAACTTTATGAATGTTTGCAACATTAACAGCTTTCAGCAAACATCGATCTGCTGCATCTAGCTCGAAACGCATGGCAAGTTCGATAACTTGAAAATAAATTCTCTCAAACAGAAGAACATCAAAACGCTTGTCCTCCATTTCCCAAAAAATATTGGATGATGTTCCTTGTGTATAGGGCTGCTGCAAGTATGTAGATAGCATATCAAAAGCACAACCAGCGATCGATAATCCAACCAACAGAGAAAAGTCAGATGATCCACGAAGCGTAAAATCACTTAGGTCAATCCTGGAGAAAATCCAAAGCACCAGTTCGAGGAGCTCAAGGTGGGATATGAAGTGAATCAAAGAGTGTAGAGCATATAATGTAGGAGTAAGAGGCCTCAAGTCTCCAGTTTTTATACACTCATCAAACCTATCTCTGAATATCCGATTTAGCCTCTTTACCAGTGCTTTAAAAGAACTGAGGAAACGTTGGTTCAAGTAGTCAACTCCAGTAAAAGAATTCTGACCATTGCAACAAGTTACCAAGTGTTTACAAACTGATGTCAGCAAATTCAAGACATGATGATCCATTTCGTGAGTTCCCTGTCTGGCCAAAATCAAAAAATTCTCCGAACTCTCCCCAAAGATTGCTTCAGTAAACTCTCTGTGGCCCAGAGGGTATTGCAATGACATCATCACTACAGGATGACAAAGAATAACTTCAGTCACTTCAAAAATAGATTGAATTGGGGAATCCTGCAGATGATCCAACATCTTCTCTATGAGAATAGAGCATGTTCCAGAAAGCTGTTCAAACTCAGCCGATGGTTTAATTCTATGCGACAACCGTATCTGATGGAGCCCGAATAGCACAAGGAGGACAGCAGAAACGAAGTCACCATTTGCCACTTCAGAGAATTTAGCTTGAAGCAAGTATTGTAAGTTTAAACCCTCCAGTATATCTAAGCCATCAACTCTCACAGTGGCACATAGAATGGTGCCTGCTTCAAAAAGAAACAAAAAGCAGCCGAAGATGATTCTATTGCATCAATATTCATGTCACCAATTATTGGTTCTTTACCATGAACCATACAGTCCATTCCCATGAACCTTTCCAGACCATTACGGAACATTTCAGGCCACAACTTAGAAACTTCATAAAGCAGATCTGGTTCAACGAAAAATATAGACAACAAGACCGAGAAAGGGAATCCAGACAAATTCTTCAAAGCAGATATTACTGACGGGAAATGTCGTAAAATCACAGTTGGTGGTGTTGACAAAAGAGAAAGCACAAATGCTTTACCGATACAGACCAATTCACTGTCACTCCCACTTCTCACAATTCTTTTAACTTCACCTAATATATTGGCGAAAGAACTGTCAGCGTGTAGCACTTCTCTTTCTATGGGAGAAGGTTTTTTTTCCAGATTTTGGATGTGCCGTGAAAAGAGAAACAAATTCTTCAACGGCCTCCACTCGCATAAATCCTGAGCATTGCCATCATCTAAAGAGCAACAATCCCCAACCTCAACCCTTTCAGATAATAGGAGATCAACCAGTGAATACAGCAATCTAGTTTCTACCTACAAAAGTTGAGTTTCACAATTATGACATGCATGAAGATTACGCAAAGCAGAGCAGAAAAGTGGAATGTTACCTGAGTCTGCAAGAGATATTTTATTGTGTTGCAGACATATAATGCTATCATTGACTTCTCGGGTATGGAAAAGGTCCCAGATTCAGAAGAGAGCACTCTAAGACACTTCTCTAATACACAAATGAAAAGAGGGCCAAATTCAGGAGATACATCTGCAGGTACATAACATCCAGATTAGTAGGAATAATCCGTATCTATTTCATAGAGTAGTCAAATCATAAATAAGATTCTAGTTATCTTTGATTATCTTCCTCTACTAATCGAAACTAGCTAAACAAATTTGAAAGATACTAGCTCTTAGAAATTGATTTGGGTCTCTATTTGGGTCTCTAGGCTTGCCCTCCCTGATGCCTTTCGTCTTTGATTTGGGGGCATGGCTCTACAACGAAACGTTCTGGTGGCTTCTCAGTTCTTGGAGGTTTGGGGGGGGGGGGGGGGGGGGGGGCATTGTTTCAATGGGATTTTGAGAACAAGCACTTTGTGCATATAGCCAAAGGTTAGGTCTGTCCTCAATCATTCCCCACCCATATCCCCAATATTAGGGACTAGATGGGTTCTGTTATTGTTGTACTAGGTCTTAGAAAATGCTACACATACTTAAAACCTCATATTCAAATTGAATACACCTTGCCTATTATTGGCTCTTCACCTTGAGTTATTAAAAGAAGATGTTCAATAGCACGGTATAATAGTTTTGAAGTTATTGTCACATTTGTTACACGTAAGGCAACACTGTAAGCACAAGCATTGAATCATCAAATGCAATGGGACCAATAAAAGCGCGTAAAATGCCTGAACAATACTGAATCATCATTTAAAATCAGCATATTTGACCTGAAACGAACAAAAGAAAATGCAATCCAATTGTAGACAAGGTCAAATTCTGTAGAGATCATTAAAAAGCCGACATGAAACAACCTAGACCCTCCGCACCTTTCTTTTACCAAAACACTAGACCAGTACCACTTCGCCCCCAACCTTCTCTTCATCATCGAGCTACCCTCCCTCCTCCTCCCCCTCCCCCTCCCCATCCAGAATTGCTTCTTTCTCAACTCATCCAATTGGAATGGTAGTGAAAGCATTGAAACAAATGAAAAGGAATAAATCATCCATTTGATGCCCTACCAACGAGTAAAAGAAATTAGAATCAGACAGTGGAATGCTACTATCGTCTAACTTCCAAAGGACGAAGGGAGAATTTTTTACTCTTTAGTTACCAAAAGCCAAAGGAAACACAGTAACTGGAATTTGCCCCATCTTCATGGATAGGGCCTATAATTCATGGCTGCACAGTTTGGCTCTCTCCACCTTAAGATCTATGCCAAAGAACAAAAGAAACTGGAACGTAAAGCATCGATGAGTTTTATCCGACCATCTACAGAAATTTGCACCTAAAGATCAGATTGGGCTTCTAGGCAGCCTGACGTATGTCGCTGGTATTCACACTGTTGGAAATCATAGACCAAACTAAATAGGCACATTAACTTTTTTACAATCATTTGCCTCCGATATAATCTTAGTTGAATGTGAGGGTTGGGCATATTTTTAAAGGCACAAATCAAGACAAAAAAGAGAGGTATCTCGGGATCAAACACTGCCTCATCCATACTTTTAGGCAATAGGTTCAACCACAAGAAGTTGAAAAGAAAAAAAAGGAAAGAAAGAAAAGCTTGTTTATTTCCTAGTCTTTACTCTTTCCTTCCTGTAGATTCCTCCATCCTAACTCTCCCCCCAAACTAGCTTAGTAGTGTTCTCTATGATCTCATATATGTTATTTCTCAATCTATTTCTCCTCTCTTTTATTTCAAACCCATCTCACTCCAATCAGTAGTGTAGAAACCTTATATCCAACCCAAAAGCTTAACCTATTAGGTGGACAGATCCCAACATCATATTAAGTGATCACCCATTTCACACCGAAGCAATGTGGGATTGTATTCCTCAACATGCCCATCGTGTGCAGCCCTTTTAAGGTCTGTCAAGTGTAGCCTCTTTTAAGGTCTATTATCGTGCAACTTCTTTGTTGGGTCTATCATCGTGGGATTGGATTGTGAAGTCTTAAAATGTGGGTTGGAATGGACCCCGCTCTAACACCATGTAGAAACTTTATATCCAACCCAAAAACTTAATGACAGGGATGCCTTGGGTTTTATCTTCTTTTATTTATTTTTGCTAGTTAACCTGCATCACTTAAGTATTAAGTGATCGCCCATTCTATACCCAAGCAATGTGGGATTGTACTCCTTAACAATTAGATAGGAAGAAGGCAGTAATTCCGCACACTCCAGCCTGGACTCCACTCAGTTTACAAGAAGCTCTTCATAACAATAGCCCACAGGCTCGGTTGCGTTAGGTTTGTTGGCTAAGGCACACCAAAAAAACAAAAACCATCCAAGCTTACAAGCAGCAAGTTTATTACAGTACATAGGATTGGAATCCAACAAACAAACATAATAGCAGCTATTATCATGTAACGAAACCAAAAACCAAAAACCTTCAAATCAAAGACAGATTACCTTCAACACCTTTTAAATGGCATATGTGACCCCTTAAAACATCCCAGTACTTGAGCAAGTTATTTCCAACCGTCGAAACCGCATCACATAAAAATGAAACGATGACTGAAAACAAGTTCTGAAACACTTCAATGCCTTGGTCCCCAACAAAATTGCCCTCTATCTTACAGCCAGGAAGAAATGAGAACCACACACCAATTTCCCTCAGGTTTTTGTCAAAGGCACCAGTACTTGACATGGCAGTCTGTGCCAGAATATGCGCTTGATCCTTATGTCTCTAATCGGTGAATAAAGCAGCAAGTTAATAAATGGTTGGAGATGCTTGTACATCATTGGTGGAATTCTAACAGCAATCTTGCACTTTGGAGACCATCCGATAAGTTCTAAAAGGAGCGACAGCAGAGATTGCTGAAGGATGGTTGGTAATGCCAAAGGGTTACTGGGGAGAAATTTAAAGAATTCGAAAGATCCATCTAGCACTCCGGGCATTGTTCGCTGCACAAGATAGTGAAAGCACCAACTATAACCCACCGACATAAAAGGCAGCTTAGATATAAGATACAAAATGCAACAAGAACTGCTGAAGTCCATATTTTAAGCAAAGAATGACATTGACTCCCACTGATGACATTCAAATATGGACTAGGTGTGCATTTGATGCTGCAGGATTTCTTTAAGTAATAGCTAGCAGCTCAAGCAACCAAAAATCTCCAGAGCAAAATCACAAAGGTCAAGTGCATCAACGTACATATAAATAACCAAGTATAAAAGTTAAGATTCTGTGTCCTGAAAGCGAATAAACAGTTAAAGCTCATAAAATCTCCTACTGGCTTGGCTAAGTGCAACAGGAAGAAAATTGATAGGGAACACTCCCTCGGACTACTCGTATCATGGATTATTATATTATTTAGATATAGTTGTAGTTCACAATTATCTTAATCGGAAATGCTGGGCTACTCCTAACTATACCCTGTTATTGTTGGGAGAACCCAAATTTACCTAAAGTTCAGGTCTCTCAGGTTCCTTAGGTTTTCCTCAGTTTTATCTTCTTCAATGTTCATGTCCTAGCCGTCCTACATCATTAGAACCCAGCTGTTTCTATTTGATACACAAGATATTTTACTCGGGCAATTATAGTCTATAATAGAATCCATGTCAGTTTCTATAGAAAGGTACAATGGCTAAGAAACGTAGGTTATCATGATAATTGAAAGCTTAGTTTTGTGCTTTTATTGTGGCCTTCTGGTGCTGCCTTTTAGGGCTTGGTTTTGAGCCCCGTAGCTCGTGGATTTCGAGCCTTGGTTGCTGGATTCTGCAAGAATCAGTCCCAAAATCTGATTGCTGCATAGTTTCAGCCTTGATCCGTGTCACTTGGGTCCATCTACGATTGAACTTGTTGGAACCTCCAACCAAGCTACATCAGTTTTGGTATCAGAGCAAGTTAAAATCCTTTGTTTGCTGTCTTTCACAAGTCTTCACAACATGCCAACAAACGCGGAACGTGATGAGAGGATTCGATCCCTTATTGGAAGTATTTAACAAGCTGCTGATGGTTTAAAGATTACCCTTGAAGATCAGAGAAAAGCAATCAATGAACGGCTTCAACGTTTGGAAGATATGGCAGGGAATATTCTCAAGGAAATTTCTGGTGGAAATCATGGCAAAGGTATTGCTGATAAACCTTCCTCCTCATATGTAGCTGATGAACATTCATTTCAAAAAACCATTTGAACCATCACTATCGCAGCCTACATAGGCATTTGCACCCATGCCCCAACCTATGCATGCGCATAAACAAAGCTCATTGTAATATGAGTTTTGGAGGTCTAGGGCCTAAACAAGGTGATTTTTCCCAAAGAGGACAGCAGTTTGCTGCCCCTAATGCTTACGGACAGCAGGCCATGAACATTGAATTGGCTGGACAGCAAAGGGAGTTTCCTGGTTTAAGGGATCAAAGTATCGGCCAACCATATGTTAGGAGCTATAAAGCACGGATACGGATACGAGATACGGATACGATACGCGGATACGTGATTTTCCAAAAAGTCAGATACGATACGTTGGGGGATACGTTGAATATATAAAAATAAAAAAAAAAAATATATATATATATATATATATATATATATATATATATTTAATTCCTAAAATTCCATTACACAAGCTCACCATTTAAAAAACAAAAGAGCAATTAGACAGATTGGTGGGACAGATGCAAACAAGTCTGAGCCATATTGACAGGACTACAGGAGTAGCATCAACTAGAGAGATTCAACAAACAGTTGGAGTTCATATAAATTTTACAGTAACAAAATCAAAACCAGAGACATTACAGCCATAGAGAAGGATGCATATGCATCTCCATTAGTCGTGTTGAGAGAGAGAGAAGAGAGAGAGGAGAGAGAGACGAAACTTAGAGGAAAACCCTGATGAATTGAGAACTAGGTTTTTTGATTTTCATTGGAAAATCCATCAACCTTTGCTTCTGCTTTCTGTGATTTGTGTGTGTGTGTGTGAGAGAGAGAGAGAGAGAGAGAGAGAGAGACGACTTAAAGAGTTACAGGAGTATCGATCTCATTTGCTTCTGCCTTCTGTAATCTGTGAGAAACGAGAGAGAGAGAGAGAGAGAGAGACAGAGAGAGAGAGAAGAGAGAGACGACTTACAGGAGTGTCGATCTCTTTGCTTCTGAAATCTGTCTTCTCTGTGACGATTGAGGAAATAAAAAACACTTAATAAAGCCCAAATTACATTTTTCACTCATATATTTCAAGAAATAACAAATTTACCCCGCGCGTATCCAAAACGTATTCTAACGTATCCGGAGCGTATCCGAGCGTATCCAAAACGTATCCGAATAAAAATAAATAAATTTTAATTACGGATACTCTAAAAAACGTATCTGATACGTATCGGAGCGTATCCGTATCCGATACGTATCGGATACGCGATACGGAGGTCAAAATAGAGTATCCGTGCTTCATAGGTTAGGAGCCTACCTGATAGTTATTGGATGGGAGATAAAGAGGTTAATTAGAGGTGACTGACTTCAACAGAAAGATGAATCCAGACACTTTCCTCGATTGGTTGACCAGTGTGGATCATTTCTTTGCTTGGCATCAACAACTGAGAGAAGGAAAGTGCAGTTTGCTAGTGCTAAATTAAAAGGAACAGCACAAATGTGATGGGCAAGAACTCAAGAGGCAAAGAGAAGAAGTGGTAGAGGTGAAGTGACTACATGGGATGAAATGAAAACTCTGTTAAAGGGAAGGATTCTTCCCATGGACTATCAACAGAGCTTATTTCTTTTGAAATTGAGTCTTTCTTCGACAAGGACATGGTGTAGGAGTTAATCATGGGAATAGGACACAAAATAATTCTTTAATGCCAAGAGGACAAATCACCTACACATTTCAAAAATACCCCCGCTAGCCCATGAAAGTGCCTAAACCTCTCAAACCCTATGAAAGTGTCTAAACCCCCAAACCTAATGAAAGTGCCTAAACTTAAACCCTAGAGTACCCTATGAAAGTGCCTAAAATCCCAGGGTACCCTATGAAAGTACCTAAACCACTAAAAACATATAATTGGAAAGTGTACCCTAAGTGCCTAAATTCAAAATGCCTAAACCCACTATACCCTACCCCGAAGAGCCTAAACTTCCTAAAATTTAACCCCCAAAATTGAACCCAACCCCAAAATGAAGGGGAGAGAGAACTAATTTTGTCCCACTCATGCATGAGAGAGAGAGAGAGAGAGAGAGTGACGGGTGGGTAGCATTTCCGAGCAAGAGGCTACTGTTAGCAGTAGCATGACACATCCCTTTCAAGGTTTATTGATAAGCTTTCCCTTTGTACGAAAAGTGACAGGCTAAAAGTTGGCTAACGCGCTGTACAAGCTTGCCCTTTGTAATTTTTTTTTTTTTATCATTAAGGGTATTTTTGTCTACTATTGTCCTTGAACCCTTAAAAAATTCACATTAATGTATTGGAGGCCTTAAAATAAGTTAAGATGGACTAAACACCCTTTAAAGCCCCAAACTTGGCCTTTAGACCAATTTTCTGTTTGAAATTTCATCTTCTTCACCGAGGGAGTGAGAGTGTTCGTTAGTACACTGAAAAATTCTACGAGCTGTACATGAGAGCAGGAGTTTATGAACTTGAAGAAGTAATCGCATCAAACTATAGAGCGAGGTTCTGAACTCCAATTCTTGACGATATGGCTGGCTTTAGGATATGGACAGTGGAGGAAGCAGACCAAGTTGCGTTACAACTTGAAGATAAATTTAAGAGGCCATACACGCTGCCCAAACAAACCTTAAGTCCTTTGGTTCCTACACCAAAATCGGCACCACATCAACTCAAGACAATAGATGAAAAGGAAAAAACAACTTGCTTCAAGTGTGGTGAAAAGCATCACATTGCAAGCACTTGCCCAAATCGTTGGATTACTTTAGCAAAGCAAGACAATGAAGATGACATGAGTGCTACTGAAGAAAACAAAGATGACACAAAACAAGTAGAGGTCTATGCTGATACAACCAGAGAGTTACTACTGTGCCAGACTAAGAAGCATGTACCACCACCAAACCACGACTAGAAGCGTAGTAATTATGTATTTCGCACTAGAGCTGTCTGTTTTGGGGTGCATTGCACATTGATTCTTGACAATGGAAGATCTGAAAATTTCATTTCAAGGGATTTTGTTCAGCAATTGGGACTTAAAGAGTAACCAATTGCTAGCCCTTATTCAATTTCATGGATAGGTCAAGGTAAAACGGTAAAAGTTAGCACAAGGTGTCTACTCAGTCTTTCAACAGGCGACTTGCTCGGCGAAAAAGCATGGTGAGAGGTTGTTTGTTACTATGTCAACTGCTCAAATTATATTGAGACGACCATGTATGAAAGGTGGCAGGGATGACATCAGGGAAAACACAGATGCATTGAAATGTAAAGGCCGATGGATCACTCTTTGACCACGACGCAAAAAAACTTCTCGATGCCACTTGCATCAGCATGCTCAATGCGTTCGTTGGAGCCGAATTTTTACTCAGCCGGGGGGAATTGATGCAGTCAAGATGGAAGGCCCTTCTTGGGAAAGAAGGTAACACACTCAAGCGATAAGAAAAGAGTTTGAGAGGCTATTTTTTTATTTTTACAATTATGGTCTAGTAGGATATTTTCCTTTTTTGTTTTGCACTTAGGATTTTTTATTGAGGTGTGTTCTTTTTTTTTTGGTTAGTTTCCTTCATAGTAAAGTAAGTCTTTGGTATATGTGTCCATATGTGTCCTTAGAAGTTGCATATAGGTTGTTTCAGCAGCAGGCAACAGCCACTTGAGTAAAAAATAACAGCTGGAACTTTTTGTCTTGTCTGAGTCTAGGTACTTCACTGTGAAGTAAACCTCCTTAGGAGTTCTATATATAGGGCTGTGATACTTGTTTAAGGGAGTTTTTTTTATGAATTGAAAGTTTAGTTTTGTGCTTTTATTGTGGCTCTGGTGCTGCCTTTTAGGGCTCGGTTTTGAGCCCCGTAGATCGTGGATTTCGAGCCTTGGTTGCTCAGTTCCAAAATTTTATTCCTGCATAGTTTCGGCATTGATCCGTGTTAGTTGGGTCCATCTACGATTTAACTTGTTAACCTCCAACCAAGCTACATCATATAGCATTATGCAAATTTACTGTTATGTAGGGGTGTAACCGGTCCGGTTTCGGCATATTTTTAGTGAACCGGGAAAACTCAGTTTGGGAAAAAAATGAAGCCAAAACTGGTTTTTTAGAGGTCGGTTCAGTTTTGGTTCAGTTTGTCCAATTCGAAAGAGAGAGAGAGAGAGAGAGAGAGAGAGAGAGATCTGCAGATCTGAGCATGTATAAAGAGAAATCTGCCATTTGAAACATATACATATATGTTTACATACCAATATATATAAACATATATATACGTATACACATATTGATAGAGAGAGAGAGAGAGAGAAGGGAGGAGAGAGAAGGTTTTTGTCATTTTGTGTAAAGGTGGATGTACTTGATTGAGTAGATGTGGGTCCACTCAATTTGGTTATTGGCAAAAGGTTGCTAGTTTTGGTTATCCAAGGGCCAAAATTTGGTTAGTTATTAAGGGGTTGCTAAGTTTGGTTAGTCCAATTCGAGCACTTTTTTTAACAAACATTGTTGACCTTAGCAACCTTTTGGTTTTGGATAGGCCAATGTGGATGCTCTAATGCAGTACCATAAAATGCTACAGTGGCTGTTCCTTCGTGCAGAAAGGTAGAGGTTCCCCCCTTAGAGTTGACACTACCAGGTTTTGCAGATGTTTCCTGAGTCACTAGCTCAGCTTGGCAAAAAAACTTTCTTATAAACCCTACCTGCCCAAACCCAAAAACAAAATACCCAAGCCATCAACTCCTTCAATTTTTTAAATAACTACCCAAGCCTTCGTCACTTTGATAGCCAATAGCCCTTGTCCCCCAAAGGCTTGATTACACTACTGGTGGTTGAAGGCTTAGGAGTTAGGGCCCATCAAGGCCACCTATGGCTATTAGCCTATTACAATGAAAGGATATACAAGATGAAACTAATAAGGGGGTAATTTTGGTAGTAGGAGGCATTAGATCAAGTCCAATATCTAGTAGTTAACAGACTGAACAAGAGGGCAGCTGAAAGAGAACATCAAACCTGGGTAGCTTTATGAACTAAAAATCATAGGAGAAATGGAATACTATTCTCCTATATCATCCAAATGAACAATAAAGTATCCAGATAATATATAGTACTCAATTCTTTAGACAATGAAATCAAACTTCTTTCACCATTATCGACCCAAAAACATTAAAATATATATATATATATATATATATATATATATATATATATATATATATATATATATATATATATATATATCTTAACTTACATGATAAATTTTGAGGGCATCAAGTAACCTTGAGTAGAAGTGTGTTTCTTCGTCCTTTACCGTCATACAGCTCTCAGAGCACTGGCGCAACCCCCAGATATCTGCAATAACTGCATTATCATCTCCATCGTTCAAATCATCCACATCATGTATACCCTGAGCCACACCCGTGTTCTTCGGCAAAGTAATTTCAGGCAGATAGCTAACCCCACTTACAAGAATGTCGAGATCGTCCTTATGAGCATCAATTTTCAATCTCTTGACATCATGAACACCTTGTTCAAGTGAAATTTTAGTATCTGCCGCTCTCTTAAGGCTTAACTCCAGACTCTTGGAATGGGCATTCAGAGAAGAAAGTAAAGACAACAGAACCTGGGTATCCGGAAGCAAAATCCGGACTTCATTCTGAATATCTTGCTTCAACGATGCCCATTTACGCCTCATTTGGTCGCTAGAACAAAAATTACTCTCTACAGCTGTTGTGAAAGAGTCCAACAGCTTCAGCTCCTCCAAAACAAGCCTCAGGGTTCCATGTTTCGCAAAAGAATTTGTGTGAAGCAGCCCTTTGTTGACTACTACCCGGGTGAATGGACGAGGACATATGCATTTTATAAGACTCTGCACATCTGGATTGGTAAAGGAAGGTGGATCCTCAGGCTTGAAATCAAAAGTCAGGCCACTGCCGACCGAAGAAACCAAGTTTGCTGCCAGAGAAACCGCAGCAAACCTGCAAGTGAAAAAGAACGCTGAACATACAAGTACACAACAAAAGGAAAATGCAGTATATGGAAAGTAGAAAGCAAGGAACTAACCAGTTTGGCGATGCATTGTCTTCAACGTTGTAAGGGAACTCGTCCATATATGCAGAACCAAACAATGGCCTCCCTTTGACAATAGCCAAAAGAAGGTCCCCGTGGTAGTCAACCTCAGTTGCTTTAAGCTTTTTCATGAGATCTAATAGTCGCTTTAGATTCCCCTTTAACGGACTTGGATGTCGATTCAAATCTGGCATTAACCCATTAGAGGGGTCAGTACAAGCAATGACCAAAACCCTGTGCGCTAGCTCTGCAGCAACACAACCAT
Source organism: Vaccinium darrowii (assembly GCA_020921065.1). NCBI lineage: Eukaryota > Viridiplantae > Streptophyta > Magnoliopsida > Ericales > Ericaceae > Vaccinium > Vaccinium darrowii. Next base: position 26,568,941 of record CM037160.1, read on the forward strand.
CCTCTCTACCACTAATATTAACCAACTGCTCAAGAGTTACGCTACCAAATAGAACGCTACGAAGACTAGGGGGTACCAATGACTCTGGAACGAGAATCCTATCACACAACGTAGACAGAACAAAAACAACAGTCTCATCATCGTCACTACCAATCCCGCGAAGGACCCCAGAGTACATCTCCTTCTGCTGTAGGACCCATCTCAGCAGTCCCGGCTTCCCCACTTCCAAAATGACATTGCAAACCCCACAAATGCTCGTCTCGTTGAATGCTTCCTTTTTGTCGAGATTTTTTTCTGTTTATACTCTGCGAGTTTGGGGAATATCGGGAGCTTGAAATCAAAGCTCTTAGCAACGTCAGAGGCCAAACCTGAACCCCTTCTAACAATCGAAGCCAACAGCAATAAAGCAGCATTCTGGCGCTTCGCTTCTTTACTGTTCAATTCCTTGTAAAGATCTCCTAATTTTTCTTCAAAGATAGAACGGGCAAACTTATCAAGAGCCCCACTATTAGCAACCCCTTCCGCATCATTCAAATTATGTAGCCCCTCTGGATGAGTCAAAATTGTAGAAACGAACTTTAATACATACGACAACCCGGGTTTCCCCAGTTGAAAATTCCAAGCTTGAAGAAGCTCTGATAACTTAGACGATGTTTGAACATATATACGCAACAGTTCACCCCCGGCATGTCCTCTAAGTAGCTTGATAAACTCCTTTGACGCATTCAAACACAACTTAATTTCAGCCGAATTTAAATTTCGCAATAGTTCTTTCAGTTTAGCTTCATGTGATAGCTTTAGAAGTTCTTCCCCCTCAAATTCACTATCATCACCGTTCTCCATGGCTGCTACTGACTAAATAACATTAAAAATACACCAATCACTGATATTTGAAGTAGGTGCAGAACTAAATAGGTACTTTATATACGTGTATTTGTGTAACCTGAACTAAGAATAGGATTGACAAGTTTGAGTTCCGGAAAATTAAAAAGAAACCTGTGTGGAAAAATTAAAAACAAAGTTGTGTGGACAAATATCGAGAGAGAGAGAGAGAGAAGAAGTACTTACTCAAAGAGAACCCGTCAACATTGAGAGAGAGAGAGAGAGAGAGAAGAACAAAACCCTAAACCCTGGCGCCGAATGTTTTAAAGCGAAGGGTCCGTTTCAGTGATTGGGGTACAGTGGTAGTTTTCTGTTTTCCTAATAAACTGGATATTTTTAAATTTTTGGTAAACTACACTGACCACCCCTGCACCCTGTTTGGATGCGGAGATGATTTGCGTGAATTTGTAATGATGGTGGATTTGTAGTAAGGGTGAATTTGGTAATGAGAGTGGACTCACCTCATAAAAAAGGTGGATTTGCAATGAGGGTGGATTTGGTAATGAGAGTGGCCCCACCTCATAAAAAAGGTAGATTTGTTAGTGAGGTGTTTGGATGGTATTTTGATAAGGTGGATTTGAAAGGTGGATTTAATAGAATAAAAGGGCAAATGACCTATTTGCCCCCAGTTTTATATTTTAATAAAGTAAATGGATTGATTTTATTATAATAACAATAAATACATAATAATTACATAATAAATACGAAAAATAAAAAACCCCAACTCATAGGGACAAGATTAGGGCATATCTTCAGCGATAATTTTCAAACTGATTGATAATTAGGGCAGATCCACAGGGACAAGATTAGGGCACAAATCAAATAAAAAACCCCAAATCATATCGCTAATGCTGGGTTTTCTAAACACAACCAACGACAGCCACAATATTAGGGCAAAAATCCAATAAAAAAATCCCCATTCACAGATCCGTAAACACAGCCAACGACAAAATCAAGATTAGGGCAAAAATCATATGAAAACCCCCCAAACATATCGGCCATGGTGGGTTTTGGAAGCACCCAACCACCATGGATTTCAACACAATCCCACGACAGCCACTTCATTAGGGAAAAAATCATATGAATAACCCCCGAATCTAAAGGATAATGGTGGGTTTCAGAAACAAAACCACCATGGATTTCGAAACAACCCTGTTCGATGTACGAAAAAAACCCTATCAAAAACTCCATTTTTGATCGATAATCGTGGGTTTCATCAACACAAGCACCATGGACTTCGAAAGTAGAACATTACTTCGAAAAAAATTGGGTTTTCAATACATGATTCAAGATTGAAGATGAAATGGATCGAAGATGAGCAACGAAAAAACCACAAACCGATCGACTGCCTCTTCGTTGCCTCTCTCTTCTCTGATGCAAAACAGTATAGAAAACCCTCGATCGTGTGTATATCACCCGGATTTGGAGGGGTAGAAAGGGTAGAGAAAGAACCAAATCGCCCCTCGTTGGGTAACGATAGGGTCAAGGCTGTCGTTATCAAATCCAGGAGCACCCAGATATCATCTCCCAACAGTGACCCAACTCCATGGCTTGTTTTGCCATCCAAACGGGGGAGTAATGTGGGACCAGGATATATAATTCGGGTGTATTTCAAATCCGTGTCTCTAGTCTAGCATCCAAACAGGGTGCTGGGGTCTTCAACTCAAGGACCATTCTAGTTCTAAAAGTTATGTTCATCTCCCCTATATGTTCCCCTTTTTGGGGCGAGCTACTAAAATATTCAAAGACAACAGCTAAATGAAAATAAACTTTAATTAACCATTTCCTTTTCATCCGTAGCTCAAACATAGGTAATTGTAACAGCAATGAGCGTTCCACCTTCATCTTCGATTGAACTCTCCACCCCTGAGGTTTTTGACTCAAGTACCATTCTAGTTCTAAAAATTATGTTCATCTTGTAAGCTCCAAAAAGCGGCATTCTTTTTGAGTTGGTAATTCCATCTGACAAATCACATTTTACATGCATCTCTTTGATTATCAAGTTGCAATTTTCTAAGGAGAAGTCTGTATAGGATTAGAGTGGAAGGAATCTTCTTTTAATGTAATTTGAGAGTTCGTGTTTTAGTCGTTTGTTGCTCGATCAATATGGTGCATTTAGCATAGGACGATCAATCATGGGATCAATCGGTTTCTTAGTCGAGTACCTCCAATTTAGCACAGGTTGCATGTTTGCACAGGTCGTGAAGTTTCAGAGCATGTGGATTGCTAGAGGGATCAATCAGGTTTTCAATCGGCAGCTCTAAAAAAATCGGATCTACAATTGTCCGATCAATCGGCTTATGATGCGATTGATCGGAATGGCATCTCTATGAATTTATCACGGTTTTAGATCTAAAAAAGTCGGCTCAAAGAAAAAGTGAATTGTGTCTTTTGTTCTCAATATATTAAAACCCTAGAGTGTTAACAGTGGATCTTGAAGCAATTAATCCATGGGATATTAATCAAAGCTTCAAGAGGTTTCTACATCATCAATCAAGTTCAATTTTCTTCTGGTGGATTTCTAGAAGAACTTTTGGAAGGCTCATGGATTCAAGGCAGTGACAATCAAATAGTGGGTGTGGTGAACGAAGAGTCGGTAACCGATCTTAGGTCAATTGCGAGGAGTCTCAATTGTGGGTAAGGTCGTTTTGTAACCACACAATGATTTTTATATGTTTGATTCCTTCCCGTGGTTTTTGCCCATATAGGGTTTTTCCACTTATATCTTTGTGCTCATCGTTGCTCTTTAATTCTTATTTATTTGTTTCAATTGATTGTTAGCAAATTAAGAATTTCACATCTCCCCAACATGTTCCCTTTTTTTCGGCCGTAGTATTGAAATATTCGAAGACAACAATTAAATGAAAACAAACTTTTATTAACCATTTCCTTTTCATCCGTAGCTCAAACATAGGTAATTGTAACAGCCATGAGCGTTCCACCTTCTTCTCCGATTGAACTCTCCACCCATTTGCAATCGTCAGAGGGAATTTTTTATGCCCTCAAATTTGAAAGGTAAAAGTAATAAAATCCACGTAAAAAGTCAACAAAGTCTAAGGTCGACGTCAAAATTCGAGCTCGACCCATAAAGTCAAAGTCATACACAAATTAGTTCACGGGATCCCCATACTCCAAAATAAGTATATGAGTTACAAGTGCTGTTACAAACCCAAGTCAAAAAATAAAACTTAATAAAGTTTAGAAAGCCATCTTATAAAAAATATAAGCTCCAAGATGATAAGGTAACTCCTCCGTTAAGCTTTCAAAAAAGATGCATGCATACACTCCAAGCAATCCATATCATTCTCCATGTTTGGTACCTGAAATTGTTAGGGTAAGCTCACTAGTCTAGTAGAGAAAAGTCTATCAATCCTTAATGCAATGAAATGCAAGTGAGTGATAGACAAAGGATGCACAAGCCACGCAACAAGGTTCAAGAAATTTTAGGATTTAAAGGGTTGAAAACAAACTCATTAACCACTAGATTCCCTTTACCAATACCCCACGTGCCCGATTCGTACCCGACATCTCGCATGTGTCCAACTCGTTCAATACATTGTGCCACAAGTTCATCAAAGTTAATCCCTTTTTTTTTTTTTTTTTGAAATTCCTAATGACATGCCCATAAGGCGGCCCTAGTATCCTTCCGAGCTACCTTTCGGTCCCGTATCCATATCATTCATCATGTATATCATTTCGGGCTACCTTTCAGCCCCATATCCTTATCCTGCCCTTAGCCAAGGCATAATTCCTCGCGACACGTCCATAGGACGGCCTGAGTATCCTTCCGAGCTACCTTTCAGCCCCGTATCCCATGTTTTAAGTTCACATTTTCATTAAACAATTTCCAATTTCTATCCTCGTGCCATAACATAACCCATGTTTCACATCGTCTTTTCCAATGGTGTCTCGTACCCATTACTCGACATAAGAGCATAGTAAAGTGTCATTGTGCGTACGGTGTTCTCACTAGATTAACTAATAATCAACCACGAGCATAGCAACACCCAACAACCTTGCAAAATTTCAACACTTTGTTCACTTCACATTTCCAAAAAATTTTCCAAAAAGATTCTTTCCCTATCTCTCATCTCTCCAATCATTAATCACTTTTCTCTCTCTACTCATACCCCTCTCTCCAATCATTATTCTCATTTCTCTCTCTATCTCTCTCCAATTATTACACCTATCTCTAATTATTACTTTTTTCAAAAACCCATCCAAACACTATCTCAAAAATATTTCTCAAAAAATTCTTCTCAAAACTCTCAACCAAACACAGCGAAGTGATTCAATAGGACTTCAAATCAAGTAAGTTCAAGACCAAAAATTCAGCTCATCAGGCATCGTTAAGATGGTCTAACAACTAAATGATGAAGAAATTCATTAGAAGCATAGATCAAGCTCAAACCCCAACCCAATGTGACTAGGAAATGGGTTTTCAAAGGAGATTTTCAAAATCAAAGGAGAGTCGATCAAGTAGGAAGACAATACCACATTATACATCCAAATACACTTAAGAGAGGTAGAAGTTCCCCTACCAAGATGGGTTTTGAGCAAAGCCAAAGAGTAAATTAACTGATTTAGACCCTAAACTTCAAGAACGACCTCCACCCAAGCTCCACTACGCATTCATGAGACAAGATCAAGTAAAAAATGAGTTACAAGGGTGAGGTTGCATTCACAATCAAAGAGAATGAAAGAAAAACGTGGATGGAGGAAGAACAAGACCCAAATCAAGTGTTTTTATCCCCTTGAGTGCAAAACCCGAAATCCAAGGGAGATTCACGAACCCAATGCGTAGATCTTGAAGTTTTGAGGTGGATTGAGGTTAAAATCACAAGATTTGAGGTAGGGGTAAAGAGAGAAGGTGGAGGAATGAGTTTTAGGTTAGAAATAGTGTTTGGAATGGCAAAGAACCCAATGACCCCCTTATGTAGTGTGCGCGCACAAAAATTTTGCCGAAAATTACTCTTGCTACTAGTAGCAATATGCGTATTACCGGTAGCAATATGTGTAGCAATATGTATATTGCTACCGGTAGCAAATACTCAAACAGACTTACCGATTGATAGATACCGGTAGCAACATATTGCTACCAGTAGCAACTGGAAAATTTTCAATTTTTTTCTACTTCAATCGATTGAACATCCGATCATTTCTAGCATTATCTCAACACCCCAAAACCACATCACAACATCAAAATACATATCCCAGTCATCCACCGAACCCCGATACACCAAGATATACATTTAAAGTTTAATCAAGCTTCGTTCACATTAATGAAACAATGAAGGGAAGGGGTTTAAATACACGAGTCCTCACAAAATTGATCACCTTGAACGGAGCACCAAAAAAGTTAAGAATAATGCGGCCAAAACTACCATGGACATCCAAGATACGAACCTTGCTAATCAATCTTCTCAAGAGATAGTGATGGAAACCCCGTTTCCCTACATTTCTCATGAAGCATAGACAATGCAAGAGAATCAAGGAGTGGCATCCAAATCATTCCTAGGAGCCTTAATGAATCGAAATGCTGCCTCCAAAGATGAGCTAGAGAAACGTTTGAAGGAATTTGCTGACGGTGATGAAGAGGAGATGGATTGTGAGTGCCCTCTACCTCATACAAAATCAAAGCTCAAAGTGACATTCCTAAAAGAGCAGCTCAAAAGAATTCGAGTTCAGTGGAAGGGTTACTCATAATCAAATTGTTGGGTAAGAACATTGGATTCAAGGTGCTTATGGATAAAATTCATCGCTAGAAGGCATGGTCAAACCAATGGATATTGGGATGGGCTTCTATCTCATCCGATTCGAATCGAAAAGCAATTATCACAAATTCTACACAGGGGGACCCTGGATTATCCAAGACCATTGCACTACGGTCCATAAATGGGAAAGTGATTTTAAGGCGGACATGGCCACGGCAATCAAAATGGCCGTCTGGGTTCGCATTCCCCTGCTCCCATTGCTGAGAAATTGGGAAAATTTCTCAAATTGGATAACAAAACAGAGGCCTCTGTGAGAGGAAGCTACGCGAGAATTTGCGTGGAGATGGATTTGAGCCAACCCCTCACACCGTCGATTGCAGTGGAAAAGTTTGATTATTTCCTTGAATACGAGCATGTGTATCTTATTTGCTTCGAGTGTGGAAGAGTGGGTCAAAAAAAGGAATCGTGTAAGATTAACATGTCGCCCGAAAATCCAACCGGCATCCAAGATTCAAACATTGTTATTGTAGAGGAGTTAGGGAAAAAGCCTGTACGATTTAGCGAGCAAATTGTAGAACCCAAAGTGTATTGAGTATGGTGATTGGATGCTAGTCAAACGAAGATACAAAATTTTTTTGAAGCCTATGGCCCAAGCCCGCAACGAAACCCCCCAACTAAACCTAGAACCCAACATTTTAGCCCAAGCAAATTCCAAAGAGATTTCCAACTCCAAAGCCCAAAACACTGGTTTCACTTACAGAAAAGTTGGCACTTTGAAGAAACTATCAACCCACAACCCAAGCACAAGCAAACAAAGCCATGTTACTAGCAAACCTAGCTCTAACACCAACAAGAATTAATCAATATGGATCAATGTTTACCCCCCTATAATGGACAGCCCGAAGATTCTAGTCCACAACTAGTTTTAATTCCTATTAGTAGGTCTGTGCCTACCAAGCCCAAAGAAAAGGAGTCTGACCCTTTGTCTAGCCCTTTGCCCAGCCAAGCCCATCTCAATGCTCCCAACACGTCTAGTCATAATCCTAACACCCTTAACATTTTTTACCTTAGATTTTAATTATTATTATTATTAATAGAGTTGGAAAATTTTGAGGAATTGAAATTAGAGTAAAGTGGGTCAATTTGATGGTAGTATATGCTTGGGGGTGTTTTTAAAATGCATTTGAAACTTAGGGGGTATAAGTGCATAAAGGGGGGTTGTATATACAAGTATATGGCTGTTTTTTTTTAAAACATAACACCTCTCTCTCCCTCTAAAAACCACCGGTGTTTTCTCCCTCTTGCTCCTCTCCAAAATTCTTCCACCTCCACCTCAAATCCCACTTCATATCTCAAATTCCTTCAAAACCTTCACCAATACTAGCCTCCTATGCGTGTTTGGAAGCCCGGGTTTGGTTTATTTCACTCCGGAAGGAGGAGATTCAGTTGGAGTATTGGGGAGAAGGCAAGGGTTTTGCTCATCCTTTGTTCACAAGCTTCTAAACCTTGAGGTAGGGGGATTTCTACCATTACTAAGTGTTTTGAAGTGTGTGATGTGTAGATTATACTCATCTTTGTTCAATCCCTCTTATGTTCTTGAAAAATCCATTTTCTAGTTCCATTGATTTTGATTGGAGATGGATTAATGCTTGTTGATGTTGTCCTACGTAAACTAGTTGTTGTAATACCTTCTTGTAGCTTGTGGTGTTGATTTTTGATCATAAACATGTTTGGTTTGGAGCCCATTGCAATCCCCTTATTTTTTGCTGTCAAAAAATCTGCTCGAGATGGCCAGTTTCCACTTTTGGGTTGGATCAATCCAAAACCTTCTGATGGTGTTCCGGACCATAGTGGATAGATCCACTCTCATAGTGGATCGATCCACTCATCACTTGGATCGATCCACAACCTTCTGTCTTGCTCTGGACCATAGTGGATCGATCCACTCGCACAGTGGATCGATCCACTTGCGCAGTGGATCGATCCACTCCCCCCTTCACTTCACCAAAACTTGTTTTCGTCGATTTCGGTCGCTTGTTCGTGTTAATACTTGGCGTAATCATCTCTTATACCTCAATACTCGTTGAATAACTCATCCCTAGCCTATCCTAGTATAATTGGTGGCTCGGTTTGATTTTTGTACGACACCTACATGGTCAAACACTTGTTATGTGCGAATTAGGTGACTTTGGCGAAATGCGTGAACTTGAATGACGAACCGAGGTTGGGAGGGACATGATGACACTTGTGCTAAATCAATGAATGTGAATTGACGTGAGAACTTGAAACTTGTTATACGGGACCGAAAGGTAGCCCGGAATGATACTCGGGCCGTCCTATGGGCGTGTCGCGAGGAATTATGCCTTGGCCAAAGGGAAGATTATACGGGGTCGAAAGATAGCCCAGAATGATACTCGGGCCGTCCTATGGACGTGTCGTGAGGAATTTCTAAAGATCTAACTTAAACAAATGGTTGACACGGCATACCAAACGAATTGGACACTTATAAGAGAGAACATGTGTCGGGTACGCATTGGACATACGAGGGTGATAATAAGGGATTATAAACTTATGTGTGTCTCGTAGGACTCCCTTAAACTCTTGGCTATCTTATTTAGCTTTCATCCTCACGTCTCATCTCGCATCTACATTTCATTGTGTTTAGTTTTGGTAGACGTTTCTCTACTGGGCTAGTGAGCTCAACCTATCATTTTTCAGGTACCCAGCATGGAGCATGACTTGGATGTGCATGAAGTGAATGCATACATCTTTTGAAAGCTTAAAGAGGAGTTACCTCATCATCTTGAGTTTATAATTTTGACGAGATGATTTTGTAACTTATTCTTATTAAAACTTTTGACTTGGATCTGTAATAACTTTAACACTTGTGTATTTCGATTTGGGGTATGGGTACCCATAGATTATTGCACCCTTGATGTTATCTTTGACTACTAAACTTAGACTTGCCGTGACCCATGGACTTGTGGTTTGTCCACGTGGAATTTCTTAGTGTATTATCCTTTAATTTTTCGAGGGCGTGACCGAGCGCGTACATTATGTGGGTATGGGTTTCGACCCAATTAGCACAAACGCACTACCACCGTCGCCCGCTGCGACCAGACTGTGACCGGGACTGTAAACAAAATTGATAGTTTGAGGACTAAGTAAACAAAATTGATAGTTTTCCGTCCATGTTCTGTATAGTTTGAGGACTAAGTAAACAAAATTGATAGTTTAGAGGACTAAGTAAACAACATGTGTATAGTTTGAGGACTAAGTAAATAAAATTGATAGCTCGAGGACTAAGTAAACATTAAGTGTATAGTTCGAGGGATGTTTTGGAAAATAACTCTTTCTTCAAAGTAATAGTGCCGGAGGCACGACCTGGCCAATTAAGGCCAGGAGCGTATCGCCAATAGAAGGGGCGAGACGACAAGTGCACACTGAAGGCGGACTGATCGACCCAACCCAAAATCCAACGACGAGTTTTTTAATTGCAACAACGTAATTATACACTATTGGAGCTGGAATTGCCGCAGTTGCTGACACCAGACTTGCCCTCCAAGGGATCCAAAATATTGAATTGCCTAAATTATAGTGTGGTGGTGGCCGGTAAGACAATGGTTGAACCCGTTAAGGTTTCTTCAAGAAGGGTCTGAGGAAAAATAAGAGGCTTTCTGCATTAGTATACCTTAGTTGTAGGATTCTCCTACAAGGGGTGATGAATTTGCTCGGGAACCATATTTTCCTGCTCCATGGTTTGAATCTTGTAAGAAGCTCGTTCCAATGGAGTAGGAATCGGGTTCCGTAATGGGATGGAACCAAGGTTCTGAATCCCGTACCGGATTAGGTACCAGTTTTCCTACTGGTATGGTATGATATCAGTACTGGACAAATACCGGTACCGTTTCAGATTAGCGCTACTAATGTTACTTGTAGTTGGAAATGGCTACAATACACACCTCTTATTTGGGTGTACCATATGCACCTATCGTATGGTCCAGATTGTGCCACCTCATCGGCAATCATAACATTTTTTAGTTTTTCGTAACTTTTCAGCAATATGATTTGTAACATTTTTTATGATTTGTAACATTTTGGTCTGTCTCATAACTTTTATAAAAAAAATTCGTAACTTTTACAAAAAATTCGTAACTTTTATAGGGGTGTGTATCATACACACCCAAATAAGGGGTGTGTATTGTAGCCTTTTCCCTTGTAGTTATATCTTCTTAATCTTGAAATAGTGCAATATACTACTGCATTACTACTCTTTTTTAATGTAAATATAAATGGTACTACTGTTTTGGAGCAGATGAGACTTTCTACCATAGCATTAAAGGCTACACGCTAGCCTAGGTTACAGTATTTTTCACATTTTCCTAAGAAAGTAGCAGACAACCAGCATTTGTTGCAGCTCTTCTTTTACTTTTTCTCATCTTCTCCCAACACAGGCCACCGCCTCTCTGTTTTCCCTTCATTTTTTCAATTTCTGCTCTGGTTTCTCCCCATTTTTTCCATTGTAGAGTTTAGTCCAGTACCTCCAGAAACACCCCAGGAACGGCCCGTTATGACCGAAAACAATCCAGTATGGCCAGTATAGTCCGAGATCAGGCGAAAATTTTGCCGGAACGGAATAAGAGGCTAACCTTACCGGATTTCTTTGAAAATGGTACTTATGGGTATGATACGGGATTCACACCTTTGGATGGAACCTTCCACGCCAAAGTATGAAAAGAAATTAAAGAAGAGAAACAAAAACGACAGGATATTCGCATCAACCAGAAACTATTAGGTAAAAGAAGTAACATAAGTTTACTTTAGCATTTAGACTTGGAATGTATACACATTTTTTTTCCCCTTGATAGAGCCCAATGGAAAAACAGGAATCATGTAACCGACCCCAATTAATTAGGACATAAGGCTCGGTTTGGTTTGGTTTATGTACACTCATTTTACCTATATCTACAAGAAATGTTAGCAATTGACTCCAATTTGGCAATATGTAATAATTTTTGCACCCTTACCACTTTGTACTCTTACCAAATTGTGCCACTAAAAAAATTATATTTTGGAGTTCTTTTTATTTTTATTCAGAAAATATATAGGTAGTACAAACGCTCCCAATAGTAGGTTCTTGTTTATTCTCTTGTGATTCTCTTACGCTGTTTCTCTTGTTATATTGTTCTATTGGAGTGAAGATTCATGATGCTATAAAGGTCACCTCTTCTGATGAACTACAAAAAGTTATTTTGCTTGCATTTCAGGTGGTAAAGAAATCTATTAAAGTTCGTAAAATGGCTCGCCATCTAGTTGAGCGCTGTAGTATTATTGCATGGTTATCATCAATTGTTTCAGTCTTCTGTGGGAAGCAATACCAAGCTCTGACAAATTTATCACGCGGTCCATTAAACACAACATTGGAGGTAATAAGCTATTTTGATTACGTCTTCCATTTCCTTTAGTCCCCTAAAAATTACATTTTTATTTAGTTTATTAATTTTTTTTATAGGCTTTTGTGAAATGCGACATTGCAAAACGTAACAATCTTATTGCATTGGAAAGCTTGAAAGATTACAAGACTAATGAAGGGGTTATATATCCTTAGCAAAACCCTAATACTACGGAAGGACTAAACTACCCTGAACATAAATGATATGCGATCTGTACTACCACTTAGGGTTTCGAATGGAGAGACGGAGAGAGATGCTATCTGGTTATGAGAGAGAGAGAGAGATGCAAAGATGAAGAATGATTGCAAAGTAACAGATCTTTTTGTAGAAATATGATGCTATCGATGTTGTGCGAAGAAATTGAGAGAGACCCAGTGTTTAGAACACCCCAAAAATGCGACTACAAAAACTTTACTGATGAACAATCGTGGTCGGTGGTGCTTTTGTTGCTACTGATATCCTAGGGTTTTTTGAAAGTTGATGACGGGGCTGCTGTTCAAAGTACATATGCTGAGATAACAGGAAAGAGGCAGAGAAAGAAATCTTTTCAGAGAGAGAGAGAGATTGAAAACAGAGGTTAGATTAACCTATTCCGGCTCTAATACCATGTGACATTGCAAAAGAGAGAAGAGAAACAACGTAACAATCTTACTGTATGATCCCAAGCCGATACCTGGCATGTTCCCCCTCTTCCAGGCCCATCACAAGGAAAACGAAAACCAAGATTTGCTTTATCCGGTATCAAACGGGAGCTATGAGCAAATAGAACATCTTTCAGGAGTATCTATTGAAAAATTACAAGCCTAATGAAGGGGTTAGATAGTCTTTAACCCTAATAACCTTAGTAAAACCCTAATAACACAAAAGGACTAAACTACCCTGAAACTAAACGATAACCTTAGCAAAACCTTGACAACACAAAATGACTAAACTACCCTAAACATAAACTGAAACCCTAAAATTAAACTTCACGTCTTTATCCTTAATTTTTTTTTTTTTTTGTGGTTTACAGTTTATCTCCCAAACAGTTAGCGCCTGACATAGGAACTCACTTTGCTCCTCTCATCTATACCTTTTTTATATCCTGTCTCGTCACCTTTGTACTTTCTCATTTCACGTCTTTCTTTGTTCACGCATTCCTGATACTGCTACTTTTTGCCAAGCCTTCCTTGTGCACCTCTTTGGGTGACTGTGACTCCAAGAAACAGAGAAGTTATTGATTGAAGAACGAGCATGAGCCACACCTCTCTTAAAAATTGCACATAAAAGATTCCTGGACAACTCGGTAGCCACCAGACAAGGAAGAGAGAGATTATTCAAAGACTCCTTGGCCTTATTACACCTACAGAACCAGTCAATACCCACTTCATATTAGACTCTGATTCATAGATCAGTTATCACCATTACATCCATTGCTACGTTACATGGATCCTCGTAAATGAATAAAATACCCTTGTCAGACATTCAACACTTGGATAAATGTGTGGGATCCATGTCCAACATATTTAGTTGGACATACTCCTTGCAAGTGTATTTTATTATTATTTTTATTATTTGAATGTAAGTGAACTATTCGTGGAACTCCTATATTATGCATCAAAAGGCCCTATGGACTTTTGCAACACTGTTTCGTCGAGAATATATATATATATATATTTTTAATATTTTGGCATAATCTCGAGTCCTTTAGAAAAAAGTTTGGATGAAGCGGACACTTGGGCACATACCCGTATCTGAGTCCATGTAATATAGATCCATTTAGTGGTAGTTCAGTTAGTGGTGTTGATTATCTCATCCTTCCAATTAATTAGGAATGCTTGTAGTTAGCACTTGTAAAAAATTAAGTATCATTTTATACTAGCACAAGTTGCTTGGTTTCGGCTAGGGACGGATCCAGAAATCTAACCCAGTGGGGGCATCTTATTAGTTGTAATCGTGCAATTTTTTTCCTAGTCAATGATTTTGCTAGGGACAAAAAATCGTGTAAGAAATTATTGAAAGTTAGGGACCATTGTAAAAGGTTGCTAAAATAAAAAAATATATATAAAAGTTAAACAATGTTCTCATCATTTTGTATCATTTTCTTAAAAAGAAGGGAGAAAATTAAAATTCGGGGGAAAAAAAATACTAGAGGAATTATTATTACCATTATCGGTTCAAAATATATAATAAAACTACTGGGTTGTTTAACAATGAATGTTGCCGGTCTAGTTGCAAGACGAAAGGCATTGGTTTTGGAACCAGAGCTCCTGGTTCAAACATTGACAAGCCCTCTTAATTAATGGCTTTCTACACTTTGTGGAGCAAAAAAAATGAGGGGCAGGAGTCGAACACAAAACCTCCAGTATTGAGGAAGCACAACTTACAATTAGAGAACACACTAACTATGTTACTACTCTCGACACAAATAGTATATATACAAAACTTGTTTCCCAAATTATTATTTTTTTTTTACATTGACAAGTGGGGGTTCAGCGGGGGCACATGCCCCCGCTTGCCCCCCTTTGGATCCGTCCTTGGTTTCGGCTATAGTGTTTCCAGGTGTTCTTCAATCAGTGGCTAGCTTTTCAGAGTAGGGTTTCCACAAGAGATAGAGTTCTATCAGGAATTATCTGAAGATCACAATATCGTCTATTTTTTTATTTGTAGTGCTCTTCTCATGTATGGGGGTTCTTTTTGTAAACAATCTTTAGAGGGCCATAATAGTAGTTGTGCCACCTTTAAGAATGGTGTGTAGAAGCTCTCCTTGCTGCTGCCATATATCATTCCTTGGGATATAGGAATTGCAGGATTTTTCAACACAAAGCTTTGGACCTCAGTAGTGGGTTACTCAAAGCTGGAACTGATATCCTAGCTCTTATTAGCTCTTGAAGGGTGATCAAGGCAAATGATGTTAATACACAGATTGGTTTAGTATCTCTTTTTTGACAGATTGATGCTAAATGGAGACAGTTCCTCCTCCTAACTCCTATTTCTATTTAGGTGGTCAATGATGTCATTTCAAACCGAAACATAATTGAGTGGTTGCAGCAGTTTGCCCTTGAGCAGCTCTCGGAACTTTCAACTCATTTATACAAACTCTTAGTTGGTGGCAATCTTACAGATGAAAACGTTCATCTTGTAACTTCAGTTCTGGAGATACTTACGTCAACTTTGAAGATATCTCAAGAACGGAAGGTTTATCAACCACATTTTACGCTATCTGTTGACGGTTTGTTTAAGATATACAAAGTCGTCAATGTATGCTGTGATGGAATTTTTAGTCACTGTGCAGAATAAGGGTTGAAGCCTGTACTTATGAGCACTCCTCCGGGGGCCATATTATGCATGGTATCTCGCTCTGTGTGTGTGTGTGGGGGGGGGGGGGGGGGGGGGGCGCAAGTGTATCTACACATCCATTGATTTAGGTGCATTCTCATGCATTCATGGAAGCATGCTGGAAGTGTTGTGCATTTGACTCTATATATTTGACTGCAAATCTGAATGGCAAATTTTGTAGTTTCACCTTCTTTACACTCATTTTTTATTTAGAAAGTGTAGAAAATTCAGCCTTTCCTTTTATCTTGCTTCTCTGCAGTTTATAAGTAGCTTTCTTTTCTGTTACGAGCTGGTACAACTATTTGGTTGTTGTTCACTGTATGGATTGGTGAATGAAAAATATTGGGTTTAGGATGTAGAGAGGGTTTTGAGCTTATGTTGCTTGATTGACATTGGTTGCCCCAAACTTTATCCATATTATGTTCAAATAGAGAAAGGATAATTATACTAATTGTGTGCTGAATTTTAATTAAAAGTGGTTGCAAATTTCCGGTGACACATTTGCTGATACTCCCCATAATTGTTAGGAGTGAGTACAACCTTTAGGCCAGACTATCCCACAACTTCGAATCTGTCCATAATTAAGTAGTTCACTTAAGGATTGTATCGATAGGAGGCTTAGATTCTTGATTATTCTATTTGTTGGAAATTCATAAGCTAGTTTGTCCATCTGATTTACAGGTGCAAGACAAGCTGCTTATGTTTGTAAGGTGGGCAACTTCAACTGCTTTACAGTCAAGCTCTGTAAAAGAGATTCAGCCCACAGAAGCTTATTGCCATTCTGCAATTTTGTTGGAGAGAGAGCAATCCGAAGATTCCTTATTATCAAAACTTTTACGGTGGCTAACGGCGTCTGTTATCCTTGGAAGGCTGTCTTTGAGATTTGAAAAGTCAAACCTGGAAACATTGCATTCTTTACTGGAACTCGATAAGAAAGGACGTGGAGAAAGTCAGTTTGGCTTTGGTTGTGAAGAGATTCTAGCTGCTTGCATATTTGGCCTCCAACAGCTTCTTGGCATGGGCTGCAGATTACTTCCTTCAGTTGTAGCTGCACTCTCTCTGCTCCTTTTTTCTGATCTTTTAAATTTAGCAGGTTGGCTATCACTTATATGGTCACTAATCCATTCTTTTGTGCTCCCACTGTCTGAGGCTGAAAATAGAGTTTGCTTTGCAAATTGAATTTGAAAACCCTTGCTTATGGCCTAGTTTCAAGAATCCTTGCACATCGTCTTAACATTGACCTCTAATAAGGTTTCGTCTACCATCTCTAAAGCGTCATTTCCTGGATGGGGAATCTAGATAAGTTGGGCATTATTGACATTACCCTCTGTTGAAACAGTAGGGAAATTTGGATTTTAGGAATAAGTTTTCACCAGTAGATTGGTGATCTTGGATTATTAGATAAGGGCAAAGAAGAGTTATTTAAAACTTGACTTTCAAGATTTGACACATTATTTAGGTTCTTTAGATTGATTCCACCCCCCCCCCCCCCCCCCCCCCCCCCCTCGTCCCTCTTCTTTTGATTTTCCTATGACTGTCTTAAATGTTGGTCTGATAATTGGTAGGTCTGTGTTTTTTTCCATTTTTTTTGTAGGGTCGGAAATGAACTGCTTACTCAGTAATGAGAATACTCTGGCATCACTTTGGTCAAGAGTTCGTTGCCCCGTTGAAGCTAATCCGTCTTGGAGATGGTAAGATGTTTTCTAATCGTATCGGATTTTGGATTTTATCATTGCCTTGAGTTATGCTTAATTCTAAAAACTCTACTATTTTATCATTCCTTTTTACGTAAGCTAATGATTCTGGAGCGCCACCCCCACCTTACTTACCTCTATTGCTATACTTGACCTTAACATGAGTTGATCCATTTCGAATAAGAGGGAAAGAGAATTTCATATTTAGAGTGTTGAGAATATACATAATAAAGTTGCCCCTCTCTCTACTAGCTTAAGCTTTTAGAAAATAGGCACTACAAATATCAAACTATCTAACACCCTCCCTCACGTGCAACCCCGTATTGCACGTGGAGATACAAATTTTCGTAGATAGAGCAGAACAAATAAAAATGGGAGAAGTTGAATGCAAACAGAGAACAAATGCAACTAGAGAGATTTGAACCCAAGACCTCTTACAACCAGAGCTTTGATACCATGTTAAGTTACCAACTCTCCCAAAAGTTGAGGCTGAACATAATCATAGGAGGCAGGTAAACCGAATAGAAACCGAGTAACCTGGAAACCCTCACGTTGGCGCTTCATGACTTGAATATCACTAGAGAGCGGCCTGCATATTTAGCTCATCACAAGTGCTACAGAACTTGGCATAATACTCCTCCGAAGACCCATAACCAAGCGACAAAGAGAAGAACTTCTGATGTTGATCATACATGCGATGCAACAGAGATTAGCACCATAATACATCTCCGTAGCCTGACGCCACACAAGTTTGGCAGTTCGTAAGAAAACCAAAGTGCAACTAATATGAGGTTCATACTATTCCATAAATCAATACGAATCCAAGGATTATCTGTCAAGTAATGAAATTTTGTTATATTAAACCTTAGTAGCCTGATCCCAAATAGCATAATTCTACCGTTCAAAGGTGTGGAGGTAATAGACAGCTTCTCACGGAATTGAGAAGTACCAGACAAACTACCAACAATCGTAGATGTAGAACTAGACTCAGAAGTAGAGGCAGTATGAGACTCCATTATAAATAAACTCAATAGCTAAACAGATCCAATAATGAACAACAAACAAACGAGATAAAGTTACACAGTGAACAACTTGAAACCAGTCCCTGCTCAAAGCAAACAACTCTAACAACCCCACATACCACTCAACATCCACAAATATCAGAAGCTGTGAGCTGAACAAATCATAACCAAAAAGCACAACCACTATACGAAGAAGACAAACAAATAGAAATAACAAACTGATTACCGACCCACAAACAAGAGATCGAACCATCTTAGATTGAAGAACAGAGTAGGCAACAAACGATAGCATAAACGAACCTCAAAGTAAGTGGACTAAACATTTGCAAGCATTGAATCATGGATTCCGAGCACTAGGTCACCATTTTGATGGGTCACAAGCACTGTACAAGCACCGAAACATGGAATTTTACGGTTTCTGAATCTAAGTTTGGGGTTTCCAAAAGATTTCGAGCACTAGATATGTGTTTTCGAGCAGAGTGTGTGGATTTCGAAGGTTGGATAGTTTCAAACATCGGGTATGAATTTCGAAGGTGTTTCAAGGGGTTTCGAGTGGTTTCAAACAGGTTATGAACTGTTTCAAAGGTATTCGTCGAGGTTTCGATCTGTAGATCTAGGGTTTTTTAGGCTTTTGGACAAGACTGTGTTAATTGGTTGCTTGTGTTTTGTGCCTTAAGTGGACCTGTTCGTTGTTTGTTAAGATCTCTATGTTACAGATCCGTTGTTTATCTCTCCACGTATAGGTCAGGGGTTGCATGTGCGGGAGAGTGTTAGAGCGTGTCCCACATTAGTAATTACAACCTCCAAAGCTAGTATATAAATCTGGACGGCCCTTCAGTCATTGCCAATTTGTTTTGAGTATGCTCTAACATAGTATTAGAGCTAGGGTTTCAAAGGGTTTTGGACAAGACTCTATATCAATAGGGTTTTGGACAAGACTCTGTCATTGGTGGTTGGTTCCCCCTAAGTTTGTCGGTGAGGGTTGATAGTTGAACGTGTTGAATCATTTGTTTAATTCACCAAATGCGAGTGAGGAGTTGCACGTGCGGGGGACTGGTAGTGCTTGTCCCACATCGGTTAATAATCACCTCCAAAACTAGTACATGAAACTGGGCTGCCTCTCCACTCATGCCAATTGGTTTGAGTTGGATGCTTTAACGTGGATGCTAAGATAGGAAATTCATTGAAAGATTAATTGGATTGAGTCATCCACTAATTTAATTTTCTATGAACAGTACGTAATGTGATTCTGGCAAGAGCAAACTTGGACTGAAAATTTGGCCATAAATGTCAATTATACTTCTTGATTGTAGAAATGAAGCCGCTTTACCTTAAGTTTCATGCCAACCGTTAAATTGTTGCCACTGATGGGAAATATATGTTCCTTTCGCCTGGTTTTGGACCAAGGAATCAGTGCTTCCGACCTTATGGCTTGTTGCTCTTTGGTAACTTGTCATGTCTGAGTGTATAGAAAAAGGTTCACACCTGGCTAAACTAATGTTGGAAAATAACATTGTTTTTTTACAGGTCATTTTACCAGCCATGGAAGGATCTCTCATCCAAATCTACGGATTTAGCCACAATGGATGACCTTCACGCTTGTGAATCTCTTTTAGTGATAATTTCTAATGTCATTGGAAAAAAGTCACTACATTCACAATTCCTATCACATCAAGATTTAGAAAACTCAGGTGTATTCAATTGGGAAAGAAGTATTTTAGAAAGCGAATGATACTTTTGGTGATTTGGTTAAATCATATTTGCAATCTCTGGTAGGAAAGTTTGTGTCATCCCTTCAATGTTTTTTGTGTGTGAGCCAATGCTGATTGTCTATTTACTTGAAGTGAGATAACTTGCACATAAGGTAACGAATACTGATCGATTTAGTAGGATTGATTGAAGATGAAGATGGCAGATGGATAATCTTTACTAATCCATAATGGGTTTTGCGGCATTGCATTGCCAACAATGGCAGAAAGTGGTTGAAGAGACTGAACAGCCACTTACAATGCACTGCATACTCATTGTTCTTTTGTTCTTTTGATCTTATCTGCTTTGACTGTGTTGAGTTTATACTCATTATTCCCTGAATATGTATACGTGCACGGAAGATAATTCTTTTTACATGTTGCTATCAAACTACTACAGGCCGAGTTCGTGAATATTCAATGGATGGTGGCTCAGAAAATGAATTTCGTACTCCTTTTTCTTGAATCTGATTGTGCTCTTTTATTTGTTCTCTTCATTCATGTAAAATTATAAATTACTTCAATTATTTTTCACACAATCTTGCGATTTTACAGGAACAAAAACAAAAATGAAGAATGTAATTTACATAAAAGGAGAGCAAAAATAAATTCCCAGTTTTCTAATTCTAATTTACGTTCTCTTCGGGCCACCATATCAAATGCATGACATTATTTCACATTCCTAATAAATCTTGGAAGGGTTGAGAACACCCAAGGTCCTTTTTAGAAGACATGCTGAATTGTTCCAGAGAGAAGTCTCAAGATGATTCCAATCCCGTCTTACTGATTACTGTTATCTCACCTTTCTCTTTTTGTTAGGTGTTGAGGCATGTCTACCCAGGAATAGAAAAGAAAAGCTTGTAGTGTTACTGAAGCTTCTTGTGTACCTTTGACTGTCCCTGGTAAATTCTTAGATACAAATTTCCACCTTGTTCGGTTTGGGTCTCAAGACTCACCCTGCACGGTTGACGGTCCCCAATAAAATTTTATTTCTCTCTCTCTCAACTCATTACCCCAAAAACCGTCCATCAAAACCCAAACCGAGCAAAGCCTTCTTTTACCGAAAATGAAAATACCAGTGTGTAGTCTAAATACTGATGATACTTGCACTTTTTTTTTAGTTTGAACATATAAGAATTTAACATTATACATAGGCATTTGGATATGAAGAACTCCAACTCGCTATTCCTGCACTAAAATGCTAGGTCAAGTCTGAAGTACAAATACAGAACCAGACCAAAAAATTGTCCACCTTGGAGTTTTTTTGGAGGGGCCAACATTGTATAAATCAATGGGTTAATGACTTTTTTTTTTTTGGCTAACATTGTATAACCCAATGGGTTAATTGGTTAAGAGGTTTTGAAGTCTCTCCATAGAAAACATTTTCAGTGCTGAGCAGGTACGCCTCATGGTGCCGAGCGCAAATCTTGGCTGGCCATCCAAAAGTGTTCTGGAAAACTAGTGGGTTAAGAGAGTTCGAAAACTCTCGATGGAAATTTTTTTCAATGACGAGACGGTACGCCACGTGGTGCTGAGCGCGCATCTTGACCGTCCAAAAGTATTTCGAACCGCTCCAAAACAATTTTGGATGGCCAAGATGTGCACTCGGCCACTATGTAGGACACCTTGCCCGCCTGGCATTGAAAAATTTCTCTCTCCATGGGTTTAGACTCAAACCGAAACCACCCCTTATAAGCCAAGGGATCAAAGGGGTTGAGCATCTCCAAGAGTCATACTTGCACCTTGTTGGCTACTATGTCCAGCCAAACCAAAATGTCATGTTCCAATAGAGAGTGGTGTTGGAACTCATATGTGAAAAAGTGACTAGGCAAAGAGACGAGAAGAAAAATTACCAACACATGCAAGAAAAGAAAGTCCAAATATGGGCAACAACACTTCATTAACTTTGAAAATGTGGAGTAAATGAGAAATTAGAATCATAGCCCAGTCCATATATCCCCAAAACTCAAACCCTAAATCCCCACATATGGGTGCTATGGTCGAATCCTATTTAAGTATTTTTACATGTATTATTGGCATTGTTATAGAAATTTGTATGTTATTTTAAATACTTTAAGTAACTAATTAGTTATATTCATGGGACCTTGTGATTAGTGGGCATTTGTTACATTGCATCTAAATAGAGTCATTAACGAGGGTTTTATTATTAGATAACTCTGTGTGTGTGTGTGTGTGTGAGAGAGAGAGAGAGAGAGAGGGAGAGAGAGAGAGAGAAGAGCAGCAGCCGAAGGGTTTAGGGAGGTGCTCTATATGTGTTGTTCTCCTCCGAGGTAAAATTATTCTCTATCGCGTTCCTTTGTCTTGATCGTTATTGTTTCTCATAGCAACCATGACCTTTGGGTTGGGACTAGTTTAGTACTCCCTTTCAGTTTCATTGAGGTTTGATGTGAGAGAGAGAGAGAGAGAGAGAGAGAGAGAGAGAGAGAGAGAGAGGGATGTGTGTTGCGTGGCTATGAAGGGTGGTTTGTGGTGGTGATATTTGATTCTTTTCTTGAATTAAAAAAAAAATGGAGCCTAGTTTCTTGTTGTTTAAATTTAGGATCATGTCTTGGATGTATGGGTTGAGAATCAAGTGGTGGATATGCGGAATGTGTGACAGCCCATGACCCACCTAGATGCAACGGAGGTCTATGATATAAAAGAATAGATTATGCCCTAACTTGCACAAGGCCTTTTAAAGCCGTCAGGGTGCCAAAGCTCGTTAGTACTTCCCAGTTAAGCGTGCTCACCCTGGAGCAATCCTGGGATGGGTGACCTTCTGGGAAGTCCAAAGAGCTTGGGCGACCAAAGCGAACAATATTGTGCAAGGCGGGGGCAGATCGTTACAGTTGGTATCAGAGCACAACTCCAGACTACGAGGTAGGAGTCACCTCTAGAATCTGCAGGAGCCACCTCTTGAATCCCGGAGTGGGAACAAAGTGCTATGCAGAACTAAGTGCTATACCTCCCGGGGGAAGGTCGCTGGGCCAATATGCAACGAGGATGTTGCATCCTAAGGTGGGGGGAATGTGACAGCCCATGACCCACGTGGATGCAACAGAGGTCTATGATATAAGAGAATAGATCATGCCCTAACTTGCACAAGGCCTTTTAAAGCTGTGAGGGCGCCAAAGCTCGTTGGTACTTCACAGTTAAGCGTGCTCACCCTGGAGCAATCCTATGATGGGTGACCTTCTGGGAAGTCCAAGGAGCTTGGGCGACCAAAGTGGACAATATTGTGCAAGGTGGGGGCGGATCGTTACAAAATGCATTCATGGGAATTGGGAATTAATTTAGGTTTTGGATTGGATTTTGCACGTAGATGGTCCTACGAGTACTGATGGTTTGTCCCATTAGGATTGAAGTTGTTTTTAAGAGTGGATTTTGGTGGCTGATGATTGGGGATTTTTTATTAGGAATAGTTTGAGGTATTACTGAAATTCCTAGTTTTACGTAGTCAGTGTTATACTATTCCAATAGATAGTTATTTTGCATTTTCTATTTTGTACAGATTGGTCTCGTTTTGCGTGTGCGAGTTGCAATGCTTTTGGACTCAGGTGAGTGCTTAAGCATGTTACGTATTTTTGAACTCGCTGGTGTCCCTTGAATTATTCTTTTGAAAAAATTATCATTTGGTTATTGAAAACGTGAATTGTTTATATTTGATCTTTTAATTGGCATGCGAAAAAAATATTCTTTTGGTGAGAACTTGGTGGATACTGATGGGAACATTTATTATTGAAAGTCCACGGAAATTAATCCTCTGTGTGCAGGTGACTTTGGCCATTAGGGAAGAGACCGTGTTCTGGCCGGTGACCCTAATGCTCAACGGCTGACTTTCGTCGGATCGTTCTTAGGGAAAAGTTCCATGGATTGCCTACTCGTGGTGACTTTAAGTTTCGATATTGGATTCAATTATTATGAGCTTTTGTTCACTGGCACTTGGTACTATTTGGTGTTGGTTGTGATTCCCCAATGTTATTGGATGTCGTATTGTATTGTGATCACCATTAAGACTTGTTGTTGGTAAAAAAGATTTATTGTATAAATTGTTGTTTTGTTGTACACTTCGTATGCCAATTGCCAAATTATGTTTGTATGGAAATTTATTTTTAATTCCTGCTTTAGAACTTTATCTAATATACATGTTTTGCCATTCACTGAGCTTGTCAGCTGACGGATTTATTCCAACACCATTTTTAGGAATCGAGACGGATTTATTCCAACACCATTTTCAGGAATCGAGTCAACAGGTGAGGACTCTGGCAGCATCTTGGGGAATTCTTTGTGTCAACCTCCATAGGATATTGCATCCTAGTTTTAGTATTTTATTTGTTTTCTTCCGCTTTTTGTTAAACCTTTTTGATAAATTACATTTTTGTTATCATTGGTGGATAATTTTATTGTTGGGCTCATGGGACGGTTGTTTGCCATGCTGATGTTGAGACAAATTTGGTTTTGATTTTGCTATATAATAAAGAATGGTTATTTAGTTTTTATGGTTTATTTTATTTTAGGCTTCGTGTTCCATGGGTTTGCCTCGTGGCACACGGCCGGTCATTTCCCATTTTGGGGCGTGACAGTCCCATTTTATTTGTTCAAGTGACAGCCCGGACCCACCTGGATGCAACAGAGTTCTATGATTTAAGAGAATAGATCATGCCCCCGCCTTGCACAATATTGTCCGCTTTGGCCGCCCAAGCTCCTTGAACTTCCTAGAAGGTCATCCATCTCTATATTGCTCCAGGGTGAGCTCACTTAACTGTGAAGTACCAACAAGCTTTGACGCCCACACGGCTTTAAAAAGCCTTGTGCAACGAGGACGTTGCATCATAAGGTGGGGAGAATGTGACAGGCCGGACCCACCTGGATGCAACAAAGTTTTATGACATAAGAGAATAGATCATGCCCTAACTTGCACAAGGCCTTTTAAAGCCGTGCGAGCGTCAAAACTCGTTCGTACTTCACAGTTAAGCGTGCTCACCCTGGAGCAATATAGGGATGGGTGACCTTCTGGGAAGTTCAAGGAGCTTGGGCGGCCAAAGCGGACAATATTGTGCAAGGCGGGGGCGGGTCGTTACATTATAGGTAGGGCTGTAAATGAACTAAGCTGTTTGCGAACTGTTCGAGATTCGGTTCTGTAAAAACTCGTTCAAGTTCGATTCGTCTACTAAATGAGCAGAACTTGAACATCAATTTTAGGCTCGTTCAATAATGAGCCGAACCTAAGCCAAATAGTATCCGGCCCAGTTAGGCTCGGGAACTTGGATAATTTTATTGTAGTCTATTGATAAATCTATATAACAAAACAAAAATTGTTTTCAATAAAATATTCTTCACCAAACAAATCTCCACCCTTTATTTTACATAATCCAAGGATCAAAGCTTGAGAATTTATGAGAGGGATATCCCTCTCATAAACTAACTTTTGAGTGGCATTTCCGTAAATACCTTTTCACGCAGCTCCGGCTATGGTGCACCAAAATGGTATTGGGGCATCGTTGCCCCCAATTGTCTTGAACCATTGGATCTTCCAATTTAATCTTAGCCATTCATCATTCCCACCCCTCTCTCCTATTACCGGATGCACCTGTTGAAAATAATTTGAAAGCCTTAAAATATTTTCGTGCTTTTGCTACTCTCTTTCTCTCTCTGCCCTCTCTTCTGAAAATAGGCCGCCCACCATTGTTAGGGTTCAAGCTGCAACTCTCTCCTTCTCTCCAGTGCTTAACATATTTTTCTCTCAACTCTTTCTCTCTTTCTCTCCATTGCTTCGGATTTTCTTCAAGAACAGAACAAAAGATGCCATTGCTTTGGATTTTCTTCAAGACCAGAACTAAAGACGCCACATCTCCTCAACTCAGTCTCTCCATTCAACTCACTCTCTCCATTCCAGCAGGTAACTCTCTCTCTCTCTCTCTCTCTCTCCCTCCCCTCTCTCTCTCCGCCCTATAACAATGGTGGGTACCCTATGGCTAGAATGCCCTTATGAGTACCCCACGTGATTATCTCTTCTTCTATTCATGGTGCTTCATTTTTTCCAGCGGGTAAAATTTTTTCAAAACCTTAAATGTACATACGTGCAAAACAGATTTGTTCAAGGTAGGAAAAAGTGAAGCACTTGAACTTTTATTGGAGAGGTTTGATGTGGCGTCTATGGCCTCCTGTCACATAAACCCAAAAGCTTTACAACTAACTAAAAACAAATTACATAATCATTGGCGACAAACTTTACCAATTTTACCTCCACAAGTAAAAACTTGGAATCATGCTCATCCGAAACAGTGTTCTGATCCATTCCTCCAAAGTTGTGCACTGGTTATATAATTCAAGTTCAGTAAGATCGGAAAAATAAATTTAATTTCTTATTCTGCATTTAAATCTGATTGAATAATCTAATTGTATTAAATACTTTATCTTAATTCAGTGGAAGGTCCTATTAAATTATTTAATATTTATTACTTAATGATTTATCATTTTTCATTCAACATTTTTATTGTAATTATTGTAGCGTGTGTATAAATAAAAATTATTTTTGCAAATTATCAAAAATAATAAATGAATATCCTTTTTCACATGGTCATGATATATTTAATAGTTATTTAAAGATAAATTATTTAAAATTATTTTAATGTAATTTAGAGATTATTATTATTATTATTATTATTATTATACAATTAATATTTTTTATTTCAAAAAATTGTTCTAAGAAATATATACTACACAAATTAAAAAATTTAACTAAAGCCTTTTTTATCTCATTTTTTGATGTTGCCCACTACAAAAAAGCTTAGCTAAAGGACAAAATTCGGGATGGATTAAGTAAAAAGTGGTGTGGTGTTATAACATCCCAAAACGTTTCTTACTCAAAATGGTGATTTGCTACCGGAATGACCAGTCGCCTTATTTTGTGGTGAGTATTCCCCTATTTCGTGGTAAATGTTGTCTTGTTATGTGGTAATCCTTAGCTTATTTGGTGGTATATATTTCCAATTTTTATGGTAAGTAAAGTGCGAGTTTTTTGGCGGAAAAAACCGCAAAACCACCTCGTTTTTTGGCAAACTACTTATTTTTTGGGATTGAATGGCTGAGATTCGTTTATTTTAGATCCAATAGTCTAAATTTAGTGGGACCCCAATACGATATTGGGACACCGTAGAAAGATTATTCCTTTCCGCGCACACTCATTTCAAACCCAGTTACCCAATTCCAGATCTGAAAATCTCTCTCTCTCTCTCTCTCTCTCACAGCACGTACAAACACACACATCAGTATTCAAATTTCAAACCTCTCCCTCAGGACCTCTTCTATAACCAGGCGTATCAACCCAAAAATTGTCTGAAGTTGGATGAGCCGCCGCGGCTTCCCTCTCTCCACCCACCGCCTTCGTGACTTCCAACCGTGGAGTAGTTTGCAGGTCATGAATCGGAACAATCTAACTTCGCTGCTCCGCAACTCGATTAGGTCTTTATCTGGTTTATTTGTTCTTTCTCGGATTCATATCTGCCTATTAATCTGCAATTAGTTCTGCAACTGGTTTTGTTCTGTCTCTAATAATTGAGAAACGATGTTTATCATCTTTAATAAATTGGTTTCGTTAGTTGTTTAGTGAATACTTGATTTGGGGGTTTGATATATAATCCCAGGGTAATTGTTTTCATTGATTAGAGTCATTACAATTAATGTTTGAACTCTCCATTTTAGTAAATACATTGCATTATTAAGGGGCAAAAACTGAGCAGATTTCTGCCCGGGGTTCTTTTCCTGAAAACTAACGGTGTATTGAAGTTCAAAATTTTAACCCAAACCCATAACCTCTTTCTCTCACTAACTTGATATGCCTTCATTTAACTTGGGCTACGTGAGATAATGGAGCTGCATCCTAGCATTCTAAAAAGTCAAAGGTGAGTCGGTATGTGTTCCCTTCTTGATCGGATCGGTCCCTGCTTCTAATTAGTTTTTGTTTCGTATTTTTTTCCAACTCTATTTGTGTTGATGGTCCTTTTAGGTTCCATTTACGCAAATTAAATTTTATCCATTTTAATTTGGTTTAGGAGTTTGAGAATCTGCCTTCTCCTTATCCAACCCTTTCTGGTCGCCTTCTCCTTCACGATTGATCACGGTCGTACGCGAAACAATTTTTGATCGGCAAAGACTACGTCGCTATAGATAAGCAAATTATAAAAGTTGATAGGCTTTTGTAATTTGTCTTCTTCCTGTGTTAGTTTTCATGTAGTTACAGCAAATGTGCTCAGGCATGATATATAGGAACAGACAAGGATTTTCAGTTTAATTGAAATTAGTTGCTCCTCTTGAGAAAAATATTTCAGGTTTTTTTTTATCTCTTTGACTAAAGAAAATGGGGCACAAGGTACTAGGTATTATCGGAAAAAAGGTTTATGTAAATTTAGTTTATGGGTTGTACTTTCTGCCCCTATAGGCGTGACAGTACTTAAATCCCAGATTTTCAAATACATTTTTACCCCCCTTTTTGCAATTGGAAACTAATTTGAAACCTATTTTTAAGTCGTGTTGAAATTACGTGTGGCATCTTGTTGTTAGACGAAGAGGAAAAGAGTGGTGAACCACGAGCAAAAAAGGTGTTCGACGAAATGCCCAAGAAGGGATGAAGAAGTAAGAGACCTAAGAAGGGATGAAGAAGTAAGAGAGTATGAGACTGTTTTACAAAATGCAATTAGATTTCATGCAAAGCTATTTGTTGGTTAATGCCTTAATGGACTCTTTCCTATTATCTTTATTTTTATTTTCCTAAAACTATTGGTGTTAGTTAGTGACTTTGTTCTTAGTTTTCCCTCCCTTTTTTAGTGAATGAGATATGGTGATGTGTTAATCATTTGAAGCTAGAGAAATGGAGTATGTGTTTTGATGTTGTATTTTGTTATGTTTATTTTTTCGTGTTGGGTCACATAACTTCTCTAATTAGTTTATGTCAAATGTCATTTTATCTACTTTTGGCTTTTTTTTGGGGTCCTCTAACATCATGATGTTTGATGTTAGATCTTTAAAGGACCGGGTTGGTGGGGGAAGAGCGTTGGGGGATTCAAATGGCAACAATTGGTATGCTATTCTTTGCAAAACGGAAGGTCAGTATGTTTAATTGTTTGCTTCTCTATGATTTATTTATAATTTTGTCGTTATTCAGCTGATTAACAATACCGCTTCAAAAAATAAAACTTTGAAAGAGTTGAACTGCTTTATTTGCGAAACTTTGTGGGCTAATGCTTTTTGAATAGAGTTGAAAGTAATAAGCTTTCAACTGGTCTGGAACGAAAAATAGGTTACTCATGCCTAAATTCTCAAGCTACCAAAGGCATTCACTACAAGAAAATGTGCTTTTGGTGTCAACCTATTTGCGTTAGAAGAGATTGCCGTTGCAAAAAGCTATTTTATTGCGACAACAACAAATTCCGTCTCAAAAAATATCAATTTGCGTCAGCTATGTCCCGTCTCAAAAAAACTGGTGGCAAATAAGTTATATTTGCGACAGCAAAATGGCCCTCAGACGTAAATGAGTACTTTTGAGCGCTAAAGAACAATTAGAACTGGCGGGGGAGACCAAAAGTTTTAATAAAGAATTAGCCCAAGGTCCATTATAGCTTTTTGTAACATGTCTAGTCCACCTCTTAGTTCCATAACTCCTCTAATCCACCTTTTTGCAATTTCTAAGGTGTAAGGTCCACTCTCCATTTTTAATAGACAAATGTACCCTCACATTAAATTTAATACATAATATACTTTCATAGGGTACCTAGGGTTTAGGTTAGGCACTTTCATAGGGTACCCTAGGGTTTAGGTTTAGGGTGCACTTCCCTATTATAGGGTTTTTAGTGGTTTAGGCACTTTCATAGAGGACCCTAGGGTTTAGGTTTAGGCACTTTCATAGGGTACCCTAGGGTTTAAGTTTATGGTGCACTTCCCTATTATAGGGTTTTTAGTGGTTAGACACTTTCATAGGGTACCCTAGGATTTTAGGCACTTCCTCTTCAACTAGGATTTTAGGCACTTCTTAGGGCACCCTAAAACCCTAGGGTACCCTATCCTAAAATTCTAGGGTACCTTAAAATCCTAGGGCACTTCTTCTTAGGGTACGTTTTAGGGTACCCTAGGATTTTAGGGTAGGGTACCCTAGGTTTTTAAGGTAAGGTACCCTAGGATCTTAGAGTATCCTAAGAAGCAAGGGGTATTCTTGTAATTGGTACATGTGAGTGGACTAGATGTGTTAGGATAATATTAGGTGGACTAAAAGTGTTAGGAAATAGCTACAGTGGACCTTATAACAATTCTCCCAAGTTTTAAATTTCGTTCTTATTCTTTTGGGGTTAAAATTTCAAGTTATTTCGTTTAGCCCTAAAACAGAATTGCCCCCAAACCCAAAATGATTGCCTCCAAAACTGAGGCTTAGTTTGCCAAAAGATAAAATGAGGTGGAGGTGATAAAATGAGATTGATTTTAGCAAATGAAGTGGGGAGGTGATATTATCTCCAATGAATCTGGACATATGGGGAGGTGATATTATGTCCAGATTCATTGGAGATAATATCACCTCCCCACTTCATTTGCTAAAATCAACCACTTGATTTTATGAGATTTCCATTTTAGCAAATGAAAAACCAAGCCTGAAACCAAGATTGCCCCGAAACCCAGATCACGATTGCCCCCATAACCAAAATCTCTCTCTCTCTCATCCTCTATTGCCTCTTCCTCCTGCCTTAACCTTTTTGCTGCTGAGATGTAAAGAAGCTAGCACCTGTTGATCAAAGACTACAAGCACGGCAATGAACACGTCGAACAGCACGCCGTTGCTACTACCACTTGATTCCACTATCGGTATACTCACAATTCCAATCGTTAATTTCTACTCTCTCGAGTTCATTGACGGAGGTGTATTAGGTCGGGAACGGGCCAGGGCATCAATCAGCAGTTTCAAGTTTGAAGTGTCTCATTGGAATCTCTGGTAATTTTGTCTCACAATGAACTTTACGTTCGATTTTCAGAATTTTTTTTCCATAGATTTTGATAGCAGATCTATAACTTTTCATTTGCCTTTTTAGATCGGCTTAATTTGTAGTTTCTCACTTGCATCTCCGAGCCTGCGATTATCATTCAACCAAAAGACCTAGCGCTCACTAAAAGCAATGACGCGCACCATCAGACTCATCCCTCCTCTCCTCTCTCGATCTCTCAGCCCGATATTCCATTCCCCGTCGACGACTTCCATTGGCGCGCACCACAGCGACCTTCCCTCTGGATGTGACGGCTCCCAATGTTCCCCCACCAGGTATTTTCCTTCCTCTCCCTTCCTCTGTATGTGCATATATACGATATTCACCGATCCCCAATTTACAAGCCCTAAATTGTGGTAGATGGTCTGTGAAAATTGGCGTGGTTTTTAGTGTTCTTCGAAAATTATGGTATTACTCCTGGTATTTTGTGCTTAATTCCTAATAGAAACATGTTTGACCTTCAAATAAGTCTGTTTATCGCTTGCTCCAGGCGCTTGAAGATAGGCTTACTGGGAAAACTAAATGTAAACAATCCAACTAAAGTGTTCTTAATTATTACCTTAGGTACGAGGGAAACAAAGATAGCTACAAGACTGAGCTCTAATTGGTTTTTTTAGGATTCTATATTTGTTTTCGATGTCACTTGTCCGGTTGCATCAGAGGCTAATCAAAGCCTCTTCCATTCTTACTCAAACTAGTAGTATTTCATCTCTCTTTGTCTGTACAAACATGAAGACTTTCATTAGGGATTAATACTTTTGTATTCTACTGACATCTTTTGCAATAATACACTATGGCTTCATTGATTTTAGAGCTGAGCACTAATTGTCTGATTACTTACTTACGACAAACAGATTTCACCATAATCAGGTAGTAGCGCCAAATGCATTATGCTGGTTAAGTATCTAGTCCAAACCTTTGTTTTGGACCAGTTGGTTATTATGGAGGTGAGCCTTAATGCAATTTTATTTTATATTTTAGTTTAATCTGGCCATGCATTTAACAAGTGATTAAGAGTAGAACATGTGTTCGCATAGGGTTGTTTTTTTTCCCCCTTGCAATTGATTTAGAGTCTCTCAAGTAATGAAAATTGGCTGCAGCATTAACAATCTAAATGGCCTTACCCAACCATACAAATACCCATCATGCAAGCTCTCCGGCACATACAATGTGTCCTTACTGCATTGACTTGAATCTATGATATATGTTAAAGCTATTTGATGATAATGATGTTTTGCCAAGGTTCGAAAAGACGCTAGTTGGTCCCAGGTTGGTCGGCTGTTGACTAGTGACTTTTGGACTATTAATCGCTGACTTGGCCGACTAATCGCCAACTTCTGCCCGACTAGTCGGGTTTTGGTCAAGCCGGGGACCTCCGACTAGCAACTTTGGGCCGGCTAGTTGGCCGACTTGATTGATTTTTACAACACTGTGTTTTGCAGATAGGAAGGGTTTTTGGTTCGAATTGCATATACAGATTGTAAATGTAATTGAACCTGCTATTAGGATAAGTCCTTTGCCATTTTGTAGCATACTTGCTGTACGCTTTAGAACTTTGAAGCTCATCTTATTGATTAGGTGGTATTGGTTAAATGTTTGACACATAATTTTGCAGAAAAGAATTGTAAATTTTCCTTTTCCCTATACTTAATTCTTACTTAACTCTCAATCTTTCATACTATATGGGTATGGTCACAATGTTATGTGGGCAGTGTTTTTTTCTTCTTCTCAATATTATAGTTCACAAGGCAAAGCTAATGTTTGCAGAGACTTTTGGCATTTTAGACCAATCATGTTCTTTCAAACTTGTGTCTTTGATGACTTGGTTACGAATATAACAGAATTATTTCTACACAACTCCTTTTAAATTGTGCAATGTAGTTTGACTATTTTATTGTAGATGGTGGTTCTAATTACAAGTTTAATTCCCTTCGTGAAGTGCATTCATCATTTATGAATGAAACAGGAGGACAAGTCTAGTCTGGGAAGTAGTTAAGGTATTGATGGATCTCTTTTTGTTGGAATACTGGTGATATTGCTAATTATAAGCCTTTTATATTAAAATTTGTGGACTTGTGTAGTGCCCAAACCAACTGGCAAGTGTGGCATGTGGATTCTATGTAATGATGTTCATGCGAGGCTTGATTAAAGACCAGACAATCTTAAGCAAAAATAATGTAAGATGTATTTTTAGCTTTGTGTCTTAATTTATATTGCTCTTTGAGACCAACTTTTATATACGTATCTCACTTGATTATAATGGTGATGTTTTATGTAGTTGAAAGGAAAGAGCACATACATGAAAGCTGAAAGTGAAGAAGTGCGAGTCGAGTGATAAAATTCGTCATGACAAACTATTAGCAACACCTCTTTTAAGCTATACTGAGTACCCCTTGTAACGTGTAAGTTAGCTCTTTCAATCATCATATTCTACTGCTATATCCGCTACTAGTTTTCAGTTGTATCTCTGTTGTTGTACTGCGTTATAATTTGGGGAATGGACATCGATGCTTAAATTATTAAGCACCCAGATTTTGAAGCTGTTGCTTTCAATTTGCATTAGAAACTAAGAATACTACCACTATCTATAATGGGCATTGCGGCTTCTGTAAAATTTTCCTGTCAATTTGAAAGCTTGATATGTACAATGTCTGGAATTTGACCATTATCATGATCGTTTCTTCCATTATCATAGATTCATTTTCTCACTTGCGAACTGCTTGAAAAATGAATTTGAGGTGGGCTTTCAATGAGATTTTACTTGCGCCGAGGGTAGGCTGGCATCATGTGTACGATAGCATGTCATCTGCAATCACAAGTACGCTTTAAAACTTCTAAGAATTCCTTGACTTGCCTGTTGCACGCAACTTTGTGAGACTTCAGGAAGAGTGCTCCCTTTACAAGGACTTTGATACCAAGGGTAGAAATGAAAGGGCTTGTATTTTAAACCCCATCTAAACTAAACAAACTCATTTAAAAATCCTTAAGGCATGACTTTCTATTCTTGACCATGCTGCCCATTTTAGACTGATTTTTAAAGCTTTATGTTTTAGGTAAAGGGGGGAATTCCTTGGATGGTGCTTGTGTAACATCCGTTCTTAATGTGCATGTGCATCTCATGTGAGAGTGTATTTCATATACATTTTAATCTCATATGCCCTTTGTTGTGTGGATGTGTCATGTAATTACCCGAAAAAAAAGATGGAAACAATAGTAATATTACAAGTAATTGTGGTGCATTCTACACAAAATACACTTCATGCATGAGATTTGCTGATTGATGTTTGTTGCTATTGGATGCTCTATGGCCAGTTCTTCGTTTGATCATAAATCCTTCTAATTGAGAAGTACTGTGGTAACTAATTTTGTTTTTCTCCCTTTCCAGGCATGATTTGGCGATTGTATGGAGGTACAAATAGAAATCACTTTTGATGGTATGATTCTGTATCCTACTCTCTTTGTTGTAGTGGTATTTCTAGGTTAAAAACTGATTCAATTGTGGCTGAAATGTTTGGCGATAATTTATGGCCGAAGTTGGTGTTAATTAAACTCTTACTGTCATTTCGGGGGACTTCAATTTTTGATACTTATTATAATCCTTCTTAGAAAACTCAAAAGAAATAGTTGTCAGACAAATCTGATCTTATTCATGTAAGTTATGGCTCTTGGTAGGGATTGGATGGCAAGTGCCAATATTGCAAGTCAGACAATCATGTCAAAATCTATGATGATCATTCTTTTTAATGTAGAATTGTAACCCAGATATTTTGTTTCTCGAACGTGTTGGGACGCTGTAAGGACACGTTGAGGGCACATTAGGAGGTTAAAATGAAGTGAGTTATAATTTCCATGGGTGATTAGGTTTTGGAGAATGTGTGGTGTCATGTCCATGTCTTTGTGCATCTATTGTTATTAATTTCCTGCTATAG
Organism: Vaccinium darrowii; assembly: GCA_020921065.1. Classification (NCBI taxonomy): domain Eukaryota; kingdom Viridiplantae; phylum Streptophyta; class Magnoliopsida; order Ericales; family Ericaceae; genus Vaccinium; species Vaccinium darrowii. The sequence continues at coordinate 26,603,725 of CM037160.1, forward strand.
CAATACTACAATATGTAAGTTTTGGCGTTATCAAAATGTTTAAGATAACTTGGCTGGTCAGCAGATTTGCATATGAATTGTTGAAAGTTTAATCTTTCCTAACTATGAAGCACGGATACGGATACGATACGATACGAATATGTGATTTTTTCAAAATGTCGGATATGATACGTTGGGGGATACGTTGAATATAAAAATAAAAATATTGTATATATAATATTTTTGCCAAGAAACTGACTGTGAACCTGAATATAAGTTTTAGTTTGTGTTTTACACACACACACACACACACACACACACACACACACACACACACACAGAGTTGTAGGAGATATTGTCGGTTGCTTTTGCTACTCTCAGTCGATTGATTTTGTTGCTGTCTGATCGATTTGGGCGAAAAAAACAATTATAAAGCCCTATTTATACATTTAACCATAGTTGTCAAAGGCGAAAGGCGCACCGAGGCGCAAAATCCTGTGGGGACTAAGGCGAGAGGCGAGAGACGAGGCGCGCGCCTTTTTGAAGCGAGGCGCACCTATGTAAAAAAAATTAGAAAAAATAGCTTATAGCAATACTTTAACTAATAACACTAAGCCAATGAGTTTTAGATAGCATACCATCCAAAAGATACATAAAAACATCTACCAAATCGCAAATCAAGCTCTGGTTTAAATCAAATCAAGCTCTGGTTTACAAATCAAGCTTCAGTCTCGTAAAAGCATATCAATTCAAGTCAAGCTCTGGTTTAAAAGCATATGTTAACAATTTTGGCAAGATAAGCTCTGGTTTAAATCAAATCAAGCTCTGATTTACAAATCAAGCTTCAGTCTCTTAAATCTCGTAAGATAAGATCTTAAATTTATTTTTTTTAAAAATGAAACACCAGTATTTATATGACTCAACTCAGCCATGAAGTCAACTCAGCCATGTAATCACTTAATATTTATATGACTCAACTGTATTTTATAGAAATCCATAGCCAATACAGTTCGAAAGCTGATGAATCAACAAAGGAGAATGTTAAGCCCACCTCAAAAGGCCAGAAGACTTGATCGACTTCGATTTGAGGTCAGAAGACTTGATCGACTTCGTAGGATAAGATCGAAAGTTGATCGAAAGTTGAACTTCTGTCTTCTTTCACGCTGATCGTCTTCTTTCACGCTGGTCGAAAGTCTTGATCGACTTCTCTCACGCCGGAAGACTTCGTCTGTCTTCGTTCTTGCTAGAGAGAGAGAGAGAGAGAGATGGAAGAACTGCTTGTTTGTTCGAGATCGAGAGAAAGAGAGAGAGATGTGCAGAACTACAGATGTTTGACGACGGCTAAGGCTTCATAAGTAATCGATTGTTACATCTAACGGCCAAGGTGAGATCTCTAAAAAATCTAGGGCTTTTATTAAACTTGAAAGAGGCGCGCTTTTTTTGCGCCTCTCGCCTTTGCGCCTTTTTGCGATGCCTTTTTCAAGTCGCCTCACCTGGGGTACACCCAGGCGCAAAGAGTGCGCCTCGCTGCGCCTCTCGCCTAGGCGAGCGCCTAGGCGCGCCTTTGACAACTATGCTTTTAACGCACATATTTCAATTAATTAATTATTTACCCCGCGCGTATCCGAAACGTATTCTAGCTAACGTTCGAGTATCCAAAACGTATCCGAATACCAAAAAATAAATTTAAATTCTAGATACTTTTAAAAAATGTATCGGATACATATCGGGAGCGTATCAGAGTGTATCCGATACGCGTACGATACGTGATACGGAGGCCAAAATAGATTATCCGTGCTTCATAGTTTCCTGATTATATTAGGTTGGCAGTGGGAGTAGTTAGGTTCACCGGATCATGCATGAAGTCACTATTGCTATTTCTACTGCTGCATTTTCTGTATTTTCAGTGCATGAATTTCATTCAATCTCCTGATTTTCTACATTTTCTGTATTTTCAGTTCTTTGGATAGATGGTTGGTGTATGAGTAAACATAAAATCAATGCTAATTCTATTTTTCCTCTTTTAAGGTGCAATGTTGATCATATGGGTTGGGGGAGGATTATAACGACCCTCAAATGTTGTCATCATCAGTAAAGATCAGCAGCTTGCTTATGGAGTGGTAAGTTTTTAATCACTTTCTATGTCAAGCATTGTTCTCTAGGCATGTGGGAAGATATACTTTTTTGTTATAGGCGGAGTGCCTGTAGGGTTGAGGAGTTTTTGAGTAATGACCAGTTTGTTCTACCCTCAATGTTTCCTAAGTTGGTTAGTGACTGAATTTTTATAGTTAGTGGGCTACTTAATTCAATAACTGCGATTCTCCTCAATTTCTAATTTCATATAGTTTGTTCAATTGTATGTGTTTTTTCTTGAAATGAAGATGCCACTAAGAGGCTGAATTACATAAATCAATGTTAATGGTAGCGAGTGGAGTTAGTATCTTTTCGCCATTCAGTCCTTTTTCAGCTTAGGATAAGAAATTTTTCACGAAGTTATGAGTAGCTATATTAGGAGTCAAGTTGAAATTTCGATGTGAATGTTATGGTAGAATGGTTGCTTTAGTTCAGAATTCGCTTTTGCGAGAGAGTCAGGCAATTTGGTTATTGAATAATTTACTCTGTCTTGAAGAGAGTAGACCTGTGCAAATGGTAAAGTAAGTAGTTTGATGGGAAAGCTATTTTTGTTTTCTAAAATTCCTGTAAACTACGTAGCATAGAATACCACAAGTGGAGACCCAATTAAAATAGGAGGAAATACCCGAAAGTAGTTGATAGTGCCTTTTCTATGGTGTTAATAGTTGATAGCACTCGGGAAGTTTTGAACTCAATGGAGTAAATCCCTAAGTCCAAGGTCTTAATTATCAGGCCAAACCTTCAGATTGCTGTGTAATTACGTGATGTGAGTTTGATGACATGGGAAAAAATTCAATTAGAGTGCCGTAGGCATGGACAATGCTCTAGATTACCCCGTGTAAAACACTGGAGTTATGCTTTGTCGCTGAGTGCCTTTAGCATGGGTTGTCAATAGTACCTTTGAATTTGGGTGGGTAGCCTTCGAGTTGATTGTCCATATTGCTGCTACTTTCACAAGCAATATGAAGTCTTTGTTTTTTTTTTTTTTTTTTGATGACGTTGTAGGTTATATGGTGCAAAGAAGTGAAAGGGTATAAACTCATGAAAAGACAAGTATTGGTCAATTATCGCCGATGCCATTGTGGTAATCACTTGGTTCTTATTTTTCTGTAACTTAGGAGAATCAGACTTGAGTTTCTTGAGTAACAGAATACATGCAAATATAGAAATTAAAAAATTAGTCGAGAACCACTATTAAAACTACGAAGTTATAGAACACATGCTGGATAGGATAATGTCTGTTGTATAGCTATAAAGAATAAGGTAATGTAAATTATTTGCCTTGGGACCTCGTTTCGGACCAATTTTGATTCTGACAGGTAAAAACTTTTTTGTCTTCTTCAAATATAAAGAACTGAAGAAGTGAAATCGTAATTAGTGCATTGTACTTTCTGTTGAACGCTGGTTTTGTATAAGTTTTGCAAATTTGTTGTGAAAATTTTTAGTTTCTTTGTGTTTGGTGATTGCCATCATGGAACAAGAGCTGATTGTTGTTTTGAGTAACTTCCTAATTTATGCATGACATTTGCCCTGACACACGAGTGGTTTGTCAGCTACCTATCAATACAACTCCCAGTCCACTTTGAAACTTGTACAAATGAGTTCACCACTCAACTCATGGTTATCATTTTTTACTGCCGTTCAAGATCCACTCGACTATCTATTTTTCCATATGCACAAGTACATGTCTCGCAGAGTAATTTCCTCGTACCTGTATATTATGACCTCTGCTATAAAGTAAATATAATAGTGCAAAGATGAGTTGTTCAGGTCTTGGGTAGTTTTCACATCACTGCAATTGAAGGAATAGTTTCAATTTCACTGTCCAGAGACTTTTTTTTTGTTTGTTTGTTTCCTCACGCTTTCTTTGTGTTCTTTATTTATTTCCTTTTCTAACCGTTGCTAAAATGCAGGAGATCTATAAGGTTTAAGCCTTACAGGCAATAAGGTGTCCGGTTTGCTAGTTTTTTTTTTAATAATCAGGTGTCCAGATTATAAGTACCAAAAAATTATAAGTAAATAGCCAACTTCTATCAATATTCCGAGAGAATATTTTATTTTTCTTTATAAATCCAAACTAGAAATGGATGATGTAGTAGTTTATGGGTCTTATTGTCATTTTATAGTAGTTTATGGGTCTTATTGTTATTTCTGTGTCTTAATGTAACGGGGTAGTATAAGTAGTGTAAGGGTCTTTCATGTTAGCTAGCTTTTATCATTTTAAGAATATATTATCAAGAGTTTCAACTCTTTGCATCCTATTTTGGGAGTTTCTCTCTCTAGAATATCTAATGGTATATTCCGGTTACATCAATGGAAGTCAAAAACATTTTTCAACAAATGTCCCTAGCAATTGACAGGAAATTCCCATCCATCTGGGCAGTGATGGGAAAGTTCAACTGAGGGGATTCTGGATATCTTACCTTTTACGCCCTTCTTGCTAGTTTAATAGCATCTTCACCTACCTACCAGATATAACTTTCTTCTTCCTTAAATTTTTTGGCACCGAAAGAACCATAAAAGTACTAATTTCCTGCAGAGTTGCTTATTTTTTTCCGAAACATCACATGAATTTAGCTCCTGTTGTATGCTTTTCAACATGGTCGCCTTCAAGAGATGTCTTAAACTTTGCGGGTCTTAAATGCTGTGCGCAACCATGATATTGGCATCCCGCTTATTATCCAGAATTACAAGGTTTGCAGAGTCCTCTAAATTCATTGCTTTTGTTTCATTTCTGTAGTTTTTTGTACCTGAACTACGTAGCTAATATCGCAACATGCTTGCTCTTTCAGCTTCTTACACCATCAGTTTTGGTTCGTCGTTTGATAAATGCCCATCAACATGTTCTTGCTCTTCGGTATCGGAGTACCTAGGTATGAACCAAGTAAGTTCGTTTGTGAGAAAATTATTTGCTGTTGCTGTTGTCTCATTCTCTTACAAACAACTAGTTAACTTTGGAGTTCTATCCTAGCTGCTGCCTTTATTTGCACGGGATGCAGTGACGTCATTCCTATACTCATTTTTCTTTCGTTGGGTTTGGATAGGAAGTGGTGATAATGCACTGGGCATGTGCAAAGATAACAACTTCTTTAGCAATTCCTAATGCATCTCTACTTGAAATTTTACTTGATAAGGTTTGTATCATCTTTTGCAGTTTTTAAATTGGTATGAAAGTGCTTTGTTTTCTGCTTGTTCCATTTTCTCTTTTTAAAGTTAGGACATGGGTTTTTCCCGTCGTGTTTTAGTTGAGAGTATGCAAAGGCATATCTTATGCAGCAGCTGTTTATCTATTTTTATTTATTTTTTCCCCGTTGACTCTACATAGTACTGTGGCTCCTAGTAGTTGTATGGACAACTGATCACATAAGGAAAACACAAGTTGGCTTCTAGTTGGTGAAACATAGCTGGCCGGATTAGCGGGAAGTAAAGACAATAACTCGACTAGGAAATGTAGTTCCTAGTAGATATACAGACTACTGGCTACATAGAGAAAATAGATGTTTCTCTTAACGGGTGAACATTCGTTGGCTTTATCAACAGAAAGTAACGACCGTAACTTGACAAATAAGTGTGGCTCCGAGTAGATTCATAGACTACTGGCCACACATTGAATACGTAATTTGCTTCTAGCAGGTGAAGGATCATTGACCGAATAAGCAAAGAGTAAAGATCGTGCCTGTACATAGTACTGTGGCTCCTAGTAGTTATATAGACTACTGGTCACATGACGGAAACATAAGTTGGCTTCCAGTTGGTGAAAGATACTTGGCCGGATTAGTGGGAAGTAACAACCTTAACTCGACTACGAAATGTAGTTCCTAGTAGATATACTGACTACTACCTACATTGAGAAAATAGATGTTTCTCTAAACGGGTGAACAATCGTTGGCTCTATCAAAGAGAAAGTAAGGACCGTAACTTGACAAATAAGTCTGGCTCCTAGTAGATTCAAAGACTACTAGCCACACATTAAATACGTAATTTGCTTCTAGCTGGTGAAGGATCATTGACTGCATGAGCAAAGAGTAAAGACCGTAAGTGCACATATTACTGTGGCTCCTAGTAGTTATATAGACTACTGGTCACATAACGAAAACGTAAGTTGAAAGTAACGACCGTAACTTGACAAATATGTCTGGCTCCTAGTAGATTCATAGGCTACTGGCCACACATTGAATACCTAATTTGCTTCTAGCTGGTGAAGGATCATTGACCGCATGAGCAAAGAGTAAAGACCGTAACTCAACATAGTACTGTGGCTCCTAGTAGTTTTATGGACTACTGGTAATATAACGAAAATATAAGTTGGCTTCCAGTTGGTGAAAGACAGTTGGCTAGATTAGCGGGAAGTAACGACCTTAACTTGACTCCGAAATGTAGTTCCTAGTAGGTATATTGACTACTGGCTACTTTGAAAAAATAAATGTTTCTTCTTAGCGGGTGAAAAATCGTTGCCTCTATCAAAGAGAAAGTAACAACCGAAACTTCACAAGTAAGTCTAGCTCCTAGAAGATTCATAGGCTACTGGTCACACATTGAATACGTAGATTGCTTCTAGCTGGTCAAGGATCATTGACCGCATGAGCAAAGAGTAAAGACCGTAACTCGACATAGTACTGTGGCCCCTAATAGTTATATTGACTACTGGCCACACATTGAATACGTAATTTGCTTCTAGCTGGTGAAGGATCATTGACCGCATGAGCAAAGAGTAAAGACCGTAAGTGCACATAGTACTGTGGCTCCAAGTAGTTATATGGACTACTGGTCACATAACGAAAACATAAGTTGGCTTTCAGTTGGTGAAAGAAAGTTGGCCGGATTAGCGGGAAGTAACGACCTTAACTCGACTACAAAATGTAGTTCCTAGTAGATATACTAACTACTGGCTACATAGAGAAAATAAATGTTTGTCTTAACGGGTGAAAAATCGTTGGCTCTATCAAAGAGAAAGTAACGACCGTAACATGACAAAGAAGTCTGGCTCCCAGTAAATTCATAGACTACAGGCCACACATTGAATACGTAATTTGGTTCTACCTAGTGAAGGATCATTGACCGCATGAGCAAAGAGTAAAGACCGTAAGTGCACATAGTATTGTGGCTCCTAGTAGTTATATGGACTACTGGTCACATAACGAAAACGTAAGTTGAAAGTAATGACCGTAACTTGACTAATATGTCTGGCTCCTAGTAGATTCATAGGCTACTGGCCACACATTGAATATGTAATTTGCTTCTAGCTGTTGACGGATCACTGGTGAATGATCATTGACCGCATGAGCAAAGAGTAAAGACTGTAACTCTACATAGTACTGTGGCTCCTAGTAGTTATATGGACTACTGGTCACATAACGAAAACATAAGTTGGCTTCCAAATGGTGAAAGATAGCCGGCCGGATTAGCGGGAAGTAATGACCTTAACTCGACTACAACAAAATGTAGTTCCTAGTAGATATACTTACTACTGGCTACATAGAGAAAATAAATGTTTGTTTTAACAGGTGAAAAATCGTTGGCTCTATCAAAGAGAAAGTAACGACCTTAACATGACAAATAGGTCTGGCTCCTAGTAGATTCATAGACTACTGGCTACACATTGAATACGTAATATGGTTCTACCTAGTGAGGGATCATTGACCGCATGAGCAAAGTGTAAAGACTGTAAGTGTACATAGTACTGTGGCTCCTAGTAGATTCATAGGCTACTGGTCACACATTGAATACGTAGATTGCTTCTAGCTGGTGAAGGATCATTGACCGCATGAGCAAAGAGTAAAGACCGTAACTCAACATAGTACTGTGGCTCCTAGTAGTTATATGGACTACTGGTCACACCGAATGCGTAATTTGCTTCTAGCTGGTGAAGGATCATTGACCGCATGAGCAAAGAGTAAAGACCGTAAGTGCACATAGTACTGTGGCTCCTAGTAGTTATATGGACTACTGGTCACATAACGAAAACGTAAGTTGAAAGTAACGACCGTAACTTGACTAATATGTCTGGCTCCTAGTAGATTCATAGGCTACTGGCCACATATTGAATATGTAATTTGATTCTAGCTGCTGAGGGATCACTGGTGAAGGATCATTGACCGCATGAGCAAAGAGTAAAGACTGTAGCTCTATATAGTACTGTGGCTCCTAGTAGTCATATGAACTACTGGTCACATAACGAAAACATAAGTTGGCTTCCAAATGGTGAAAGATAGTCGGCCGGATTAGCGGGAAGTAACGACCTTAACTCGACTACAAAATGTAGTTCCTAGTAGATATACTGACTACTGGCTACATAGAGAGAATAAATGTTTGTCTTAACGGGTGAAAAATCGTTGGCTCTATCAAAGAGAAAGTAACGACCGTAACATGACAAAGAAGTTTGGCTCCTAGTAGATTCATAGACTACTGGCCACACATTGAATACTTAATTTGGTTCCACCTTGTGGAGGATCATTGACCGCATGAGCAAAGAGTAAAGACCGTAAGTGTACATAGTACTGTGGCTTCTAGTAGATTCATAGGCTGCTGGTCACACATTGAATACGTAGATTGCTTCTAGCTGGTGAAGGATCATTGACCGCATGAGCAAAGAGTAAAGACCGTAACACAACATAGTACTGTGGCTCCTAGTAGTTATATGGACTACTGGTCACATTGAATGCGTAATTTGCTTCTAGCTGGTGAAGGATCATTGACCGCATGAGCAAAGAGTAAAGACCGTAAGTGCACATAGTACTGTGGCTCCTAGTAGTTATATGGACTACTGGTCACATAACGAAAACGTAAGTTGAAAGTAACGGCCGTAACTTGACTAATATGTCTGGCTCCTAGTAGATTCATAGGCTACTGGCCACATATTGAATATGTAATTTGATTCTAGCTGCTGAGGGATCACTGGTGAAGGATCATTGACCGCATGAGCAAAGAGTAAAGACTGTAACTCTATATAGTACTGTGGCTCCTAGTAGTTATATGGACTACTGGTCACATAACGAAAACAAAAGTTGGCATCCAAATGGTGAAAGATAGTCGGCCGGATTAGCGGGAAGTAACGACCTTAACTCGACTACAAAATGTAGTTCCTAGTAGATATACTGACTACTGGCTACATAGAGAAAATAAATGTGTCTTAACGGGTGAAAAATCGTTGGCTCTATCAAAGAGAAAGTAACGACCGTAACATGACAAAGAAGTTTGGCTCCTAGTAGATTCATAGACTACTGGCCACACATTGAATACTTAATTTGGTTCCACCTTGTGGAGGATCATTGACCGCATGAGCAAAGAGTAAAGACCGTAAGTGAACATAGTACTGTGGCTTCTAGTAGATTCATAGGCTACTGGTCACACATTGAATACGTAGATTGCTTCTAGCTGGTGAAGGATCATTGACCGCTTGAGCAAAGAGTAAAGACCGTAAGTGCACATATTACTGTGGCTCCTAGTAGTTATATAGACTACTGGTCACATAACGAAAACGTAAGTTGAAAGTAACGACCGTAACTTGACAAATATGTCTGGCTCCTAGTAGATTCATAGGCTACTGGCCACACATTGAATACCTAATTTGCTTCTAGCTGGTGAAGGATCATTGACCGCTTGAGCAAAGAGTAAAGACCGTAACTCAACATAGTACTGTGGCTCCTAGTAGTTTTATGGACTACTGGTATTAGAACGAAAATATAAGTTGGCTTCAAGTTGGTGAAAGACAGTTGGCCAGATTAGCGGGAAGTAACGACCTTAACTTGACTACGAAATGTAGTTCCTAGTAGGTATATTGACTACTGGCTACTTTGAAAAAATAAATGTTTCTTCTTAGCGGGTGAAAAATCGTTGCCTATCAAAGAGAAAGTAACAACCGAAACTTCACAAGTAAGTCTAGCTCCTAGAAGATTCATAGGCTACTGGTCACACATTGAATACGTAGATTGCTTCTAGCTGGTCAAGGATCATTGACCGCATGAGCAAAGAGTAAAGACCGTAACTCGACATAGTACTGTGGCCCCTAATAGTTATATTGACTACTGGCCACGCATTGAATACGTAATTTGCTTCTAGCTGGTGAAGGATCATTGACCGCATGAGCAAAGAGTAAAGACCGTAAGCACATAGTACTGTGGCTCCTAGTAGTTCTATGGACTACTGGTCACATAACGAAAACATAAGTTGGCTTTCAGTTGGTGAAAGATAGTCGGCCGGATTAGCGGGAAGTAACGACCTTAACTCGACTACAAAATGTAGTTCCTAGTAGATATACTGACTGCTGGCTACATAGAGAAAATAAATGTTTGTTTTAACTGGGGAAAAATCGTTGGCTCTATCAAAGAGAAAGTAACGACCGTAACATGACAAATAAGTCTGGCTCCTAGTAGATTCATAGACTACTGGCTACACATTGAATACGTAATTTGGTTCTACCTAGTGAAAGATCATTGACTGCATGAGCAAAGAGTAAAGACCGTAAGTGCACATAGTATTGTGGCTCCTAGTAGTTATATGGACTATTGGTCACATAACGAAAACGTAAGTTGAAAGTAACGACCGTAACTTGACTAATATGTCTGGCTCCTAGTAGATTCATAGGCTACTGGCCACACATTGAATATGTAATTTGCTTCTAGCTGCTTACGGATCACTGGTGAAGGATCATTGACCGCATGAGCAAAGAGTAAAGACTGTAACTCTACATAGTACTGTGGCTCCTAGTAGTTATATGGACTACTGGTCACATAACGAAAACATAAGTTGGCTTCCAAATGGTGAAAGATAGTCGGCCGGATTAGCGGGAAGTAACGACCTTAATTCGACTACAAAATGTAGTTCCTAGTAGATATACTGACTACTGGCTACATAGAGAAAATAAATGTTTGTTTTAACAGGTGAAAAATCGTTGGCTCTATCAAAGAGAAAGTAACGACCGTAACATGACAAATAAGTCTGGCTCCTAGTAGATTCATAGACTACTGGCTACACATTGAATACGTAATATGGTTCTACCTAGTGAGGGATCATTGACCGCATGAGCAAAGTGTAAAGATCGTAAGTGTACATAGTACTGTGGCTCCTAGTAGATTCATAGGCTACTGGTCACACATTGAATACGTAGATTGCTTCTAACTGGTGAAGGATCATTGACCGCATGAGCAAAGAGTAAAGACCGTAACTCAACATAGTACTGTGGCTCCTAGTTGTTATATGGACTACTGGTCACTTTGAATGCGTAATTTGCTTCTAGCTGGTGAAGGATCATTGACCGCATGAGCAAAGAGTAAACACCGTAAGTGCACATAGTACTGTGGCTCCTAGTAGTTATATGGACTACTGGTCACATAACGAAAACGTAAGTTGAAAGTAACGACCGTAACTTGACTAATATGTCTGGCTCCTAGTGGATTCATAGGCTACTGGCCACATATTGAATATGTAATTTGATTCTAGCTGCTGAGGGATCACTGGTGAAGGATCATTGACCGCATGAGCAAAGAGTAAAGACTGTAACTCTATATAGTACTGTGGCTCCTAGTAGTTATATGGACTACTGGTCACATAACGAAAACAAAAGTTGGCTTCCAAATGGTGAAAGATAGTCGGCCGGATTAGCGGGAAGTAACGACCTTAACTCGACTACAAAATGTAGTTCCTTGTAGATATATTGACTACTGGCTACATAGAGACGATAGATGTTTCTCTTAGCGGGTAAAAAACCGTTGGCTCTGTCAAAGAGAAAGTAACGACCATAACTTGACAAATAAGTTTGGCTGCTAGTAGATTCAAATACTGGCCACACATTAAATACGTAATTTGCTTCTAGCTGGTGACGGATCATTGACCGCATGAGCAAAGAGTAAAGACCGTAAGTGCACATAGTACTGTGGCTCCTATAGTTATATGGACTACTGGTCACATAACGAAAACGTAAGTTGAAAGTAACGATTGTAACATGACAAATATGTCTGGCTCCTAGTACATTCATAGGCTACTAGACACACATTGAATACGTAATTTGCTTCTAGCTGCTGAGGGATCATTGACCGCATGAGCAAAGAGTAAAGACCGTAACTGTACAAAGTACTGTGGCTCCTAGTAGATTCGTAGGCTACTGGTCAAATATTGAATACGTAGATTGCTTCTAGCTGGTGAAGGTTCATTGACCGCATGAGCAAAGAGTGAAGACCGTAACTCGACATAGTACTGTGGCTCCTAGTAGTTATATGGACTAATGGTCACATAACGAAAACGTAAGTTGAAAATAACGACCGTAACTTGACTAATATGTCTGGCTCCTAGTAGATTCATAGACTACTGGCCACACATTGAATACGTAATTTGGTTCTACCTAGTGAAGGATCATTGACCGCATGAGCAAAGAGTAAAGACCGTAATTCAACATAGTACTGTGGCTCCTAGTAGTTATATGGACTACTGGTCACATTGAATACGTAATTTGCTTCTTGCTGGTGAAGGATCATTGACCGCATGAGCAGAGAGTAAAGACCGTAAGTGTGCATTGTACTGTGGCTCCTAGAAGTTATATGGACTACTAGTCACATTGAATACGTAATTTGCTTCTAGCTGGTGAAAGATCATTGACCGGATGAGCAAAGAGTAAAGGCCGTGAGTGCACATAGTACTGTGGCTCCTAGTAGTTATATGGACTACTGGTCACATTGAAAACGTAATTTGCTTCTAGCTGGTGAAGGATCATTGACCGCATGAGCAAAGAGTAAAGGCCGTGAGTGCACATAGTACTGTGGCTCTTAGTAGTTATATGGACTACTGGTCACATAACGAAAACGTAAGTTGAAAGTAACGACCGTAAGTTGACAAATAAGTCTGGCTCCTAGTAGATTCATAGGCTACTGGTCACACATTGAATACGTAGATTGCTTCTAGCTAGTGAAGGATCATTGACCGCATAAGCAAAGAGTAAAGACCGTAACTCGACATAGTACTGTGGCTCCTAGTAGTTATATGGACTACTGGTCACATTGAATACGTAATTTGCTTCTAGCTGTTGAAGGATCATTGACCGCATAAGCAAAGAGTAAAGACCGTAACTCGACATAGTACTCTGGCTCCTACTAGTTATATGGACTACTGGTCACATTGAATACGTAATTTGCTTCTAGCTGGTGAAGGATCATTGACCGCATGAGCAAAGAGTAAGGGGGTGTTCCACTAACTTGTTTTTTGGTTTTTTGTTTTTTAGACCTTTTGTTGTAGTTTAAATCTACAACTTGTTCCACTAAAGTGTTTTTTTGGTTTTTTAGTTGTAGTTTATTGTAAAGGGTAGTTGGTTTTTTTGGGGAGTTTTTTGTTAGTGGAATAGAGTAGTTTTTGAGTTAAAACAAAACTAGTTTTTTGGAGGAGTTTTTTATTAGTGGAATAGAATAGTTTTTGAGTTAAAACAAATCTAGTTTTTTGTAAGTGGAACACCCCCTAAAGGCCGTGAGTGCACATAGTACTGTGGCTCCTAGTAGTTATATGGACTACTGGTCACATAACGAAAACGTAAGTTGAAAGTAACGACCGTAACTTGACAAATAAATCAGGCTCCTAGTAGACTCATTGGCTACTTGCCACACATTGAATACGTAATTTGCTTCTAGCTGCTGAGGGATCACTGGTGAAGGATCATTGACTGCATGGGCAAAGAGTAAAGATTGTAACTCTACATAGTACTGTGGCTCCTAGTAGTTATATGGACTATTGGTCACATAACAAAAACATAAGTTGGCTTCCAAATGGTGAAAGATAGTCGGCCGGATTAGCGGGAAGTAACGACCTTAACTCGACTACAAAATGTCGTTCCTTGTAGATATATTGACTACTGGCTACATAGAGACAATAGATGTTTCTCTTAGCGGGCAAAAAACCGTTGGCTCTGTCAAAGAGAAAGTAACGACCGTAACTTGACAAATAAGTTTGGCTGCTAGTAGATTCAAATACTGGCCACACATTAAATACGTAATTTGCTTCAAGCTGGTGAAGGATCATTGACCGCATGAGCAAAGAGTAAAGACCGTAAGTGCACATTAGTACTGTGGCTCCTATAGTTATATGGACTACTGGTCACATAACGAAAACGTAAGTTGAAAGTAACGATTGCAACATGACAAATATGTCTGGCTCCTAGTACATTCATAGGCTACTAGACACACATTGAATACGTAATTTGCTTCTAGCTGCTGAGGGATCATTGACCGCATGAGCAAAGAGTAAAGACCGTAACTGTACAAAGTACTGTGGCTCCTGGTAGATTCGTAGGCTACTGGTCAAATATTGAATACGTAGATTGCTTCTAGCTGGTGAAGGTTCATTGACCGCATGAGCAAAGAGTGAAGACCGTAACTCGACATAGTACTGTGGCTCCTAGTAGTTATATGGACTACTGGTCACATAACGAAAACGTAAGTTGAAAATAACGACCGTAACTTGACTAATATGTCTGGCTCCTAGTAGATTCATAGACTACTGGCCACACATTGAATACGTAATTTGGTTCTACCTAGTGAAGGATCATTGACCGCATGAGCAAAGAGTAAAGACCATTACTCAACATAGTACTGTGGCTCCTAGTTGTTATATGGACTACTGGTCACATTGAATACGTAATTTGCTTCTTGCTGGTGAAGGATCATTGACCGCATGAGCAGAGAGTAAAGGCCGTAGGTGCACATTGTACTGTGGCTCCTAGTAGTTAGATGGACTACTGGTCACATTGAATACGTAATTTGCTTCCAGCTAGGGAAAGATCATTGACCGCATTAGCAAAGAGTAAAGGCCGTAAGCGCACATAGTACTATGGCTCCTAGTAGTTATATGGACTACTGGTCACCTAACGAAAATGTAAGTTGAAAGTAACGACCGTAACTTGACAAATAAGTCTGGCCCCCAGTAGATTCATTGGCTACTGGCCACACATTGAATACGTAATTTGCTTTTAGCTGGTGATGGATCATTGACCGAATGAGCAAAGAGTAAAGACCGTAACTCTACATAGTACTGTGGCTCCAAGTAGTTATATGGACTACTGGTCACATAACGAAAACATAAGTTGGCTTCCAAATGGTGTAAGATTGTCCGCCGGATGAGCGGGAAGTAACGACCTTAACTCGACTACAAAATGTAGTTCCTAGTAGATATACTGACTACTGTCTACATAGAGAAAATAAATGTTTGTCTTAACGGGTGAAAAATCGTTGGCTCTATCAAAGAGAAAGTAACAACCGTAACATGACAAAGAAGTCTGGCTCCAAGTACATTCATAGGCCACTAGCCACACATTGAATACGTAATTTGGTTCTACCTTGTGAAGGATCATTGACCGCATGAGCGAAGAGTAAAGACCGTAAGTGTACATAGTACTGTGGCTTCTAGTAGATTCATTGGCTACTGGTCACACATTGAAAACGTAGATTGCTTCTAGCTGGTGAAGCATCATTGACCGCTTGAGCAAAGAGTAAAGACCGTAATTCGACATTGTACTGTGGCTCCTAGTAGTTATACGGACTACTGGTCACATTGAATACGTAATTTGCTTCTAGCTGGTGAAGGATCGTTCACCGCATGAGCAAAGAGAAAAGACCGTAAGTGCACATAGTACTGGTCACATAACGAAATCGTATGTTGAAAGTAACGACCGTAACTTGACTAATATGTCTGGCTCCTAGTAGATTCATAGGTCACTGGCCACACATTGAATATGTAATTTGCTTCTAGCTGCTGAGGGATCACTGGTGAAGGATCATTGACTGCATGAGCAAAGAGTAAAGACTGTAACTCTACAGAGTACTGTGGCTCCTAGTAGTTATAAGGACTACTAGTCACATAACGAAAACATAAGTTGGCTTCCAATTGGTGAAAGATAGTCGGCCGGATTAGCGGGAAGTAACGACCTTAACTTGACTACAAAATGTAGTTCCGAGTAGATATATTGACTACTGGCTACATAGAGAAAATAGATGTTTCTCTTAGCGGGTGAAAAATCGTTGGCTCTATCAAAAGAGAAAGTAATGATCGTAACTTCACAAAGAAATTTGGCTCCTAGTAGATTCATAGACTACTGGCCACACATTGAATACGTATTTTGGTTCTACCTAGTGAAGGATCATTGACCGCATGAGCAAAGAGAAAAGACTGTAACTCTACATAGTACTGTGGCTCCAAGTAGTTATATGGACTACTGGTCCCATAACGAAAACATAAGTTGGCCTCCAAATGGTGAAAGATAGTCGGCCGGATTAGCGGGAAGTGACGACCTTAACTCGACTACAAAATGTAGTTCCGAGTAGATATATTGACTACTGACTACATAGAGAAAATAGATGTTTCTCTTAGCGGGTGAAAAATCGTTGGCTCTATCAAAAGAGAAAGTAACGATCGTAACTTCATGAGCAAAGAGTACGTAGATTGCTTCTAGCTGATGAAGGATCATTGACCGCATGAGTAAAGAGTAAAGACCGTAACTCGACATAGTGCTGTGGCTCCTAGTAGTTATATGGAACTAGTCACATTGAATACGTAATTTGCTTCTTGCTGGTGAAGGATCATTGACCGCATGAGCAAAGAGTAAAGACCGTAAGTGCACATAGTACTGTGGTTCCTAGTAGTTATATGGACTACCGGTCACATAACGAAAACGTAAGTTGAAAGTAACGACCGTAACTTGACTAATATGTCTGGCTCCTAGTAGATTCATAGGTTACTGGCCACACATTGAATATGTAATTTGCTTCTAGCTGCTGAGGGATCACTGGTGAAGGATCATTGACCGCATGAGCAAAGAGTAAAGACTGTAAATCTACATAGTACTGTGGCTCCTAGTAGTTATAAGGACTACTGGTCACATAACGAAAACATAAGTTGGCTTCCAAATGGTGAAAGATAGTCGGCCGGATTAGCGGGAAGTAAAGACCTTAACTCGACTACAAAATGTAGTTCCTAGTAGATATATGGACTACTGGCTACATAGAGAAAATAGATGTTTCTCTTAGCGGGTGAAAAATCGTTGGCTCTATCAAAGAGAGAGTAACGACTGTAACTTGACAAATAAGTTTGGCTGCTAGTAGATTCAAAGACTGGCCACACATTAAATACATAATTTGCTTCTAGCTAGTGAAGGATCATTGACCGCATGTGCAAAGAGTAAAGACCGTAAGTGCACATAGTACTGTGGCTCCTAGTTGTTATATGGACTACTGGTCACATAACGAAAACGTAAGTTGAAAGTAACGACAGTAACTTGACAAATAAGTCTGGCTCCTAGTAGATTCATTGGCTACTAGCCACACATTGAATACGTAATTTGCTTCTAGCTGGTGATGGATCATTGACTGCATGAGCAAAGAGTAAAGACTGTAACTCTACATAGTACTGTGGCTCCTAGTAGTTGTATGGACTAATGGTCACATAACGAAAACATGAGTTGGTTTCCAAATGGTGAAAGATAGTCGGCCGGATTAGCGGGAAGTGACGACCTTAACTCGACTACAAAATGTAGTTCCGAGTAGATATATTGACTACTGACTACATAGAGAAAATAGATGTTTCTCTTAGCGGGTGAAAAATCGTTGGCTCTATCAAAAGAGAAAGTAACGATCGTAACTTCATGAGCAAAGAGTACGTAGATTGGTTCTAGCTGGTGAAGGATCATTGACCGCATGAGTAAAGAGTAAAGACCGTAACTCGACATAGTGCTGTGGCTCCTAGTAGTTATATGGAACTAGTCACATTGAATACGTAATTTGCTTCTTGCTGGTGAAGGATCATTGACCGCATGAGCAAAGAGTAAAGACCGTAAGTGCACATAGTACTGTGGTTCCTAGTAGTTATATGGACTACTGGTCACATAACGAAAACGTAAGTTGAAAGTAACGACCGTAACTTGACTAATATGTCTGGCTCCTAGTAGATTCATAGGTTACTGGCCACACATTGAATATGTAATTTGCTTCTAGCTGCTGAGGGATCACTGGTGAAGGATCATTGACCGCATGAGCAAAGAGTAAAGACTGTAAATCTACATAGTACTGTGGCTCCTAGTAGTTATAAGGACTACTGGTCACATAACGAAAACATAAGTTGGCTTCCAAATGGTGAAAGATAGTCGGCCGGATTAGCGGGAAGTAAAGACCTTAACTCGACTACAAAATGTAGTTCCTAGTAGATATATGGACTACTGGCTACATAGAGAAAATAGATGTTTCTCTTAGCGGGTGAAAAATCGTTGGCTCTATCAAAGAGAGAGTAACGACTGTAACTTGACAAATAAGTTTGGCTGCTAGTAGATTCAAAGACTGGCCACACATTAAATACAT
Organism: Vaccinium darrowii; assembly: GCA_020921065.1. Taxonomy (NCBI): domain Eukaryota; kingdom Viridiplantae; phylum Streptophyta; class Magnoliopsida; order Ericales; family Ericaceae; genus Vaccinium; species Vaccinium darrowii. The sequence continues at coordinate 26,622,156 of CM037160.1, forward strand.
AATTTGCTTCTAGCTGGTGAAGGATCATTGACCGCATGTGCAAAGAGTAAAGACCGTAAGTGCACATAGTACTGTGGCTCCTATAGTTATATGGACTACTGGTCACATAACGAAAACGTAAGTTGAAAGTAACGATTCTAACATGACAAATATGTCTGGCTCCTAGTACATTCATAGGCTATTAGCCACACATTGAATACGTAATTTGCTTCTAGATGCTGAGGGATCATTGACCGCATGAGCAAAGAGTAAAGACCGTAACTGTACAAAGTACTATGGCTCCTAGTAGATTCATAGGCTACTGGTCAAATTTTGAATGCGTAGATTGCTTCTAGCTGGTGAAGGTTCATTGACCGCATGAGCAAAGAGTGAAGACCGTAACTCGACATAGTACTGTGGCTCCTAGTAGTTATATGGACTACTGTTCACATTGAATACGTAATTTACTTCTAGCTGGGGAAGGATCATTGACCGTATGAGCAAAGAGTAAAGGCCGTAAGTGCACATAGTACTGTGGCTCCTAGTAGTTATATGGACTACTGGTCACATAACGAAAACGTAAGTTGAAAGTAACGACCGTAACTTGACAAATATGTTTGGCGCCCAGTAGATTCATTGGCTACTAGCCACACATTAAATACGTAATTTGCTTCTAGCTGGTGAAGGATCATTGACCGAATGAGCAAAGAGTAAAGACCGTAACTCTACATAGTACTGTGGCTCCAAGTAGTTATACGGACTACTGGTCACATAACGAAAACATAGGCTACTAGCCACACATTGAATACGTAATGTGCTTCAGATGCTGAGGGATCATTGACTGCATGAGCAAAGAGTAAAGACCGTAAGTGTACATAGTACTGTGGCTCTTAGTAGATTCATAGGCTACGGGTCACACATTGAATACGTAGATTGCTTCTAGCTGGTGAAGGATCATTGACCGCATGTGTAAAGAGTAAAGACCGTAACTCGACATAGTACTGTGGCTCCTAGTAGTTATATGGACTACAGGTCACAATGAATACGTAATTTGCTTCTAGCTGCTGAAGGATCATTGACCGCATGAGCAAAGAGTAAAGACCGTAAGTGTACATAGTACTGTGGTTCTTAGTAGATTCATAGGCTACGGGTCACACATTGAATACGTAGATTGCTTCTAGCTGGTGAAGGATCATTGACCGCATGAGCAAAGAGTAAAGACCGTAAGTGCACATAGTACTGTGGCTCCTATAGTTATATGGACTACTGGTCATATAACGAAAACGTAAGTTGAAAATAACGATTGTAACATGACAAATATGTCTGGCTCCTAGTACATTCATAGGCTACTAGCCACACATTGAATACGTAATTTGCTTCTCGATGCTGAGGGATCATTGACCGCATGAGCAAAGAGTAAAGACCGTAAGTGTACATAGTACTGTGGCTCTTATTAGATTCATAGGCTACGGGTCACACATTGAATATGTAGATTGCTTCTAGCTGGTGAAGGATCATTGACCGCATGAGTAAAGAGTAAAGACCGTAACTCGACATAGTACTGTGGCTCCTAGTAGTTATATGGACTACTGGTCACATTGAATACGTAATTTGCTTCTAGCTGCTGAACGATCATTGACCGCATGAGCAAAGAGTAAAGACCGTAAGTGCACATAGTACTGTGGTTCCTAGTAGTTATATGGACTACTGGTCAAATAACGAAAACGTAAGTTGAAAGTAACGACCGTAACTTGACTAATGTGTCTGGCTCCTTGTAGATTCATAGGCTACTGGCCACACATTGAATATGTAATTTGCTTCTAGCTGCTGAGGGATCACTGGTAAAGGATCATTGACCACATGAGCAAAGAGTAAAGACTGTAACTCTACATAGTACTATGACTCCTAGTAGTTATATGGACTACTGGTCACATAACGAAAACATAAGTTGGCTTCCAAATGGTGAAAGATAGTCGCCGGATTTGCGGGAAGTAACGACCTTAACTCGACTACAAAATGTAGTTCCTAGTAGTTATATTGACTACTGGCTACATAGAGAAAATAGATGTTTCTCTTAGCGGGTGAAAAATCGTTGGCTCTATCAAAGGGAAAGTAACGACCGTAACTTGACAAATAAGTTTGGCTGCTAGTAGATTCAAAGACTGGCCACACATTAAATACATAATTTGCTTCTAGCTGGTGAAGGATCATTGACCGCATGAGCAAAGAGTAAATACCGTAAGTGCACATAGTACTGTGGCTCCTATAGTTATATGGACTACTGGTCACATAACGAAAACGTAAGTTGAAAGTAACGATTGTAACATGACAAATATGTCTGGCTCCTAGTCCATTCATAGGCTACTAGCCACACATTGAATACGTAATTTGCTTCTAGCTGCTGAGGGATCATTGACCGCATGACCAAAGAGTAAAGACCGTAACTGTACAAAGTACTGTGGCTCCTAGTAGATTCATAGGCTACTGGTCAAATATTGTATACATAGATTGCTTCTAGCTGGTGAAGGTTCATTGACCGCATGAGCAAAGAGTGAAGACCGTAACTCGACATAGTACTGTGGCTCCTAGTAGTTATATGGACTATTGGTCACATTGAATACGTAATTTGCTTCTAGCAGGGGAAGGATCATTGACCGCATAAGCAAAGAGTAAAGCCCGTAAGTGTACATAGTACTGTGGCTCTTATTAGATTCATAGGCTACGGGTCACACATTGAATATGTAGATTGCTTCTAGCTGGTGAAGGATCATTGACCGCATGAGTAAAGAGTAAAGACCGTAACTCGACATAGTACTGTGGCTCCTAGTAGTTATATGGACTACTGGTCACATTGAATACGTAATTTGCTTCTAGCTGCTGAACGATCATTGACCGCATGAGCAAAGAGTAAAGACCGTAAGTGCACATAGTACTGTGGTTCCTAGTAGTTATATGGACTACTGGTCAAATAACGAAAACGTAAGTTGAAAGTAACGACCGTAACTTGACTAATGTGTCTGGCTCCTTGTAGATTCATAGGCTACTGGCCACACATTGAATATGTAATTTGCTTCTAGCTGCTGAGGGATCACTGGTAAAGGATCATTGACCACATGAGCAAAGAGTAAAGACTGTAACTCTACATAGTACTATGACTCCTAGTAGTTATATGGACTACTGGTCACATAACGAAAACATAAGTTGGCTTCCAAATGGTGAAAGATAGTCGCCGGATTTGCGGGAAGTAACGACCTTAACTCGACTACAAAATGTAGTTCCTAGTAGTTATATTGACTACTGGCTACATAGAGAAAATAGATGTTTCTCTTAGCGGGTGAAAAATCGTTGGCTCTATCAAAGGGAAAGTAACGACCGTAACTTGACAAATAAGTTTGGCTGCTAGTAGATTCAAAGACTGGCCACACATTAAATACATAATTTGCTTCTAGCTGGTGAAGGATCATTGACCGCATGAGCAAAGAGTAAATACCGTAAGTGCACATAGTACTGTGGCTCCTATAGTTATATGGACTACTGGTCACATAACGAAAACGTAAGTTGAAAGTAACGATTGTAACATGACAAATATGTCTGGCTCCTAGTCCATTCATAGGCTACTAGCCACACATTGAATACGTAATTTGCTTCTAGCTGCTGAGGGATCATTGACCGCATGACCAAAGAGTAAAGACCGTAACTGTACAAAGTACTGTGGCTCCTAGTAGATTCATAGGCTACTGGTCAAATATTGTATACGTAGATTGCTTCTAGCTGGTGAAGGTTCATTGACCGCATGAGCAAAGAGTGAAGACCGTAACTCGACATAGTACTGTGGCTCCTAGTAGTTATATGGACTATTGGTCACATTGAATACGTAATTTGCTTCTAGCAGGGGAAGGATCATTGACCGCATAAGCAAAGAGTAAAGCCCGTAAGTGCACATAGTACTGTGGCTCCTAGTAGTTATATGGACTACTGGTCACATAACGAAAACGTAAGTTGAAAGTTACGACCGTAACTTGACAAATAAGTCTGGCGCCCAGTAGATTCATTGGCTACTGGCCACACATTGAATACGTAATTTGCTTCTAGCTGGTGAAGGATCATTGACCGAATGAGCAAAGAATAAAGACCGTAACTCTACATAGTACTGTGGCTCCAAGTAGTTATATGGACTACTGGTCACATAACGAAAACATAAGTTGGCTTTCCGTTGGTGAAAGATAGTTGGCCGGATTAGCGGGAAGTAACGACCTTAACTCGACTACAAAATGTAGTTCCTAGTAGATATATTGACTATTGGCTACATAGAGAAAATAAATGTTTGTCTTAACGGGTGAAAAATCGTTGGCTCTATCAAAGAGAAAGTAACGACCGTAACTTGACAATGAAATTTGGCTCCTAGTAGATTCATAGGCTGCTGGCCACACATTGAATACGTATTTTGGTTCTACCTAGTGAAGGATCATTGACCGCATGAGCAAAGAGTAAAGACCGTAAGTGTACATAGTACTGTGGCTCTTAGTAGATTCATAGGCTACGGGTCACACATTGAATACCTAGATTGCTTCTAGCTGGTGAAGGATCATTGACCGCATGAGTAAAGAGTAAAGACTGTAACTTGACATAGTGCTGTGGCTCCTAGTAGTTATATGGAACTAGTCACATTGAATACGTAATTTGCTTCTAGCTGGTGAAGGATCATTGACCGCATGTGTCACACCCCACTCCGGCAAGACCTGACCTGCCCTAAGTGGTAAGACCACCAACAAAACCCGTACACATCTCGGGATACCCGCAACCATGAGAGCTAAAATAAAATAAAAATAACTACAACCCTCAAACATAGGTGCACAACAGATAAAATTACAAACAAACCCATAGTCAAACATAGTCTAAGTGTTCACGACTCCCAAACATTTATACAAGTCCAAAGTTCTAGATTACAGCACAACCACACCTCCTCGCAAACCAATATATACACAGCACCCACCGTCTAACACGTGCTACAAAAACAACTACTAAAAACACCTGACTGGCACTGTAGTTGGACCGACAACTAGCTCATCCAGGTATCTGCAACCAAAAAGGTTACAGGAGAATGTACGTTAGCAACATAATAAATAGAAATGCCCAAGCTCCTGAGATGGACTGTAGTTTAAACATCAACCACTGTATAAATATTCCAACCAATTTTCTTTGTTCACAAAAAAACTCATATCAACAACATGTCAAAAATGGATTTTCAATAATCATATTTTCACCCTTTCCTCATAACAGAAATCACATAAATTTTTACCAAGTGCGCCAACGAGTCGTCTACCTCACGACCGGGAGTTATGACGGTACCGTAACCTCGCTCACAGGCTCACATATAGTGGCGGTGGCGAGGGCCATTCTTTATCACCAATGGTAGGTGCAACCCACACAGTAAGCAAGAACTAAGCTTGCACTGCTCACATTTGGCACAGCCCACGAATGCAAGTTGCCAACCTTGCAAACCAAATAATACTGGCACATAGCCAGATGGCACAGCCCACGAATGCAAGATGCCAACCTTGCAAACTAAACATTGGCACAAAGGCATAAAAATCCTCTTTTCACCCATAAAAATGTTTTGATCCATCCAAACAGAGTATAGCCATCACACACTCGGAAAAAAACATCAAGGGAGCTTACAAGAACAGTAATAATCACAACACAATTTTGAAAAAAAAACAACATTTCTATTTATTATAGAAGCTGTACATTCTCACCTGACAAAAGACCAATTTCGCTAAAATCTCTATCCTCTACGGTCTGGAGACGTAACCGTGATCCTCCTCACGTCATCCCCACCTAAAAAATATAGTTTATAAGACATCCATAAGTCTCACGTTCACCCCCCATGCTTAAATGCAAGTGAAATGTTTGAATATGCACAAAAACACATAACAGCGTCACGGTCTCCGAATTTACAGAATTAATCTACAAATCCTTTTCTCACGAAATTTATACCACAGATGATAGACACAAATAGGAACATCATATCAAAAATTTAGAATTTTCTGAGCTTGATAGCTATTTTTAAACCAACTCCAATCAGACCAGTCACTCACTGTAAAACTACAAAAACAGATTCTTTTTTCAACTTTAAACCAAAAACTGCTATATCTCAAAAATAATTGGGCTATGTGGCTTATATATTCTGAAAGCCCTATGTGTCTAGTTTCTAAAAAATCAAACGGAGTGAAAATTAGAGTTTTCTAGGCCAAGTTATGCCCATTTTCGTAAAGCATGGCAGAGCTGCCAGCAACTGATTTCAACAGACAGCAGTTCAATAAAACATTTTTAATAAATTCTACACTTCACTAAAAATTCTGAAAATTTTACACAATCAATAAAACACATAAATACAACTACGGTTAAAATATCATAATTTTTGGAGTTGAAATACTATAGAACAAAATTCGTATCTTTCTCTGAAAATTTTCCCCCAAACTTCTTACTCTCTCTCTCTCTCTCTCTCTCTCTCTCTCTCTTTCTTTCTTCGATGGTGAGGCAGAGAAATGAAAAAGTCTTGGTCTCTCTGGTCCTTAACCCATAAGATAAGTGAGGTGTCCTCCCCTTGGTAAATTTTTCCACAAACAAACCTAACACTTACCAACCCATTGACTAATGTCCCCTCTCTTGACTTCTAAGTTCTTATTTCTTTTTTTTTTCCTAGCCACAAAACTACACACATAATTGGGAACACAAGCATATGTGGTGTTTAATGCGGATTATGCTACACTCAAACTATCCATGCGTTATCAATAAAATGACATGTCACGCACCAAATGACTTATTAAATAAAAATATGTATGAAATGCACATGCATGTTTAGGAACGGGTGTCACAGCATGAGCAAAGAGTAAAGACCGTAAGTGCACATAGTACTGTGGTTCCTAGTAGTTATATGGACTACTGGTCAAATAACGAAAACGTAAGTTGAAAGTAACGACCGTAACTTGACTAATATGTCTGGCTCCTTGTAGATTCATAGGCTACTGGCCACACATTGAATATGTAATTTGCTTCTAGCTGCTGAGGGATCACTGGTAAAGGATCATTGACCACATGAGCAAAGAGTAAAGACTGTAACTCTACATAGTACTGTGACTCCTAGTAGTTATATGGACTACTGGTCACATAACGAAAACATAAGTTGGCTTCCAAATGGTGAAAGATAGTCGCCGGATTAGCGGGAAGTAACGACCTTAACTCGACTACAAAATGTAGTTCCTAGTAGTTATATTGACTACTGGCTACATAGAGAAAATAGATGTTTCTCTTAGCGGGTGAAAAATCGTTGGCTCTATCAAAGGGAAAGTAACGACCGTAACTTGACAAATAAGTTTGGCTGCTAGTAGATTCAAAGACTGGCCACACATTAAATACATAATTTGCTTCTAGCTGGTGAAGGATCATTGACTGCATGAGCAAAGAGTAAATACCGTAAGTGCACATAGTACTGTGGCTCCTATAGTTATATGGACTACTGGTCACATAACGAAAACGTAAGTTGAAAGTAACGATTGTAACATGACAAATATGTCTGGCTCCTAGTCCATTCATAGGCTACTAGCCACACATTGAATACGTAATTTGCTTCTAGCTGCTGAGGGATCATTGACCGCATGACCAAAGAGTAAAGACCGTAACTGTACAAAGTACTGTGGCTCCTAGTAGATTCATAGGCTACTGGTCAAATATTGTATACGTAGATTGCTTCTAGCTGGTGAAGGTTCATTGACCGCATGAGCAAAGAGTGAAGACCGTAACTCGACATAGTACTGTGGCTCCTAGTAGTTATATGGACTATTGGTCACATTGAATACGTAATTTGCTTCTAGCAGGGGAAGGATCATTGACCGCATAAGCAAAGAGTAAAGCCCGTAAGTGCACATAGTACTGTGGCTCCTAGTAGTTATATGGACTACTGGTCACATAACGAAAACGTAAGTTGAAAGTTACGACCGTAACTTGACAAATAAGTCTGGCGCCCAGTAGATTCATTGGCTACTGGCCACACATTGAATACATAATTTGCTTCTAGCTGGTGAAGGATCATTGACCGAATGAGGAAAGAATAAAGACCGTAACTCTACATAGTACTGTGGCTCCAAGTAGTTATATGGACTACTGGTCACATAACGAAAACATAAGTTGGCTTTCCGTTGGTGAAAGATAGTTGGCCGGATTAGCGGGAAGTAACGACCTTAACTCGACTACAAAATGTAGTTCCTAGTAGATATATTGACTATTGGCTACATAGAGAAAATAAATGTTTGTCTTAACGGGTGAAAAATCGTTGGCTCTATCAAAGAGAAAGTAACGACCGTAACTTGACAATGAAATTTGGCTCCTAGTAGATTCATAGGCTACTGGCCACACATTGAATACGTATTTTGGTTCTACCTAGTGAAGGATCATTGACCGCATGAGCAAAGAGTAAAGACCGTAAGTGTACATAGTACTGTGGCTCTTAGTAGATTCATAGGCTACGGGTCACACATTGAATACCTAGATTGCTTCTAGCTGGTGAAGGATCATTGACCGCATGAGTAAAGAGTAAAGACTGTAACTTGACATAGTGCTGTGGCTCCTAGTAGTTATATGGAACTAGTCACATTGAATACGTAATTTGCTTCTAGCTGGTGAAGGATCATTGACCGCATGTGTCACACCCCACTCCGGCAAGACCTGACCTGCCCTAAGTGGTAAGACCACCAACAAAACCCGTACACATCTCGGGATACCCGCAACCATGAGAGCTAAAATAAAATAAAAATAACTACAACCCTCAAACATAGGTGCACAACAGATAAAATTACAAACAAACCCATAGTCAAACATAGTCTAAGTGTTCACGACTCCCAAACATTTATACAAGTCCAAAGTTCTAGATTACGGCACAACCACACCTCCTCGCAAACCAATATATACACAGCACCCACCGTCTAACACGTGCTACAAAAACAACTACTAAAAACACTTGACTGGCACTGTAGTTGGACCGACAACTAGCTCATCCAGGTATCTGCAACCAAAAAGGTTACAGGAGAATGTACGTTAGCAACATAATAAATAGAAATGCCCAAGCTCCTGAGATGGACTGTAGTTTAAACATCAACCACTGTATAAATATTCTAACCAATTTTCTTTGTTCACAAAAAAACTCATATCAACATGTCAAAAATGGATTTTCAATAATCATATTTTCACCCTTTCCTCATAACAGAAATCACATAAATTTTTACCAAGTGCGCCAACGAGTCGTCTACCTCACGACCGGGAGTTATGACGGTACCGTAACCTCGCTCACAGGCTCACATATAGTGGCGGTGGCGAGGGCCATTCTTTATCACCAATGGTAGGTGCAACCCACACAGTAAGCAAGAACTAAGCTTGCACTGCTCACATTTGGCACAGCCCACGAATGCAAGTTGCCAACCTTGCAAACCAAATAATACTGGCACATAGCCAGATGGCACAGCCCACGAATGCAAGATGCCAACCTTGCAAACTAAACATTGGCACAAAGGCATAAAAATCCTCTTTTCACCCATAAAAATGTTTTGATCCATCCAAACAGAGTATAGCCATCACACACTCGGAAAAAAACATCAAGGGAGCTTACAAGAACAGTAATAATCACAACACAATTTTGAAAAAAAAACAACATTTCTATTTATTATAGAAGCTGTACATTCTCACCTGACAAAAGACCAACTTCGCTAAAATCTCTATCCTCTACGGTCTGGAGACGTAACCGTGATCCTCCTCACGTCATCCCCACCTAAAAAATATAGTTTATAAGACATCCATAAGTCTCACGTTCACCCCCCATGCTTAAATGCAAGTGAAATGTTTGAATATGCACAAAAACACATAACAGCGTCACGGTCTCCGAATTTACAGAATTAATCTACAAATCCTTTTCTCACGAAATTTATACCACAGATGATAGACACAAATAGGAACATCATATCAAAAATTTAGAATTTTCTGAGCTTGATAGCTATTTTTAAACCAACTCCAATCAGACCAGTCACTCACTGTAAAACTACAAAAACAGATTCTTTTTTCAACTTTAAACCAAAAACTGCTATATCTCAAAAATAATTGGGCTATGTGGCTTATATATTCTGAAAGCCCTATGTGTCTAGTTTCTAAAAAATCAAACGGAGTGAAAATTAGAGTTTTCTAGGCCAAGTTATGCCCATTTTCGTAAAGCATGGCAGAGCTGCCAGCAACTGATTTCAACAGACAGCAGTTCAATAAAACATTTTTAATAAATTCTACACTTCACTAAAAATTCTGAAAATTTTACACAATCAATAAAACACATAAATACAACTACGGTTAAAATATCATAATTTTTGGAGTTGAAATACTATAGAACAAAATTCGTATCTTTCTCTGAAAATTTTCCCCCAAACTTCTTACTCTCTCTCTCTCTCTCTCTCTCTCTCTCTCTTTCTTTCTTCGATGGTGAGGCAGAGAAATGAAAAAGTCTTGGTCTCTCTGGTCCTTAACCCATAAGATAAGTGAGGTGTCCTCCCCTTGGTAAATTTTTCCACAAACAAACCTAACACTTACCAACCCATTGACTAATGTCCCCTCTCTTGACTTCTAAGTTCTTATTTCTTTTTTTTTTCCTAGCCACAAAACTACACACATAATTGGGAACACAAGCATATGTGGTGTTTAATGCGGATTATGCTACACTCAAACTATCCATGCGTTATCAATAAAATGACATGTCACGCACCAAATGACTTATTAAATAAAAATATGTATGAAATGCACATGCATGTTTAGGAACGGGTGTCACAGCATGAGCAAAGAGTAAAGACCGTAAGTGCACATAGTACTGTGGTTCCTAGTAGTTATATGGACTACTGGTCAAATAACGAAAACGTAAGTTGAAAGTAACGACCGTAACTTGACTAATATGTCTGGCTCCTTGTAGATTCATAGGCTACTGGCCACACATTGAATATGTAATTTGCTTCTAGCTGCTGAGGGATCACTGGTAAAGGATCATTGACCACATGAGCAAAGAGTAAAGACTGTAACTCTACATAGTACTGTGACTCCTAGTAGTTATATGGACTACTGGTCACATAACGAAAACATAAGTTGGCTTCCAAATGGTGAAAGATAGTCGCCGGATTAGCGGGAAGTAACGACCTTAACTCGACTACAAAATGTAGTTCCTAGTAGTTATATTGACTACTGGCTACATAGAGAAAATAGATGTTTCTCTTAGCGGGTGAAAAATCGTTGGCTCTATCAAAGGGAAAGTAACGACCGTAACTTGACAAATAAGTTTGGCTGCTAGTAGATTCAAAGACTGGCCACACATTAAATACATAATTTGCTTCTAGCTAGTAAAGGATCATTGACCGCATGAGCAAAGAGTAAATACCGTAAGTGCACATAGTACTGTGGCTCCTAGTAGTTATATGGACTACTGGTCACATAACGAAAACGTAAGTTGAAAGTAACGATTGTAACATGACAAATATGTCTGGCTCCTAGTACATTCATAGGCTACTAGCCACACATTGAATACGTAATTTGCTTCAAGCTGCTGAGGGATCATTGACCGCATGAGCAAAGAGTAAAGACCGTAACTGTACAAAGTACTGTGGCTCCTAGTAGATTCATAGGCTACTGGTCAAATATTGTATACGTAGATTGCTTCTAGCTGGTGAAGGTTCATTGACCGCATGAGCAAAGAGTGAAGACCGTAACTCGACATAGTACTGTGGCTCTTAGTTGTTATATGGACTACTGGTCACATTGAATACGTAATTTGCTTCTAGCAGGGGAAGGATCATTGACCGCATGAGCAAAGAGTAAAGCCCGTAAGTGCACATAGTACTGTGGCTCCTAGTAGTTATATGGACTACTGGTCACATAACGAAAACGTAAGTTGAAAGTAACGACCGTAACTTGACAAATAAGTCTGGCGCCCAGTAGATTCATTGGCTACTGGCCACACATTGAATACGTAATTTGCTTCTAGCTGGTGAAGGATCATTGACCGAATGAGCAAAGAATAAAGACCATAACTCTACATAGTACTGTGGCTCCAAGTAGTTATATGGACTACTGGTCACATAACGAAAACATAAGTTGGCTTTCCGTTGGTGAAAGATAGTTGGCCGGATTAGCGGGAAGGAACGACCTTAACTCGACTACAAAATGTAGTTCCTAGTAGATATATTGACTATTGGCTACAAAGAGAAAATAAATGTTTGTCTTAACGGGTGAAAAATCGTTGGCTCTATCAAAGAGAAAGTAATGACCGTAACTTGACAAAGAAATTTGGCTCCTAGTAGATTCATAGGCTACTGGCCACACATTGAATACGTATTTTGGTTCTACCTAGTGAAGGATCATTGACCGCATGAGCAAAGAGTAAAAACCGTAAGTGTACATAGTACTGTGGCTCTTAGTAGATTCATAGGCTACGGGTCACACATTGAATACCTAGATTGCTTCTAGCTGGTGAAGGATCATTGACCGCATGAGTAAAGAGTAAAGACTGTTACTCGACATAGTGCTGTGGCTCCTAGTAGTTATATGGAACTAGTCACATTGAATACGTAATTTGCTTCTAGCTGGTGAAGGATCATTGACCGCATGAGCAAAGAGTAAAGACCGTAAGTGCACATAGTACTGTGGTTCCTAGTAGTTATATGGACTACTGGTCACATAACGAAAACGTAAGTTGAAAGTAACGACCGTAACTTGACTAATATGTCTGGCTCCTAGTAGATTCATAGGTTACTGGCCACACATTGAATATGTAATTTGCTTCTAGCTGCTGAGGGATCACTGGTGAAGGATCATTGACCGCATGAGCAAAGAGTAAAGACTGTAAATCTACATAGTACTGTGGCTCCTAGTAGTTATAAGGACTACTGGTCACATAACGAAAACATAAGTTGGCTTCCAAATGGTGAAAGATAGTCGGCCGGATTAGCGGGAAGTAATGACCTTAACTCGACTACAAAATGTCGTTCCTAGTAGATATATTGACTACTGGCTACATGGAGAAAATAGATGTTTCTCTTAGCGGGTGAAAAATCGTTGGCTCTATCAAAGAGAGAGTAACGACCGTAACTTGACAAACAAGTTTGGCTGCTAGTAGATTCAAAGACTGGCCACACATTAAATACATAATTTGCTTGTAGCTGGTGAAGGATCATTGACCGCATGAGCAAAGAGTAAAGACCATAAGTGCACATAGTACTGTGGCTCCTATAGTTATATGGACTACTGGTCACATAACGAAAACGTAAGTTGAAAGTAACGATTCTAACATGACAAATATGTCAGGCTCCTAGTACATTCATAGGCTACTAGCCGCACATTGAATACGTAATTTGCTTCTAGATGCTGAGGGATCATTGACCGCATGAGCAAAGAGTAAAGACCGTAACTGTACAATGTACTGTTGCTCCTAGTAGATTCATAGGCTACTGGTCAAATTTTGAATACGTAGATTGCTTCTAGCTGGTGAAGGTTCATTGACCGCATGAGCAAAGAGTGAAGACCGTAACTCGACATAGTACTGTGGCTCCTAGTAGTTATATGGACTACTGGTCACATTGAATACGTAATTTGCTTCTAGCTGGGGAAGGATCATTGACCGCATGAGCAAAGAGTAAAGGCCGTAAGTGCACATAGTACTGTGGCTCCTAGTAGTTATATGGACTACTGGTCACATAACGAAAACGTAAGTTAAAAGTAACGACCGTAACTTGACAAATAAGTTTGGCGCCCAGTAGATTCATTGGATACTGGCCACATTGAATACGTAATTTGCTTCTAGCTGGTGAAGGATCATTAACCGAATGAGCAAAGAGTAAAGACCGTAACTCTACATAGTACTGTGGCTCCAAGTAGTTATATGGACTACTGGTCACATAACGAAAACATAGGCTGCTAGCCACACATTGAATACGTAATTTGCTTCTAGATGCTGAGGGATCATTGACCGCATGAGCAAAGAGTAAAGACCGTAAGTGTACATAGTACTATTGCTCTTAGTAGATTCATAGGCTACGGGTCACACATTGAATACGTAGATTGCTTCTAGCTGGTGAAGGATCATTGACCGCATGAGCAAAGAGTAAAGACCGTAAGTGCACATAGTACTGTGGCTCCTATAGTTATATGGACTACTGGTCATATAACGAAAACGTAATTTGAAAATAACGATTGTAACATGACAAATATGTCTGGCACCTAGTACATTCATAGGCTACTAGCCGCTTATTGAATACGTAATTTGCTTATAGATGCTGAGGGATCATTGACCGCATGAGCAAAGAGTAAAGACCGTAACTGTACAATGTACTCTGGCTCCTAGTAGATTCATAGGCTACTGGTCAAATTTTGAATACGTAGATTGCTTCTAGCTGGTGAAGGTTAATTGACCGCATGAGTAAAGAGTAAAGACCGTAACTCGACATAGTACTGTGGCTCCTAGTAGTTATATGGACTACTGGTCACATTGAATACGTAATTTGCTTCTAGCTGCTGAAGGATCATTGACCGCATGAGCAAAGAGTAAAGACCGTAAGTGCACATAGTACTGTGGTTCCTAGTAGTTATATGGACTACTGGTCACATAACGAAAACGTAAGTTGAAAGTAACGACCGTAACTTGACTAATATGTCTGGCTCCTAGTAGATACATAGGCTACTGGCTACACATTGAATATGTAATTTGCTTCTAGCTGCTGAGGGATCACTGGTGAAGGATCATTGACCACATGAGCAAAGAGTAAAGACTGTAACTCTACATAGTACTGTGACTCCTAATAGTTATATGGACTACTGGTCACATAACAAAAACGTAAGTTGGCTTCCAAATGGTGAAAGATAGTCACCGGATTAGCGGGAAGTAACGACCTTAACTCGACTACAAAATGTAGTTCCTAGTAGATTTATTGACTACTGGCTACATAGAGAAAATAGATGTTTCTCTTAGCGGGTGAAAAATCGTTGGCTCTACCAAAGAGAAAGTAACGACCGTAACTTGACAAATAAGATTGGCTGCTAGTAGATTCAAAGACTGGCCACACATTAAATACATAATTTGCTTCTAGCTGGTGAAGGATCATTGACCGCATGAGCAAAGAGTAAAGACCGTAAGTGCACATAGTATTGTGGCTCCTATAGTTATATGGACTACTGGTCACATAACGAAAACGTAAGTTGAATTCGTAATTTGCTTCTAGCTGCTGAGGGATCATTGACCGCATGAGCAAAGATTAAATACCGTAACTGTACAAAGTACTGTCGCTCCTAGTAGATTCATTGGCTACTAGTCAAATATTAAATACGTAGATTGCTTCTAGCTGGTGAAGGTTCAATGACCGCATGAGCAAAGAGTGAAGACCGTAACTCGACATAGTACTTTGGCTCCTAGTAGTTATGTGGATTACTGGTCACATTGATTACGTAATTTGCTTCTAGCTGGTGAAGGATCAGTGACCGCATGATCAAAGAGTAAAGATCGTAACTCTACATAGTACTGTGGCTCCTAGTAGTTATGTGGATTACTGGTCACATTGATTACATAATTTGCTTCTAGCTGGTGAAGGATCGTTGACCGCATGAGCAAAGAGTAAAGGCCGTAAGTACACATAGTACTGTGGCTCCTAGTTGTTATATGGACTACTGGTCACATAACGAAAACGTAAGTTGAAAGTAACGACAGTAACTTGACAAATAAGTCTGGCTCCTAGTAGATTCATTGGCTACTAGCCACACATTGAATACGTAATTTGCTTCTAGCTGGTGATGGATCATTGACTGCATGAGCAAAGAGTAAAGACTGTAACTCTACATAGTACTGTGGCTTCTAGTAGTTGTATGGACTAATGGTCACATAACGAAAGCATAAGTTGGTTTCCAAATGGTGAAAGATAGTCGGCCGGATTAGCGGGAAGTAACGACCATAACTCGACTACAAAATGTAGTTCCTAATAGATATACTGACTACTGGCTACATAGAGAAAATAGATGTTTCTCTTTGCTGGTGAAAAATCGTAGGCTCTATCACAGAGAAAGTTACTACCATAACTTGACAAATAAGTCTGGCTCCAAGTAGATTCAAAGACTATTGGCCACACATTAAATACGCAATTTGATTCTAGCTGGTGAAGGATCATTGACCGCATGAGCAAAAAGTAAAGACCGTAACTCTACATAGTACTGTGGCTCCAAGTAGTTATATGGACTACTGGTCACATAACGAAAACAAAAGTTGGCTTTCAGTTGGTGAAAGATTGTTGGTCGGATTAGCGGGAAGTAACGACCTTAACTCGACTACAAAATGTACTTCTTAGTAGATATACTGACTACTGGCTACATAGAGAAAATAGATGTTTCTCTTAGCTGGTGAAAAATCGTTGGCTCTATCCAAAGAGAAAGTAACGACCGTAACTTGACAAATAAGTCTGGCTCCGAGTGGATTCCAAGACTACTGACGACACATTAAATACGTAATTTGATTCTACCTGGTGAAGGATCATTTATCGCATGAGCAAAGAGTAAAGACCGTAAGTGCACATAGTACTGTGGCTCCAACTAGTTATATGGACTACTGGTCACATAACGAAAATGTAAATTGAAAGTAACAACCGTAACTTGACAAATAAGTTTGGCTCCTAGTAGATTCAAAGGCTATTGGCCACATATTGAACTCCTAATTTGGTTCTAGCTGGTGCAGGATCATTGACCGCTTGAGCAAAGAGTAAAGACCGTAACTCTACATAGTACTGTGGCACCTAGTAGTTATATGGACTATTGGTCACATTGAATACGTAATTTGCTTCTAGCTGGTGAAGGATCATTGACCGCATGAGCAAAGAGTAAAGACCGTAAGTGCACATAGTACTGTGGCTCTTAGTAGATATTTGGACTATTGGTGACACAACGAAAACGTAAGTCGAATGTAACGACCGTAACTTGACAAATATGTCTGGCTCCTTGTAGATTCATAGGCTACTGGCCACACATTGAATACGTAATTTGCTTCTAGCTGGTGAAGGATCATTGACCGCATTAGCAAATAGTAAAGTTCGTAACTCTACATAGTACTGTGGCTCCTATTAGTTATATGGACTACTGGTCACATAACGAAAACTTAAGTTGGCTTCCAGTCGGTGAAAGATAGTCGGCCGGATTAGCGGTAAGTAACGACCTTAATTCGGCAACAAAATGTAGTTCCTAGTAGATTTATTGACTACTGGCTACATAGAGAAAATAGATGTTTCTCTTAGCGGGTGAAAAATCGTACCAAAGAGAAAGTAACGACCGTAACTTGACAAATAAGATTGGCTGCTAGTAGATTCAAAGACTGGCCACACATTAAATACATAATTTGCTTCTAGCTGGTGAAGGATCATTGACCGCATGAGCAAAGAGTAAAGACCGTAAGTGCACATAGTACTGTGGCTCCTATAGTTATATGGACTACTGGTCACATAACGAAAACGTAAGTTGAATTCGTAATTTGCTTCTAGCTGCTGAGGGATCATTGACCGCATGAGCAAAGATTAAATACCGTAACTGTACAAAGTACTGTCGCTCCTAGTAGATTCATTGGCTACTAGTCAAATATTAAATACGTAGATTGCTTCTAGCTGGTGAAGGTTCAATGACCGCATGAGCAAAGAGTGAAGACCGTAACTCGACATAGTACTTTGGCTCCTAGTAGTTATGTGGATTACTGGTCACATTGATTACGTAATTTGCTTCTAGCTGGTGAAGGATCAGTGACCGCATGATCAAAGAGTAAAGATCGTAACTCTACATAGTACTGTGGCTCCTAGTAGTTATGTGGATTACTGGTCACATTGATTACGTAATTTTCTTCTAGCTGGTGAAGGATCGTTGACCGCATGAGCAAAGAGTAAAGGCCGTAAGTACACATAGTACTGTGGCTCCTAGTTGTTATATGGACTACTGGTCACATAACGAAAACGTAAGTTGAAAGTAACGACAGTAACTTGACAAATAAGTCTGGCTCCTAGTAGATTCATTGGCTACTGGCCACAGATTGAATACGTAATTTGCTTCTAGCTGGTGATGGATCATTGACTGCATGAGCAAAGAGTAAAGACTGTAACTCTACATAGTACTGTGGCTTCTAGTAGTTATATGGACTACTGGTCATATAACGAAAACTTAAGTTGGCTTCCAGTCGGTGAAAGATAGTCGGCCGGATTAGCGGTAAGTAACGACCTTAATTCGGCAACAAAATGTAGTTCCTAGTAGATACTGACTACTGGCTACATAGAGAAAATATATGTTTCTCTTAACTAGTGTACAATCGTTGGCTGTATCAGCAGGAAGTAACGACTCAAAACTTGACAAATAAGTCTGGCTCCTAGTAGATTCAAGGGCTATTGGCCACATATTGAACACCTAATTTGCTTCTAGCTGGTGCAGGATCATTGACCGCTTGAGCAAAGAGTAAAGACCATAACTCTACATAGTACTGTGGCTCCTAATAGTTATATGGACTACTGGTCACATTGAATACGTAATTTGCTTCTAGCTGGTGAAGTATCATTGACCGCGTGAGCAAAGAGTAAAGACTGGAAGTGCACATAGTATTGTGGCTCCTAGTAGTTATATGTACTACTGATCGCATGACGAAAACGTAAGTTGAAAGTAACGACCGTAACTTGACTAATATGTCTGGCTCCTAGTAGATTCATAGGCTACTGGCCACACATTGAATACGTAATTTGTTTCTAGCTGGTGGAGGATCATTGACCGCATGAGCAAAGAGTAAAAACCATAAGTGCACATAGTACAGTGGTTCCTAGTAGTTATATGGACTACTGGTCACACTGAATAAGTAATTTGCTTCTAGCTAGTGAAGTATCATTGACCGCATGGGCAAAAAGTAAAGACCGTAACTGCACATAGTACTGTGGATCCTAGTAGTTATATGGACTACTGGTCACATAACGAAAACGTAAGTTGAAAGTAACGACCGTAACATAAAAAATATGTCTGGCTCCTAGTAGATTCCTAGGTTACTGGCCGCACATTGAATACGTAATTTGCTTCTAGCTGGTGAAGGATTATTGACCGCATGAGCAAAGAGTAAAGACCGTAACTCATCATAGTACTATGGCTCCTAGTAGTTATAGGGACTACTGGTCACATAACGAAAATATAACTTGGTTTCCAGTTGGTGAAAGACAGTTTGCCGGATTAGCGGGAAGTAACGACCTTAACTCGATTACGAAATGTACTTCCTAGTAGATATACTGACTACTGGCTACATAGAGAAAAAATATATGTTTCTCTTAACTAGTGTACAATCGTTGGCTGTATCAGCAGAAAGTAACGACCGAAACTTGCCAAATAAGTCTGGCTCCTAGTAGATTCATAGGCTACTGGTCACACATTGAATAAGTAATTTGCTTCTAGCTGGTGAAGGATCAGTGACCGCATGATCAAAGAGTAAAGATCGTAACTCTACATAGTACTGTGGCTCCTAGTAGTTATGTGGATTACTGGTCACATTGATTACGTAAGTTGCTTCTAGCTGGTGAAGGATCATTGACCGCATGAGCAAAGAGTAAAGGCCGTAAGTACACATAGTACTGTGGCTCCTAGTTGTTATATGGACTACTGGTCACATAACGAAAACGTAAGTTGAAAGTAACGACATTAACTTGACAAATAAGTCTGGCTCCTAGTAGATTCATTGGCTACTGGCCACACATTGAATATGTAATTTGCTTCTAGCTGGTGATGGATCATTGACTGCATGAGCAAAGAGTAAAGACTGTAACTCTACATAGTACTGTGGCTCCTAGTAGTTGTATGGACTAATGGTCACATAACGAAAACATAAGTTGGTTTCCAAATGGTGAAAGATAGTCGGCCGGATTAGCGGGAAGTAACGACCATAACTCGACTACAAAATGTAGTTCCTAGTAGATATACTGACTACTGGCTACATAGAGAAAATAGATGTTTCTCTTAGCTGGTGAAAAATCGTTGGCTCTATCAAAGAGAAAGTTACGACCGTAACTTGACAAATAAGTCTGGCTCCAAGTAGATTCAAAGACTATTGGCCACACATTAAATACGCAATTTGATTCTAGCTGGTGAAGGATCATTGACCGCATGAGCAAAAAGTAAAGACCGTAACTCTACATAGTACTGTGGCTCCAAGTAGTTATATGGACTACTGGTCACATAACGAAAACAAAAGTTGGCTTTCAGTTGGTGAAAGATTGTTTTCCGGATTAGCGGGAAGTAACGACCTTAACTCGACTACAAAATGTAGTTCTTAGTAGATATACTGACTACTGGCTACATAGAGAAAATAGATGTTTCTCTTAGCTGGTGAAAAATCGTTGGCTCTATCAAAGAGAAAGTAACGACCGTAACTTGACAAATAAGTCTGGCTCCGAGTGGATTCCAAGACTACTGACCACACATTAAATACGTAATATGATTCTACCTGGTGAAGGATCATTTACCGCATGAGCAAAGAGTAAAGACCGTAAGTGCACTTAGTACTGTGGCTCCAACTATTTATATGGACTACTGGTCACATAACGAAAATGTAAATTGAAAGTAACGACTGTAACTTGACAAATAAGTTTGGCTCCTAGTAGATTCAAAGGCTATTGGCCACATATTGAACTCCTAATTTGGTTCTAGCTGGTGCAGGATTATTGACCGCTTGAGCAAAGAGTAAAGACCGTAACTCTACATAGTACTGTGGCATCTAGTAGTTATATGGACTATTGGTCACATTGAATACGTAATTTGCTTCTAGCTGGTGAAGGATCATTGACCGCATGAGCAAAGAGTAAAGACCGTAAGTGCACATAGTACTGTGGCTCTTAGTAGATATTTGGACTACTGGTGACACAACGAAAACGTAAGTCGAAAGTAACGACCGTAACTTGACAAATATGTCTCGCTCCTAGTAGATTCATAGGCTACTGGCCACCCATTGAATACGTAATTTGCTTCTAGCTGGTGAAGGATCATTGGCCCCATGAGCAAAGAGTAAAGTTCGTAACTCTACATAATACTGTGGCTCCTATTAGTTATATGGACTACTGGTCACATAACGAAAACTTAAGTTGGTTTCCAGTCGGTGAAAGATAGTCGGCCGGATTAGCGGTATGTAACGACCTTAATTCGACAACAAAATGTAGTTCCTAGTTGATACTGACTACTGGCTACATAGAGAAAATATATGTTTCTCTTAACTAGTGTACAATCGTTGGCTGTATCAGCAGGAAGTAACGACCGAAACTTGAGAAATAAGTCTAGCTCCTAGTAGATTCAAGGGCTATTGGCCACATATTGAACACCTAATTTGCTTCTAGCTGGTGCAGGATCATTGACCGTTTGAGCAAAGAGTAAAGACCGTAACTCTACATAGTACTGTGGCTCCTAGTAGTTATATGGACTACTGGTCACATTGAATACGTAATTTGCTTCTAGCTGGTGAAGGATCATTGACCGCGTGAGCAAAGAGTAAAGACTGGAAGTGCACATAGTATTGTGGCTCCTAGTAGTTATATGTACTACTGGTCGCATGACGAAAACGTAAATTGAAAGTAACGACCGTAACTTGACTAATATGTCTGGCTCCTAGTAGATTCATAGGCTACTGGCCACACATTGAATACGTAATTTGTTTCTAGCTGGTGGAGGATCATTGACCGCATGAGGAAAGAGTAAAAACCATAAGTGCACATAGTACAGTGGTTCCTAGTAGTTATATGGACTACTGGTCACACTGAATAAGTAATTTGCTTCTAGCTGGGGAAGTATCATTGGCCGCATGGGCAAAAAGTAAAGACCGTAACTGCACATAGTACTGTGGATCCTAGTAGTTATATGGACTACTGGTCACATAATGAAAACGTAAGTTGAAAGTAACGACCGTAACTTAAAAAATATGTCTGGCTCCTAGTAGATTCCTAGGTTACTGGCCGCACATTGAATACGTAATTTGCTTCTAGCTGGTGAAGGATTATTGACCGCATGAGCAAAGAGTAAAGACCGTAACTCATCATAGTACTATGGCTCTTAGTAGTTATAGGGACTACTGGTCACATAACGAAAATATAACTTGGCTTCCAGTTGGTGAAAGACAGTTTGCCGAATTAGCGGGAAGTAACGACCTTAACTCGATTACGAAATGTACTTCCTAGTAGATATACTGACTACTGGCTACATAGAGAAAAAATATATGTTGCTCTTAACTAGTTTACAATCGTTGGCTGTATCAGCAGAAAGTAACGACCGAAACTTGCCAAATAAGTCTTGCTCCTAGTAGATTCATAGGCTACTGGTCACACATTGAATACGTAATTTGCTTCTAGCTGGTGAAGGATCAGTGACCGCATGATCAAAGAGTAAAGATCGTAACTCTACATAGTACTGTGACTCCTAGTAGTTATGTGGATTACTGGTCACATTGATTACGTAAGTTGCTTCTAGCTGGTGAAGGATCATTGACCGCATGAGCAAAGAGTAAAGGCCGTAAGTACACATAGTACTGTGGCTCCTAGTTGTTATATGGACTACTGGTCACATAACGAAAACGTAAGTTGAAAGTAACGACAGTAACTTGACAAATAAGTCTGGCTCCTAGTAGATTCATTGGCTACTAGCCACACATTGAATACGTAATTTGCTTCTAGCTGGTGATGGATCATTGACTGCATGAGCAAAGAGTAAAGACTGTAACTCTACATAGTACTGTGGCTCCTAGTAGTTGTATGGACTAATGGTCACATAACGAAAACATGAGTTGGTTTCCAAATGGTGAAAGATAGTCGGCCGGATTAGCGGGAAGTAACGACCATAACTCGACTACAAAATGTAGTTCCTAGTAGATATACTGACTACTGGCTACATAGAGAAAATAGATGTTTCTCTTAGCTGGTGAAAAATCGTTGGCTCTATCAAAGAGAAAGTTACGACCGTAACTTGACAAATAAGTCTGGCTCCAAGTAGATTCAAAGACTATTGGCCACACATTAAATACGCAATTTGATTCTAGCTGGTGAAGGATCATTGACCGCATGAGCAAAAAGTAAAGACCGTAACTCTACATAGTACTATGGCTCCTAATAGTTATAGGGACTACTGGTCACATAATGAAAATATAACTTGTCTTCCAGTTGGTGAAAGACAGTTCGCCGGATTAGCGGGAAGTAACGACCTTAACTCGACCACGAAATGTACTTCCTCGTAGATATACTGACTACTGGCTACATAGAGAAAATATATGTGTGGAGGAGTTTCTC
This sequence comes from Vaccinium darrowii, assembly GCA_020921065.1. NCBI lineage: Eukaryota > Viridiplantae > Streptophyta > Magnoliopsida > Ericales > Ericaceae > Vaccinium > Vaccinium darrowii. The sequence goes on from CM037160.1 coordinate 26,645,501, forward strand.
ACCGGGGTGTCTCTTTGAACCTTCTGGAGTGGAGTAAGTGGTGATGGAATGGCTAAACCTCGCTTGAACCCTGGCAGCCCGCCCCAGGAGAAGGCCTGCACAAGTAAACAACCACGTTAGTGCCTAGCCCGGACGGTGGTGGTCCGGGAAGGCACTCCGATGGCTAAGTCAGTCACCGGAGGGGAGAAATATGCCGGAAACTTAGAGAGAGAAGTATGGTTATGAGGGTAGTGAATGAAGAGAGAGGAATACCCATTGTGGTAGTTGTGAATGGGTATTTATAGGCTGAGGGGGCGTGCGAACCACGCGCTTAGTGCCCCTCACGCGCCTGTCATTCGCGCTCAGAATGACAGGTGATGTGACCTCCGCCTCTGCCACAGACGCCATATCTGGGCCGACGTCACGGCACGTGGGTTCGAGTAGTCAAATTGTCTCGAGACATTCCCCATCACCCACGTGCTTCTGTAGGCGGCGATGGCAGAGTAGGTGACTGCCGCATTTAATGCTCCATCGTGGAATGTGCAGCGTGCCCGACACGTCACCACCGAACCAGGTCAGCCTGAGCCCCAGCGTGACTGAAGTCGACTGACTCGTCACGCAAATGGTCCAGCCCCTCGGTCGATCGGCACGTCGCTTGGTCGGAGATCCCAAGGATGTTCTGAGAGCCAAACAGAGAATGACACGTCCTCGGCACTTCTCGCTCGGCGGACATCGTTCAAAACCATATTCGTCCAGAGCCGCACACCCGCGCCCCTCTCCGAGGACGCTGTGCGCTCGGCACCATCGAGGCGGATCGATCTGCATTCAGTTTTGCAGATCCTGAGATAGTGACCTTTTTAGCTTTTTGTGATAAGAAAGAGGGGCCTTAGCTGACCCCTGTGAACCCGGCCGCTACAATAGCCCCATCTTCCGCACGCCGTCGGGTGATGGATGTGGGAGTTGATTCAGTCGGAGCAGGCGGTCGAAGAAACGGGCTCGGCGTTTGTGCCGCGGGCGGTCGAATGGTAGCACCGCGGTTAGATCGGCGATAATCCGAATCCCTCCTGTCCGAGCGGTTAAAGGGAGGTTGGGGCTCGGTACGTCACATCGATTCGGGATGCGAAAGGACGCCTGACACACTGGTTCGGGAGGCCGTGACGCGTGCTGACGTTTCTGCCACGCGTCGTCGTGCGGTTGGTCCGTGTGCGGTCATTTGGATTCGCGCCCAAACGGTTTGAACGGGAAAGACAGGTGTCACGCTGTGATTGGGTGTCGCTTCGTCTCCGAGCCGGCGTCATCATCACGCCTATTCAATAGGGCCTAACCCCTACCCTTCCCTCTATAAATACGAGGGGGGGAAGAGAGAGAGAACCAATATTACTCTCTCTCTTCTGCGCCAGAGCTTCTGCACCGCCACCGTCTGCCGTTGTTCTTCATCAGAAATCTCTCCAAAACGAGTTTTCTGGCGAAGATCTTCACCAAAAACTCAGGTATTTCGTTTCCCCATCGATTTTTCTACGTTTTGTGAAGTTTTTATGCATCTTTTCTGCATTTTGGGTGGGTTTTGGGGTATTTCATTTTTTTTTTTTTTTTTGCCTTTTGCCACTGTTTCGTTTGAGTTTTCCGGCGGTTTGTGCGGCGGAGCATGGCCGCCGGATTCTGGGCTTGAAGAACACTCAACACGTTCTTCCGAGCGCCTAACCCATTGTACGCACTGTCTTCTGCCGAGAGTTATCGAGTTATCCGAGCGAGTATTTCCCCTTTAGGTACGGTCGAGAGCTGGGCAACAGGTCGGACTCTTAGGATAGTTGACATCCCGTGGGGAGCTCGGCTGGGGCCGAGGCTCGACCCTTGGCATTTTCTTCAAATCAAACCTGTGCATATCGCTGATGGTTGTTTCACCCGTGCACTGTAGGTTCTCGCCTGGATGAGCTCGGATTCTTCGGACTCATCCACAGACGATGTTCTCGCCGACTCTCAGTTCAGTGATTTCATCCGAGGCGTCCTCGTCCTAGAGCAATTGAGAAGCTTCGGGAGGGATTATAGGTGTCGATCCCAGTCCGACCTCCCACAGTCCGGAGCAATTCCTCTAAACGTAGTCCCCCTCCAAGCCATAACCCCCGAGCGCTGGATGGAGATTGAGGAGGAAGCTAGGCGCGCCGAGAGTGGTGATCGAACCTCCACTTCCGGGCAGGGGCAGGTCCCTGACGCTTCTGCCGTACATGGGACACCGTCCGAGGTCCCACAGCCACAGTCTCCCGCCGTCGATCCGGCCAAACTCCCCAACGTATCTGAGGGGTTCTCCTCAGGCTCAGACGTCGTGGAAATTGACAGGACCGCGGCCGGATTCAAGGAGCCCGTGGAAGCCGAGGTCCTAGAGGTGGACTCGTTCTCGGTCCATCCGGCCGAGGGTCAAGGCTCGCAATCGGGACCCCACGCTGAAGCAGCAGACGACGAAGGTTCCTCGCACCACGATGCCAGGGACGAGGGGCATGAGCAAGCCCCCGAGGACGCTGATGGGGCTGATGCCGAGGGGGGCGTCGAGTATGGAGAGGACTGGGAGTCGATCCCACCGCCGAACCCGAAGCATGGGAAGTGCAAGTACGTCGACATGTACTTCGACGGTTTCGCGGATAAGCTCGCTGCGTTCCGGAGGGATTACAACATCCCCGAAGACGTAGAAATTACAAGGCCCACAGACAACAGAATCCACTACGTGGAAGGGCAGGTGACCGTGCCCTTGATGGCCATCACCGAGGGCTGGCTGTCCTTTCCCATGCCCTGCCTCCTTCGGCAATTTCTGGATGTGTATGAGCTTGCACCCCACCAGCTGGTCACCAACGTGTATCGCATCATATGCTCGGTGGTGAGGTTATCCGAGCAGCACAACATCCCCTTCTGCCTGACCGACCTTATGGCGGTTTACACCGTGGTGCGAAGCAAAAGCTATGGTTGTTACTATTTCTCGAGGCGCCCCGAGTACTCGCACCTCATCGGTCAACTCTCAGACTCGAAGAGGCACGGCTGCGAGTTGGTCATAGTGAAGGGGAACTACGAAAAGGCCCCTGGGTGGAGTCCAGGTGGTCCGTACCTTGGCATCGTGGGAGGCCCAGTAAGCCGAACGCTCATACTTGCATTTTCATTTTTTCTCATTCCATTTGCTCATTCCACGTACATCACTCATTGCATCCGCCTTGTTTCTTCAGTGTGCAGGAAGGTGACGAAGAAGCTTGCCGAAGACGCCGACGACGACGTCAACGACCAAATCTTCGGCATCCAAAACTGCACCGCCCCCGCTATCCTCGGCTACGCGTCGAACTCGCCGGCCGGGAGCGTGTACCGAGGAGCACCGGCCATCCACCCTGAGCTTTCATCGCGGGCAGCGGCTCCGACAATGATATGGCCGGATCTTCTGCTCTGAGGGAGGCGCAGAGGAAGGAGAGGGCCGAGAGGAAGAGAAAGGAGGCCGAGAAAGCCGCCGCCAGCCAGCCCGATCATACCGCCGAAGGTGACGATGCTCAGAAAAGGCCCCGGACTGCCGAGGCCGCTGTCACAGGCAAGGAGGCTTCCAAGAAGGCCCCAACAGGTCCACCCCCTCCTCCCCGTGGCCAGCTTGCCGACGCACCCCCGAAGGAGGTGGCTCCCAGGGACAAACAAGTCCCGCCCCCAACTCCTGAGGCCGGGCTCTCCCAAGCTGACCAGGACGATCCGTGGGTCCCAGTGATGCAGACTTCACGCGGTGTGCTGGTCAAAAAGCTCGCAAGCGTTCGGCAGAACAAGAAGACGGCCATGACCCTTCACAAGGCCCTTACTCTCCCAAGGGACATGCAGGCCGTGTCGAAGAACACGTCGGACAATTACGCCGACCTTTGCGCCCAGATCGTGAAGGTAAGATTCCAACTTCGCATCTTGTATTTTACCTCATATTTTTTCAAAGTATTCACTTTCCGCGTGTGACTTATCTGATACCAATTTTCCTTTCTTTTGCAGGCTGGACAGTCGGCTATGGCCCTCGGCGACAAGGTGTACAACCTAGTAGTTATATGGTCTAATGGTCACATTGAATACGTAATTTGCTTCTAGCTGGTGAAGGATCATTGACCGCATGAGCAAAGAGTAAAGATCGTAAGTGCACATAGTACTGTGGCTCCTAGAAGTTATAAGGACTACTGGTCACATAACAAAAATGTAAGTTGAAAGTAACGACCGTAACTTAACAAATATGTCTGGCTCCTAGTAGATTCATAGGCTACTGTCCACACATTGAATACGTAATTTGCTTCTAGCTGGTGAAGGATCATTGACCGCATGAGCAAAGAGTAAAGACCGCAACTCTACATAGTACTGCGGCGCCTAGTAGTAATATGGACTACTGGGCACATAACGAAAACATAAGTTGGCTTCCTGTTAGTGAAAGATAATTGGCCGGATTGGCAGGAAGTAACGACATTAACTCGACTACAAAATATAGTTCCGAGTAGATATACTAACTACTGGCTACATAGAGAAAATAGATGTTTCTCATAACGGGTGAAAAATGGTTGGCTCTATCAATAAGAAAGTACCGATCGTAACTTGACAAATAAGTCTGGCTCCTAGTTGATTCATAGACTACTAGCCACACGTTGAATACGTAATTTGCTTCTAGCTGGTGAAGGATTATTGATCGCATGTGCAAAGAGTAAAGACCGTAATTGTACAATGCACTGTGGCTCCTAGTAGTTATGTGGACTACTGGTCACATAAGGAAAACAAAAGTTGAAAGTAACGACTTTAACTTGACAAATAAATTTGGCTCCTAGTAGATTCATAGGCTACTGGCCACACATTGAATACGTAATTTGCTTCTAGCCGGTGAAGGATCATTGACCGCAAGTGCAAATCGTAAAGACCGTAACAGTACAAAGCACTGTGGCTCCTAGTAGTTATATGGACTACAAGTCAAATAACGAAAACGTAAGTTGAAAGTAACGACCGTCACTTCACAAATAAATCTGGCTCCTAGTAGATTCGTAAACTACTAGCCACACATTTACTACGTAATTTGCTTGTCGCTGGTGAAGGATTATTGACCGCATGAGCGAAGAGTAAAGACAATAACTCTACATAGTACTGTGGCTCTTAGTAGATTTATGGACTACTGGTCACATAACGGAAACATAAGTTGGCTTCCAGTTGGTGAAAGATAGTTGGCCGGATTAGCAGGAAGTAATGACCTTAACTCGACTACGAAATGTACTTCCTAGTAGATATACTGACTACTGGCTACATAGAAAAAATAGATGTTTCTCTTAACTGGTGTACAATAGTTGGCCCTATCAGCAGAAAGTAACGACCGAAACTTGACAAATAAGTCTGGCTCCTAGTAGATTCATAGGGTACGGGTCACACATTGAATACGTAATTTGCTTCTAGCTGGCGAAGGATCATTGACCGCATGAGCAAAGTGTAAAGACCGTAACTCAACATAGTACTGTGGCTCCTAGTAGTTATATGGACTACTGCTCACATTGAAAACGTAATTTGCTTCTAGCTGGTGAAGGATCATTGACCGCACGAGCAAAGAGTAAAGACCGTAAGTGCACATAGTACTGTGGCTCCTAGTAGTTATATGGACTACTGGTCACACAACGAAAGCATAAGTTGAAAGAAACGACCGTAACTTGACAAATGTGTCTGGCTCCTAGTAGATTCATAGGCTACTGGCCACACATTGAATACATAATTTTCTTCTAGCTGGTAAAGGATCATTGACCGCATGAGCAAAGAGTAAAGACCGTAACTCTACATAATACTGTGGCTCCTAGTAGTTATATGGACTACTGGTCACATAACGAAAACATAAGTTGGCTTCCAAATGGTGAAAGATAGTTGGCATGATTACCGGGAAGTAAGGACCATAACTCGATTGCAAAATGTTGTTCCTACCAGATACACTGACTACACGCTAGATAGAGAAAATTAATGTTTCTCTTAGCGGGTGAAAAATCGTTGGCTCTTTCAAAGAGAAAGTAACGACCGTAACTTGACAAATAAGTTTGGCTCCTAGTAGATTCTTGACTACTGGGAACACATTGAATACGTAATTTGCTTCTAGCTGGTGAAGGATCATTGACCGCATGAGCAAATAATAAAGACCGTAATTGTACAAAGTACTGTGGCTTCTAGTAGTTATATGGACTACTGTCACATAACGAAAATATAAGTTGGTTTGCAGTTTGTGAAAGATAGTTGGTCGGATTAGCTAGAAGTAATGACCTTAACTCGACTACGAAATGTAGTTCCTAGTAGATATACCGACTGCTGGCTACATAGAAAAAATAGATGTTTCTCTTCACGGGGGAACAATCGTAGACTCTATCCGCAGAAAGTAATGACCGTAACTTGACAAATACGTGTGGCTCCGAGTAAATTCATAGAATACTGCCAACACATTGAATACGTAATTTGATTCTAGCTGGTGAAGGATCGTTGATCGCATGAGCAAAGCGTAAATACCGTAACTCTACATAGTACTGTGGCTCCAAGTAGTTATAAGGACTACTGGTCACATTTAATACGTAATTTATTTCTAGCTGGTGAAGGATCATTGAGCGGATGAGCAATGAGTAAAGACCGTAACTGTACATAGTATTGTGGCTCCTAGTAGTTATGTAGACTATCGTCACATAACGAAAACATAAATTGGCTTCTAGTTGGTGAAAGATCGTTGGCCGGATTAGCGGGAAGTAATGACATTAACTCGACTAAGAAATGTAGGTCCTAGTTGATATATTGATTACTGGCTACTTAGAGAAAATAGATGTTTCTCTAGACGGGTGAAAAATCGTTGGCTGTATCAGCCGAAAGTAACGACCGTAACTTGACAAATAAGTATGGCTCCTAGTAGATTCATAGACTACTGGCCACACATTGAATACGTAATTTGCTTCTAGCTGGTGAAGGATCATTGACGTCATCACGAAAGAGTAAAGACCGTTACTCTACATACTACTGTGGTTCCTAGTGGTTATACTGGTCACATAACGAAATCGTAAGTTGGCTTCCAGTTGGTGAAAGACAGTTGGCCGGATTAGCGGCAAGTAACGACCTTTTACTCGACTATGAAGTGTGGTTCCTAGTAGATATACTGACTACTGTCTACATAGAGAAAATAGATGTTTCTCTTAGCGGGTGAAAAATCGTTGGCTCTATCTGTAGAAAGTGACGACCGTAACTTGACTAATCAGTCTGGCTCCTATTAGATTCATAGAATACTGGCCACACATTGAATACGTAATTTACTTGTAGCTGGTGAAGGATCATTGATTGCATGAGCAAAGAGTGAAGACCGGAACTCTACATGGTATTGTGGCTCCCAGTAGTTATGTGGACTTCTGGTCACATAACGAAAACTTAAGTTGGCTTCTAGTTGGTGAAATATAGTTGGCCGGATTAGCGAGAAGTAATGATCTTAACTCGACTACAAAATGTAGTTCCGAGTAAAAAAACTGACTACTGGCGACAGAGAAAAAAGATGTTTCTCTTAACGGGTGAACAGTCGTTGGCTTTATGAGAAGAAAGTAACGACCGTAACTTGAAAAATAAGTCTGGCTCCTAGTAGATTCATAGACTACTGGCCACACATTGAATACATAATTTGCTTTTAGCTGGTGGAGGATCATTGACCGGTTGAGCAAAGGGTAAAGACCGTTGCTCTACATAGTACTGTGGCTCCTACTAGTTATATGGACTACTGGTCAAATATTGAAAACATAAGTTGGCTTCTAGTTGGTGAAAGATAGTTGGCCAGATTAGCGGGAAGTAATGACCTTAACTTGACTACGAAATGTAGTTCCTAGTAGAAATACTGACTACTGGCTACATAGAGAAAATAGATGTTTCTCTTAACGGGTGAACAGTTGTTCGCTCTATCAGAAGAAAGTAATGACCGTAATTGAAAAATAAGTCTGGCTCCTAGTAGATTCATAGACTTCAGGCCACACATTGAATACGTAATTTGCTTTTAGCTGGTGACGGATCATTGACCGCTTGAGCAAAGGGTAAAGACCGTAGCTCTACATAGTACTGTGGCTCCTAGAAGTTATATGGACTACTAGTCAAATAATGAAAACATAAGTTGGCTTCTAGTTGGTGAAAGATAGTTGGCCGGATTAGCGGGAAGTAATGACCTTAACTTGACTGTGGAATGTAGTTCCTAGTAGATATACTAACTACTGGCTACATAGAGAAAATAGATGTTTTTTTTTCACAGGGGAACAATCGTTCGCTCTATCTGCAGAAAATAACGACCATAACTTGACAAATAAGTGTGACTCCGACTAGATTCACAGACTACTGGCCACAAATTGAATACGTAATTTGCTTCTAGCTGGTAAAGGATCGTTGACTGCATGAGGAAAGAGTAAAGGCCGTAACTGTACATAGTATTGTGGCTCCTAGTAGTTATACAAACTACTGGTCACATAACGAAAACATAAGTTGGCTTCTAATTGGTGAAAGATAGTTGGCCGGATTACGGGAAGTAACGACCTTGACCCGACGACGAAATGTAGTCCTTAGTAGATATACTGACTACTGGCTACATAGAGAAAATAGATGTTTCTCTTAACAGGTGTACAATCGTTGGCTCTATCAGTAGAAAGTAACGGCCGTTACTTGATAAATAAGTCTGGTTCTAATAGATTCATAGACTACTGGCCACACATTGAATATGTAATTTGCTTCTTGCTGGTGAAGGATCATTGAATGCATGAGCAAAAAGTAAAGACCGTAACTCTACATAGCGCTATGGCTCCTAGTAGTTATATGGACTACTCACCATGCAAAAAAAACATAAGTTTGCTTCTAGTTGGTGAATGATAGTTGGCCGGATTAGTGGGAAGTATTGACCTTAACTCGACTACGAAACGTAGTTCCTAGTAGATATACAAACTACTGGCTACATAGAGAAAATAGATTTTTCTCTTAACGGGTGAACAATCGTTGGCTCTATCAGCAGAAAGTTACGACTGTAAGTTGACAAATAATTGTGGCTCCGAGTAGATTCATAGACACAATTAATACATAATTTGCTTCTACTTGGTGTAGGATCATTAACCGAATGAGCAAAATGTAAAGACCGTAATTGTACACAGTACTGTGGCTCTTAGTATTTGTATGGACTACTCGTCACATAACAAATATATAAGTTGGCTTATAGTTGGTGAAAGACTGCTGGCCGTATAAGCGGGAAGTAATGATATTAACTCGACTACGAAATGTAGTTCCTAGTAGATATACAGACTACTAGCTACATAGAGAAAATAGATGCTTCTCTTAACGGGTGAACAATCGTTGGCTCTATCACCAGAAAGTAACGACCGTAACTTGACAAATAAGTGTGGCTTCGAGTATATTCATAGACTACTGGCCACACATTGAATACGTAATTTTCTTCTAGCTGGTGAAGGATCATTGACCGCATTAGCAAAGTGTAAGGACCGTAACTGTACATAGTACTGTGGCTCCTAATAGTTATATGGACTATTGGTCACATAACGAAAACATAAGTTGGCTTCTAGTACGTGAAAGATAGTTGGCCGGATTAGCGGGAAGTAATGACCTTAACTTGACTACGAAATGTAGTTCCTAGTAGATTTACTCACTACTAACTACGTAGAGAAAACAGATGTTTTTTTTACGGGGGAACAATCGTTGGCTCTAGCAGCAAAAAGTAACGATCGTAACTTGACCAATAAGTGTGGCTCCGTGTAGATTCATAGAATGCTGGCCACACATTGAATACATAATTTGCTTCTATCTGGTGAAGGATCGTTCCTAGTAGATACACTCACTACTGGCTACATAGAGAAACATATGTTTTTTTTCACGGGGGAACAATCGTTGGCTCTAGTAGCAGAAAGTAACGACCGTAACTTGACAAATGAGTGTGGCTCCGTGTAGATTCATAGACTACTGGCCAAACATTGAATACGTAATTTGCTTCTATCTTGTGAAGGATCATTGACCGCATGAGCAAAGAGTAAAGACCGTAACTCAACATAGTACTGTGGCTCCTAGTAGTTATATGGACTACTGGTCACATAACGAAAACATAAGTTGGCTTCTAGTTGCTGAAAGATAGTTGGCCGGATTAGCGGGAAGTAACGACCTTAACTCGACTACGAAATGTAGTTCCTAGTAGATATACCAACTACAGGCTACGTAGAGAAAATAGATATTTGTATTAACGGGTGAACAATCGTTGGCTCTATCAGTATAAAGTAATGACCGTAACTTGACAAATAAGTGTGTCTTCTAGTAGATTCATAGACTACTTGCCACACATTGAATACGTAATATGCTTCTAGCTAATAAAGGATCATTGACCGCTTAAGCAAAGAGTAAAGACCGTAACTGTACATAGTACTGTGGCTCCTAGTAGTTATATGGACTACTGGTCACATAACGAAAACATAAGTTGGCTTCTAGTTGGTAAAAAATAGTTGGCCGGATTAACGGCAAGAAAATAGTTGTTTCTCTTAACGGGTGAACAATCGTTGGCTCTATCAGCCGAAAGTAACGACCGTAACTTAACAAATAAGTGTGGCTCCAAGTAGATTCATAGACTACTGCCCACACATTGAATATGTAATTTGCTTCTAACTGGTGAAGGATCATTGACCGAATGAGCAAAAAGTAAAGACCGTAACTTTACATTGTACTGTGGCTCCTAGTAGTTGTATGGACTATTGTTCACATAACAAAACCATAAGTTTGCTTGTAGTTGGTGAAAGATTGCTGGCCGGATTGGCGGGAAGTTATGACATTAACTCGGCTACGAAATGTAGTCCCTAGTAGATATACAGACTACTGGCTACATAGGGAAAATAGATGTTTCTCTTAGCGGGTGAACAATCATTGGCTCTATCCACAGAAAGTAACGACCGTAACTCGACAAATAAGTGTGGCTCTGAGTAGATTCACCGACTACTGGCCACACATTGAATACGTAATTTGCTTCTAGCTGGTGAAGGATCAGTGACCGCATGAGCAAAAAGCAAATACCGTAACTCTACACGGTACTGTGGCTCCTAGTAGTTATATGAATTGCTGGTCACATAACGAAAACATAAGTTGTCTTTTAATTGGTGAAAGATAGTTGGCCGGATTAGCGGAAGGTAATGTCCGTAACTCGACTGCGAAATGTAGTTCCTAGTAGACATACAGACTACTAGCTACATGGATTAAATAGATGTTTCTCTTAATGGGTGAACAATCGGTGGCTCTATCAGCAAAAAGTAACGATCGTAACTTGACAAGTAAGTATGGCTCCGCCTAGATTCATAGATTACTGGCCACACATTGGATACGTAATTTGCTTCTAGCTGGTGAAGGATCGTTGACCGCATGACCAAAAAGTAAAGTCCGTAACTCTACATAGTACTACGGCTCCTAGTTGTTATATGGACTACTGACAACGTAAAAAATTATAGGTTTGCTTCTAGTTGGTGAAAGATAGTTGGCCAAATTGGCGAGAAGTAATGACCTTAATTCGTCTAGGAAATGTAGTTCCTAGTAGATATATACAAACTACTGGCCACATAGAGAAAATAGATGTTTCTCTTAACGGGTGAACAATCGTAGGCTCTATTAGCAGAAAGGAACGACCATAACTTGACAACTAAGTGTGGCTCCGAGTTGATTCATAGACTACTGGCCACACATTTTTTTTTTTTTGATAATCAAAAAACTTTATTAATCTTTGAAATAATACAAAGATTAAAAGGGAGGAAGGGTAGTTACGCCGAAGGAGGGAATTTCACCCTCACAACTACAAGACGTAACAAACCACATCGGACCCCAACAGTTGGCAAGGAGCCAAACGAGAAACCAATACAAAGCTCGAACAAAATTCTCCATGTCAGCTCATCCAAACGATACTCCATATCTGCCGCCGCGGCCACCAAAACCTAGTCAAAACCTGGAAGATGAACAGCCACGTCGACTCGTCCCGCGAGTGGCCGAAACTCCATGAGTGGCAGCCAAGACGCCGCCAAAACGGATCTTATAAACTGCCCGGAGTCGCAGCAACTGAGAAGAAACGCCGCCGTAGCCGGAAACCATCACCACCTCAAAAGTCCAAACGCCAGACGTCCAAACCACCGTCCGCAGCCCAACAACCAAACATCCATGGTGTCTCTCCAAATCATCCACTCAGCAAGAACAGATCAGAGCCGCCGCCACCCAAAGAAGCAAAACTGCCGCCCACCAACACTCAACCGGAGACCACCACCACCGCAACCGGAGACAACCATCACCAGGCCAAGCAAACGCACTAGCCGTTAGGTCAAGAACCGCGAACATCCAGCGATGAAAGCGGCGTGTGAGTGCAACACGAACCGACGAGCCGTTAAGCAAGAATGGCCGCCCCCAACGGAGCGACCATGGCCGGGAAACGAAAACCAGGAAGATGGAAGGACTCCAGGGGAGGGATGGGGGAAGAGGAGAGGGAGGGAGGGAGGGAGAGAGAGAGAGAGCCCGGGGGGAGGAGGAAGAGGCGCCACTCCCCCCCCCCCCCCCCAGGCGGCTGGAACCCTAAAAACGGGAGAAAGTGCACACATTTAGTACGTAGTTTGTTTCTAAATCGTGAAGGATCATTCACTGCATTAGCATAAAGTAAAGACCGTAACTCTACATAGTACTGTGGCTTATATGGACTACTTGTCTCGTAACGAAAAAACATAAGTTGGCTTTTAGTTGGTGAAAGATTGTTGGCCAGATTAGCGGGAAGTAATGACCTTAACTCGACTACGAAATGTAGTTCCTAGTAGATATACAGACTAGTGGCTACATAGAGAAAATAGATGTTTCTCTTAACGGGCGGACAATCGTTGACTCTATCAGCAGAAAGTAACGACCGTAACTTCACAAATAAGTGTGGCTCCTAGAAGATTCACAGACTATTGGCCACACGTTGAATATGTAACTTGGTTCTAGCTGGTGAAGGATCATTGACCGCTTGAGCAAAAAGTAAATACCATGACACTACATAGTACTGTGGCTCCTAGTAGTTATGTGGACTACTAACCATGTATTAGTTATATGGATTACTGGTCACATAATGAAAAAAAAAGTTGGCTTGTTGTTGGTGAAACTTAGTTGGCCGGATTAGTGGGAAACAATGACATTAACTCGACTGCGAAATGTACTGCCTAGTAGATATACGGACTGCTGGCTACATAGAGAAAATAGATGTTTCTCTTAACAAGACAACAGTCGGTGGCTCTATTAGCATAAAGTAACGACCGTAACTATACAAATAAGTGTGGCTCCGAGTAGATTCACAAACTACTGGCCACACGTTGAATACGTAATTTGGTTGTAGCTGGTGAAGGGTCATTGACCGATTGAGCAAAAAGTAAAGACCGTAACTCTACATAGTACTGTGGCTTATATGGACTACTGGTGCCATAACGAAAACATATGTTGGCTTCTAGTTGGTGAAAGATAGTTGGCCGGATTAGCGAGATGTAATGACCTTAACTCGAATATGAAATGTTGTTCCTAGTAGATATCCAGACTACTGGCTACATTGAGAAATAGATGTTTCTCTTAACGGGTGAACAATCGTAGGGTCTATCAGCAGAAAGTAACGACCATAACTTGACAAATACATGTGGCTCCGAGTAGATTCATATACTAATGGCCGCACATTGAATACGTAATTTGCTTCTAGTTGGTGAAGGATCGTTGACCGCATGAGCAAAAAGTAAAGACCGTAACTCTACATAGTACTGTGGCTCCTAGTAGTTATATGGACTACTGACCAAGTAAAAAAAACGTAAGTTTGGTTTTAGTTGGTGAATGATAGTTGGCCGGATTGGCGAGAAGTAATGACCTTAATTCGACTACGAAATGTAGCTCCTAGTAGATATACAGAGTACTAGCTACATAGTGAAAATAAATGTTTCTCTTGACGGGTGAACAATCGTTGGCTCTATCAGCAGAAAGTAATGATCGTAACTTGCGGTTCTCAATTCATAGCCTGTCAACGGGTTTTATTGAACCAGTCAAGTTTGCTAGTTTGGGCTTGATTGCCATTGCATTTGTGAGCATATCTTCACCACACGTTGAGATGAGGATATTGGGTTATGAAGCTCTTGGAGGATTCAAGATTGCATTAGAGGTAGTTTTGTGTTTTACCAGAATTGTTGTTTCTGGAACATGCTGTGAATCCTGCGGAATTATCATGAAGTTCAAGTTTTTTTTTTCTTTCTGTTTTGTATGTTCTAATAAAGCTTGTTTGGGACCACATTATCTTTCAAAGTGAGAGTCCGAAGGAAGGAACAAAAATTCCTTTCGTTGCCATCAAAACATACAAAACCTTTCCATTTTTTAGGTACACCACAATTGAACCATAGTGCTGTAATGAAATTCCGTTGATTCCACTGGAAGACAACAGGACTTTCTGAAATGCAACCAACACGTGATACATAGAGAAACAGTACTTCAATTTGGCATGAGACCTATCAGGCCTAGTACAGGACAATCTTTCAAAAATTACGTTATTTTTTCAGAAAAAATACCTCTGGCCCTAGGACGCTTGTAAGGATAATTATTTGCATTATATGACATTATTTTTAGTATTATCTTAGGGAATTTTGGACTTTATTCTGTTGGGATCTTATGCACTACATAGAGAAGCATATGCACTTGTAGCAGTTATAACAATAATTCATTTCACAATAGAAAAGATTTTTTTGTTAGTAGTGTGTTAAGTGATTTTTCTCACCAAAGAATGTTTTTAATTTTTTGCTATATTCGTTTATGGGGGTGGAGTACTTGGAGTTCCATGGTCAATCCTTGGAGTTCCTTGATGGGGCAGAACATATTCTTTTGTGCCCGTAGCACACTCTGGGACCTTGGCTTTTGCCCCGACATAGGTGTGGTGGCCGGTGGGGTTCTCTGCAGAATGCTATGTGCTGCCGATTGCTGAAAGCAATACTGCGTGGCTAATATGTGGGGTTGCCTATCTGCGTATTCATATTTTGCACCAAAAAATAATAAACCTAAGAGTTGAGTGCAACTACTTAAACCATCATATCTTTTCTATACCTGAAATGAGTTCTACTTTGTGTTTCTAATTATCTATGTGTGTTCACTGTTCACATTCTTAATGCCGATTTTGAATATCTTTGTTTCCGTGCTGATTGGATATAACTGTGATCCAAATAGCAAAAAGACTTGAGCAATATCCCAAGTATATACCTAGAGATACCTAGAGAGTTTTGGACCCTAAAGAATATAATCCTTCGTATAAAAAGTGAAAAATAATATTTGCATGAGCGTAGAATTAATATTTTCCTTCTTGCAGCATACACTTTTAGGGAGCAATCATCATCTCAAGTTGGCTTGGGTTTGAACAAGTCATTCTAATTTCACACTGAGCTGGAGTTGGACCTTGGATAGGATGGCCGTGCTTAAAATTTAGTGACTATGTCCCAGGTGAAAAGTTATTTTATTTCAACTAAGGTCTATATTTGTCGTGGGGAGAAGTTTTTCTCTAAAAATAGATGTGGATAAAGGATATGGATACTACACAATACCTACATGGCAATTTCTGAAAGAATAGAATACTAAATGAGGGACACAACAACAAATAAATATTGATTTCTGTTGAGTGGAATAAAGTTGATTTTTGTTCCTATAATGCAAATGTATTTATATTTATTCCATTAAACAAAATTAGAATTCATTTTTCACATTTTACATGTTCTAAATTTTTATTATTATTTTTTTGCTCGGCCATGTTCTAAAATAATTGTGAGCAAAATGTCTTAGTACCTATTGCAGATCGTTTTGTTTGTACTAACTGGAAGTAGATGAGTTCTAGGTATAATTCTACATTGTTTGTTCTATTAGTTGGCCACTTTACTTCAAACTTGCTTTGTGTTTCAACTGAATTTCTGTGATAAAAATGTTGGACTCCTGAGTGTCCGATGCTCATCCTGTTCTCTGACCCTTTTTTTCCCAATTAATACAACACATTTGGGTGTATCGTAACTAATAACTATTGAGTCTGACATTTTCTGAGAAATGACCACGCTGCTTATTTTTCACTATCATGATGCATGCAAGTTGGTTATTTGTTTCTGATGATGGATGGTCTTTTATTTGTCGAATTGTCTTTGAAGTTCTCTGTATATACGTATACTCTTTTTCTTTTGCCATTGGACATAACCTTTGGGTTCCCTGCTATGTTAACTTTTAAACATTTTGTTGCAGAAGTGTCAGAAGAGGAAGGATTTAATGCGACTTCGGCTTTTGTTGACGTATTTGCCAAATGGTATAGAAGAGCCGTGGCAGAGGATTCCTTCCATCACTGCTAAGTTTGTTGCAGAGGCTTCTGTCATATTATTGGATCCTTTACACGATCGCTATTCAACCATAAGCAAGTTTTTGATAAGCTTTGCGAGGGTTAATATGAAGGTTTATCTTTTCTGATCTTTAAGACTTGGTTTCTTTTATTTTCATATATGTTTTCAGTTAGCTTTACAAGGCTTCTATGCATTTATTTTGGGCATTTCTAAATTTATGGACAGGGTGATATACATACTATATGAATAACTATTGTGATTGATGTACCTCTTGCTTGAAGATTGATCAAATCAGAATTCTGACAATACTTTCTGGCTCTTGTTGCAGTCTGTACCACTATTTGCAAGTTTTCTCTGGAACAACTCAGTTAATTTTAGAACAGACAGACTATGGATGCTTCGTCTGCTATATGCAGGACTTGATTCAGATGATGATGCTCGAATATATATCAGGAACAACATCCTTGAGATTCTACTGGTTTTTTATGCTTCTCCTCTTTCAGATATTGAGTCAAAGGAACTGACCCTTCAGGTGATTCTAAGCTTTCCTACTCGCTTTGGCTTGTTTGGAGTTGGATAAAATGTCTTGTATAATGACAATAAACTTGAGATAACAAGATTTCTTTTTGGGACATTTTTCTGCACAATTTAACTACATTCTCACTGCAGTACAAATTTCTAGTTATTTTGCTGATTTAGAGAGATCTCCACACTATTAGGTTTTTTAGTCATCCCTTCCAGTTTTGTGAGTAACAATATTTGAGGAGTATCGAAAGTTATAAAAGTGTATATAGCTAAGATGCCAAATAACATATCTGTAAGTATTTCTACGGTGAGTTCTGGAGGCATTTATGTTATGTGTCTTGCGTCTCACCTCTGACTATGATATGAATGCCCCAGACTGTTCTTGTTAATCATTACTCCAAATCCAGAAGGCCAATAAAAGAGGATGAAAGCCTATGGTGTTATCCCATGCTAATGCATCTAGAGCATTGGCTTGCTTTAAGCACTCTAATTTCTTCATGGGTCTTTGTTCGACAAAGACATGGTATAGGGGTCAATCATGGAAATTGGACACAAAATAATTTCTTAATGCCAAGAGCACAAATTACCCCCACATTCCAAAAATGCCCCCGCTAGCCCATGAAAGTCTAACCGCCCAAAATCCTATGAAAGTGCCTAAGCCCCCAAACCTAATGGAAGTTCCTAAACCCCTAAAAAATATGGATGTTCCTAAACCCCTAAAACCATATGAAAGTGCCTAAACTTCTAAAACTCTATGAAACTGTATGATACCCTAGGTGCCTATACCCATTATACCCTACACCAAAGAGCCTAAAACCCCTAAAATTGAACCCTAAAATTGGACCCACCCCCAAAATTGAATAGATGATCGGCCTAGTATGACACGACAAGAGAGAGAGAGAGAGAGAAACCCACGTGACAATCACCCTCAAAATTGAATTCCCCTGTTTCTCTCTCTAAAAGATGGACCCAAAGCTTTTATCTTCCCACGCAATGTTGGGGTTTTGTCCCACGTGTTGTTCAAGCTTTTCCCACCGACTATTGTTTCACATTGTGTGTTCGTAATGAGCTGCCAATTCTACCACGTGGTGCGCGTGAGTGGTGGGGGTTCATTAAGGGTATTTTTGTTTAGTGTTGTCCTTGAGCCCTCAAAAATTTCTCATCAATGTATTGGAGGCCTTAAAATAAGTTAGTCAGGGCTAAAAACTCTTTATAGCCCTTGGCCTTTAGGCCAATTTCCGTTTCTTCAAAGTAATAGTGCCGGAGGCACGACCTGGCCAATTAAGGCCAAGAGTGTATCGCCAATAGAAGGGACAAGATGACAAGTGCACACCGAAGGCGGACCAATCGACCCAACCCGAAATCCAACGACGAGTTTTTTAATTGCAGCAACTTAATTATACACTATTGGAGCTGGAATTGCCGCAGCTGTTGGCACCAGACTTGCCCTCCAAGGGATCCAAATTATTGAATTGCCTAAATTATTGTTGAGTGTGGTGGTGGCCGGTAGGACAGTGGTTGAACCCGTTAAGGTATCCTTGTTTGAAAAAATCGTTCTTTAAACTCTTAAAGAAGGGTCTGAGGAAAAATAAGAGGCTTTCTGCCCCGCTTCTTGTACTTTAGTTGTAGGATCCTCCTACAAGGGGTAATGAATTTGCTCCGGAAGCTCATTTTCCTGCTCCATGGTTTGAATCTTGTTAGAAGCTCGTTCCACTGGAGTAGGAATCGGGTTCTGTAATAGGATGAAACCAAGGTTCTGAATCATGTAATATGTAATGGGATGGTACTATTTTGGAGCAGATGAGACTTTCTACCGAAGCATTAAAGGCTACACACTAGCCTAGGTTGCAGTATTTTTCACAGTTTCCTAAGAAAGTACCAGACAGCTAGCATTTGTTCAAGCTCTTCTTTTACTTTTTCTCATCTTCTCCCAACACAGGCCACCGCCTCTCAGTTTTCCCACCATTTTTCCCATTTCTACTCTGGTTTCTCCCCATTTTTTCCACTGTAGAGTTCAGTCCAGTACCTCCAGAAACACCCCGGAACAACCCGTTATGACCGAAAACAGTCCGGTATGGCCAGTATAGTTTGAGATCAGGCGGAAATTTTGTCGGAACGGAATTAGAGGCTAACCTTACTGGATTTCTTTGAAAATGGTACTTATGGGTATGCTAAAGGATTCGCACCTTTGAATGGAACCTTCCACGCCAAAGTATGAAAAGAAATTAAAGAGAGAAACAAAAACGACAGGATATTCGCATCACCAGAAACTATTAGGTAAAAGAAGTAACATAAGTTTACTCTAGCATTTAGACTTTGAATGTATACACATTTTTTTTTTTTTTTGCCCTTAATAGAGCTCAATGGAAAAACAGGAATCGTGTAGCCGACCCCAATTGATTAGGACATAAGGCTCGGTTTGGTGTGGTTTATGTACACTCATTTTACCTATATCTACAAGAAATGTTTGCAATTGACTCCAATTTGGCAAAATGTAATAATTTTTGTACCCTTACCACTTTGAACTCTTACCCACTTGTACCACTAAAAAAATTATATTTTTGAGTTATTTTTATTTTTATTCAAAAAATATATAGGTAGTCCAGACGCTCCCAATAGTAGGTGTTTGTACATTCCCCCCCCCCCCCCCCCCCCCCCCCCACACACACACAACACACACACACACACACACACAAAGGTTTGTAGACTCTCACTTCTTGTGATTCTCTTACACGGTTTCTCTTGTTATATTGTTCTATTGGAGTGAAGATTCATGATGCTACAAAGGTCACCTCTTCTGATGAACCACAAAAAGTTATTTTGCTTTCATTTCATGTAGTAAAGAAATCTGTTAAAGTAAATAAAATGGCTCGCCATCTAGTTGAGCGCTGTAGTATTATTCGATGGTTATCATCAAAAGGCCCTATGGACTTTTGCAACACTGTTTAGTTGAGAAAATATATATATTTTTAATATTTTGGCATATTCCCAAGTCCTTTAGAAAAAAGTTTGGATGAAGCGGACACTTGGGCAGATACCCATATCTGAGTCCATGTAATAGGTCCATTTAGCGGTAGTTTGGTTAGTGATGTTGATTATCTCATCCTTCCAATTAATTAGGAATGCTTGTAGTTAGCACTTGTAAAAAAGTATCATTTTAGACTAGCACAAGTTGCTTGGTTTTGGCTATAGTGTTTCCAGGTGTTCTTCAATCAGTGGCTAGCTTTTCAGAGTAGGGTTTCCACGAGAGATAGAGTTCTATCAGAAATTATCTGTAGGTCACAATATCGTCTATTTTTTTATTTGTAGTGTTGTTCTCATGTATGGGGGTTCTTTTTGTAAACAATCTTTAGATGGCCATAATAGTAGTTGTGCCACCTTTAAGAATGGTGGCAATCTTACAGATGAAAACGTTCATCTTGTTACTTCAGTTCTGGAGATACTTACGTCAACTTTGAAGATATCTCAAGAACGGAAGGTTTATCAACCACATTTTACGCTATCTGTTGAGGGTTTGTTTAAGATATATAAAGTCGTCAATGTATGCCGTGATGGAATTTTTAGTCCCCGTGAAGAATTAGGGTTGAAGGCTGTACTTATGAGCACTCCTCCGGGGTCATATTATGCATGGTATCTCGCTCTCGCTCTCGCTCTCTGTGTATGTGTGTGTGTTGGGGGGGGGGGGGGGGGGGGGGGGTGCACTTGTATCTGCACATCCATTGATTTAGGTGCATGCTCATGCATTCTGGAAGCATGCAGGAAGTGTTGTGCATTTGACTCTATATGTTTGAATGCAAATCTGAATGGCAAATTTTGTAGTTTCAAGTTCTTTACACGTATTTTTTATTTAGACATTGCAGAAAATTCAGTCTTTCCTTTTATGTTGCTTCTCTGCAGTTTATAAGTAGCTTTCTTTTTGTTACGAGGTGGTACAACTATTCAGTTGTTCACTGTATGGATTGGTGACTTGTACATATTGATTCATAGGTGCATTCCCGTGCTCATGTATGATAAAAAGCTTTTGGTAGTCAAATGAAAAATACTGTTGGTAGTCAAATGAAAAATATGTAGAGAGGGTTTTGAGCTTATGTTGCTTGATTGACATTGGTTGCCCCAAAATTTATCCATATTATGTTCAAATAGAGAAAGGATAATCATACTGGCTGTGTTTGGTTGTTAATTTTGAGAAGAATATTTTGAAAAATATTTTGGAGATAGTGTTTGGATGAGTTTTTGGAAAAAGTAATAATTAGAGAGAAGTGTAATAATTGGAGAGAGATAGAGAGAGAAATGAGAATAATGATTGGAAAGAGGGGTATGAGTAGAGAGAGAAATGTGATTAATGATTGGAGAGATGAGAGATGGGGAAAGAATCTTTTTGAAATTTTTTTTGGAAATGTGAAGTGAACAAAGTGACTAATTGTGTGCTGAATTTTAATTAAAAGTGGTTGCAAATTTCCTGTGACACATTTGCTGATACTCCCGATAATTGTTAGGAGTGATTACTGAGTACAACCTTTAGGCCAGACAATCCCACAACTTCGAATCTGTCCATGCAAATTTCCTGTGGCACATTTGCTGATACTCCCGATAATTGTTAGGAGTGATTACTGAGTACAACCTTTAGGCCAGACAATCCCACAACTTCGAATCTGTCCATAATTAAGTAGGTCACTTAAGGATTGTATCGATAGGAGGCTTAGATTACTGATTATTCTATTTGTTGGAAATTCATAACCTAGTTTGTCCATCTGATTTACAGGAGCAAGATAAGCTGCTTTTGTTTGTAAGGTGGGCAACTTCAACTGCTTTACAGTCAAGCTCTATAAAAGAGCTTCAGCCCACAGAAGCTTATTGTCATTCTGCAATTTTGTTGGAGAGAGAGCAATCTGAAGATTCCTTATTATCAAAACTTTTACGTTGGCTAACGGCATCTGTTATCCTTGGAAGGCTTTCTTTGAGATTTGAAAAGTCAAACCTGGAAACATTGCATTCTTTACTGGAACTCGATAAGAAAGGATGTGGAGAAAGTCAGTTTGGCTTTGGTTGTGAAGAGATTCTAGCTGCTTGCATATTTGGCCTCCTACCGCTTCTTGGCATGGGCTGCAGATTAATTCCTTCAGTTGTAGCTTCACTCTCTCTGCTCCTTTTTTCTGATCTTTTAAATTTAGCAGGTTGGCTATCACTTATATGGTCACTAATCCATTCTTTTGTGCTCCCACTGTCCGAGGCTAAAAATAGAGTTTGCTTTGCAAATTGAATTTGAAAACCCTTGTGTATGGCCTAGTTTCAAGAATCCCTGCTCATCGTCTTAACATTGACCTCTAATAACGTTTCGTCTACCATCTCAAAAGCACGTCATTTCCTGGATGGGGAATCTAGATAAGTTGGGCATTATTGACATTACCATCTGTTGAAATAGAAAGGAAATTTCGATTTCCTGTTACTGTCTTAAATGTTGGTCTGATGATTGGTAGGTCCGTGTTTTTTCCATTTCTTTGTAGGGTCGGAAATGAACTGCTTAGTCAGTAATGAGAATACTCTGGCATCACTTTGGTCAAGAGTTCGTTGCCCCATTGAAGCTAATCCGTCTTGGAGAGGTAAGATGTTTTCTAATCGTATCGGATTTTGGATTTTATCATTGCCTTTATAGTTATGCTTAATTCTAAAAACTCTACTGTTTTATCATTACTTTTTGCGCAAGCTAATGATTCTGGAGCGCCACCCCCACCTTACCTCTAATGCTATACTTGACCTTAACATGAGTTGATCCATTTCAAATAAGAGGGAAAGAGAATTTCATATTTAGAGTGTTGAGAATATACATAATAAAGTTGCCCCTCTCTACTAGCTTAAGCTTTTAGAAAATAGGCACTACAAATATCAAGCTATCTAACACCCTCCCTTAGGTGCAACTCTGTATTGCACGTGGAGATACAAATTTTCATAGATAGAGCAGAACAAATACAAATGAGAGAAGTTGAATGCAAACAGAGAACAAATGCAACCAGAGAGATTTGAACCCAAGACCTCTCGCTACTAGAGCTCTGATACCATGTTAAGTTACCAACTCTCCCAAAAGTTGTGGCTGAACATAATCATAGGAGGCAGGTAAACCGAACAGAAACCAAGTAACCTGGAAACCCTCACGCTGGCACTTCATGACTTGATTATAACTAGAGAGCGGCCTGCATATTTAGCTCATCACAAGTGCTACAAAACTTGACATAATACTCCTCCAAAGACCCATCACCAAGCGACAAAGAGAAGAACTTCTGATGTAGATCATACATGCGTTGCAACAGAGATTATTAGCACCATAATACAACTCCGTAGCCTGACGCCACACAAGTTTGGCAGTTTGTAAGAAGACCAAAGTGCAACTAATATGAGGTTCATACTATTCCATAAATCAATACGAATCCAAGGATTATCTGTCAAGTAATGAAATTTTGTTATATTAAACCTTAGTAGCCTGATCCCAAATAGCATAATTATACCGTTCAAAGGTGTGGAGGTAATAGACAGCTTCTCACGGAATTGAGAAGTACTAGACAAACTACCAACAAACGTAGATGTAGAACTAGACTTAGAAGTAAAGGCAATATGAGACTCCATTATAAATAAACTCAATAGGTAACCGGATCCAATAATGAACAACCAACAAACGAGATAAAGTTACACAGTGAACAACTTGAAACCTGTCCCTACTCAAAGCAAACAACTCTAACAACCCCACATACCACTCGACATCCCCAAATATCAGAAGATGTGAGCCGAACAAATCATAACCAAAAAGCACAACCAATATACGAAGAAGACAAACAAATAGAACTAACAAATTGATTACCAACCCACAAAATAAGAGATCGAACCATCTTGGATTGAAAAACGGAGTAAGCAACAAACGATAGCATAAACGAGCCTCAAAATAGGTGGACTCAACATTTGCAAGCATTGGATCATGGATTTCGAGCACTGGGTCTCAAGCACTGTACAAGCACCAAAACATGGATTTTTAAGGTTTTCGAATCTAAGTTTGGGGTTGCCAAAAGACTTCGAGCACTAGATATGTGTTTTCAAGCAGAGTGTGTGGATTTCGAAGGTTGGATAGTTTCGAACATCGGGGATGAATTTCAAACGTGTTTCAAGGGGTTTCGAGTGGTTTTCAAGTAGGTTATGTACTGTTTCTAAGGTATTTGTCGAGGTTTCGATCTGTAGATCTAGGGTTTTTTAGGCTTTTGGACAAGACTGCTAATTGGTTGCCTGTGTTTTGTGCCTTAAGTGGACATGTTCGTTGTTTGTTTAGATCTCTATGTTACAGATCCGTTGTTCATCTCTCCACGTGTAGGTTAGGGGTTGCACGTGCGGGAGAGTGTTAGAGTGTGTCCCACATTAGTAATTACAACCTCCAAAGCTAGTATATGAATCGGACGACCCTCCACTCATTGCCAATTTGTTTTGAGTTGGATGCTCTAACATAGTATTAGAGCTAGGGTTTCAAAGGGTTTTGGCCCAGACTCTATGTCATTGATGGTTGGTTCCCCCTAAGTTTGTCGGTGATGGTTGATAGTTGAACGTGTTGAATCATTTTGTTTTACTCACCACATGCAAGTGAGGAGTTGCACGTGCGGAGGACTGGTAGTGCTTGTCCCACATCGGTTAATAATCACCTCCAAAACTAGTACATGAAATTGGGAGCCTCTCCACTCATGCCAGTTGGTTTTGAGTTGGATGCTTTAGCGTGGTATAGGAGCGGGCAATAGATCTTGTGTTCGAACCTCACCGCCAACCTAGTTATTAAATATTTGCACGTGTTTAGCCTGCTTATGGACGAGAACCTAACTACACGTGAGGGGGTGTGTTGAGACTTGAGAGTATAATTAATAAAATGCCTCCTTTATGTACTAGCTTAAGCTTTTGGATGAGCTAGCGGTTAACAATCTAACACAAAGAAATACCCAACATGGTTTTTGTGAGGGTCAAAACCCAGGTTCATCTAGAAGGACTAACTACTCACCTGAAAATGTCGCACCCAATGGGAGGAATAATAGTTGCACTTCTTTTTCCCTTTCAAATCAGACGTAAAAAGGAAGAGAAATATGATTCTGTACTTGTCTATTGCTAAGGTAGGAAATTCATTGAACGATTAATTGGATTGAGTCATCCGCTAATTTAATTTTCTATGAACAGTACGTGATGTGATTCTGGCAAGAGCAAACTTGGACTGAAAATTTGGCCATAAATGTCAATTATACTGCTTGATTGTAGAAAGGAAGCCGCTTCACCTTAAGACCTTGTTTGTTTGGAGGGATTTGGTGGTGGTTGGAGTAGGCCCCATTTTCCAATGTTTGTCCTCTTTTTTTTGCATGGGATATGAAATCCCTGCCAAGTTTTCCTCCCCATCCCTGCCAAGTTTTGCGTGGGATATGAAATCCCTGAGCAATATCCCAAGGATTTTATATCCCACCCATATACCACGGGATTTCATATCCCATCCATTTATCTCCGGCCAAACAAACGAGGCCTAAGTTTCATGCCAACCGTTAAATTGTTGCCACTGATGATAAATATATGTTCCTGTCGCCTGGTTTTGGACCAAGGAATCAATGCTTCCGACCTTATGGCTTGTTGCTCTTTGCTAACTTGTCATGTCTGAGTGTATAGAAAAAGGTTCACACCCGGCTAAACTAATGTTGGAAAATTACATCGTTTTTTTACAGGTCATTTTACCAACCATGGAAGGATCTCTCATCCAAATCTACCGATTCAGCCATGATGGATGAACTTCACGCTTGTGAATCTCTTTTAGTGACAATTTCTAATGTCATTGGAAAAAAGTCACTACATTCACAATTCCTATCACCTCAAGATTTAGAAAACTCAGGTGTATTCAATTGGGAAAGAAGTATTTTAGAAAGCGAATGCTACTTTTGTGCTTGCGACATTGGATTGTATATCAAATGTTGTTTCCCCAAGCGTAGGGTTTAGGTGTCGCGTAGCATCAAAACCGGTAAGACCAGGTCGATTCCACAGAGACCGAATGCGCTAAGCGTGATGGTTGATTCGTGAATGTTGGTTTTAGTCTTAAAGCGGCAAACTTGGCTTTGTAGTTTGGGGGTGGAATTCACTTAGCTTTGTGAATGACGCAAGATTAAAAAGACTAATTAAAATAAGGCTAAGTCAAGGGGTTCACAACACCCATGCCTTAGGCTGATTCGTTCTCCTCTAAGATAACCGGCTCGGGGGCATTGTTAAACAACCCCGAACAGAAGATTTGGTATTTAAACTCATTTGACTAGAAATGGTGTTTCTCAATGAGTAGGATTCTTGTGCCATTTATACAAACATTTTTATTGACATAGCCCTAAGCATCACACGTGCCAAGTGGTCAAGCCCTTGGCTACGTGTGATCAACGGGATTAACAAATCCAAAATTTTGATACATAAAATCAATCCGTATTCTTTGATTAACAAACAATGTTTGCATTATGGCAAGGAGAGCAAATGAACCTAAGTCACGGAGTGCTAATCACCCCATGACCGAGCTTAAAACGACTACTCAATCATAACTACGGGAAACATGACTATTTTTATCAAGGAAATAAAGAACATAACAAATGACTTTAAAAATTGATTTTTATAGAAGATCCTAAGTTAGCCTACAACTTTAATACTTGAGAAAATCACAAACAACACTTAAAAACTAGCTAGAAAAACACGGAAAATAAAATACTTGAAGGAAACGAAAATAAACTAGATTTATATAGAGATCTCAACACGTATTACAACATTAAAGAAAAAGATTTACCTTGAATCTAAATGGAAGAGCATGAAATTCTAGAGAGAAGGTAGAGCAAAACCTAGGTTACAAACTAAGAGAGGTAGAGAGAGAAGGTGAAAGTAAGAGATGACCTAATAATCTGATGTTTGGGGGCTTTTAAAGCCCCCCCAAAATGTGTACAAAAGGTCCAAAATGGCCATGGAAATAAACTGAGATCGGGCTAAAAATCTGCAGAAAAACAGGCTGGATACCGGTATGGGAAAATACCCATACTGGTATGTAGACTTCTTGATTGCCTTCTTGCTTTCTGGATACCAATATGGGAAAAAACCCATACTGGTTCTGTGAGCCTTTTGTTGGTTGCTAGATACCAGTATGGGAAAAAACCCATACTAGTATAGAGAATTGTTGAATTCTTTTTTTTTTTCTTTTCTCTTCACTTGCTCATCTATTCATTTGATCCTTTTGGGCTTCCCAAGCCTTGTTCAATGCTTCATTCTTGACTCCCTGGACTAGGTAGCGGAGTGCCACGTGGCCTCGGGTGCTCGAGCATCCCTTGGTTCAACTATGGCGATAAAGCAAGCCTTATTCTTTCGATTTGCCTGTAACTAACAAAAACTAACCACGCGCAATATCAATCGTATAAGAGCTAAAATGTGCGTGCCTGTGTGCCAAAAACGAGAGAGATAAGTCCCTTTATTTACACTATTGGGGACTTATCATTTTGGTGATTTGGTTAAAGGGAAAAATTCAAAAGAGCACCTGACCTTTCACTCCAATCACAAATAGACACCTGACCTTTTAATATTGTTAATTAAGCACTTGTACTATACAAAAAGTCATCAATTCCACCCCTACCGTCAACTTCCGTCAATTACACTAACAGATCTGTTGAGTTGGCTTTCTGTTGATAAATGGGAGGGAAATAAGTCACTTGGAGGGAATTTACCCACCAAAACCCACCCCACTTCTCATTCATTTCCCTCCCATTATATAATCTCACCCCTGACCTACAAAAAAACCTCTCTCTCTCTCTCTCTCTCTCTCTCAAGTACAGAGCATATCCTCTTAACCTCTGCTAAAAAAAAATGGCCTCCTGTTCAGCCACCAATGTCAGGTCCAGCAACTTAACCTGCACAGAGGATAACCTCTGCCACTCCTGCGGTGGCAAACGCATCATCCAAGCCTCCTGGACAGCAGCAAACCCTGGGCGAAGGTTCATCTCCTGCCCCAAAAATGAGTGCGATGATTTTGGGTGGTTTGATCCACCCATGTGCAATAGGTCTACCCAAATAATCCCTGGGCTACTGAGGAAGATCAACCGCCTGGAGGGCAACCTAATGGCATGCAAGGCAAGGGAGAGGAAGCTCTGGACTGCAGTGGTGGTGTCTTGGGTCCTGATTGCCATTGTTTGGTGCCTCTAGTAATGGCATGATAAACTGGGAAGGGTGCTGTTTTGGTTGGGAGTAATGATCTTTTGGTAGTACTAATATTGTGTTGGTTGGTAGTAGTAAAGTAATGGTCTTTTGGTATGTATGTAATGCCAAGGCATGGCTTCCTATATCAATATATGTACTGCTTTCTTCCTATAGCATAGCTTCATTCACATTCACAACAAAACAGACAGCACAACTTCATGAATTCATAACAAAACAAGAAAAACCTGATTCATGTTTATCAAAACCAACCATTCATGTCCACAGTTACAAAAAAGACAATATGGAAAAGCACAAGACAATATTGAAAAGCAGATCCCAATATCAAAACAATCCAAAGCCATAACCATAACCATTAGTTGCAAAGTCATAGTACATTCATTCATTAAAACTACCAACCATTCATGCACAGTCATAACTACCAACCATTCTATCAGTTTGGCAAAACTTGGCCATACATAAACTATTACATTCATCCATACCTTGTCAAAGTACAACCTTAGTAAGTAATCTATTACAATTATCCAAAAGATAGTCAATTACAAAAGAGGATAACAGAATGGACATTTGCAGCTTCACAAAAAAAGGGGTTATAGAATATACTGATGCAGCTTCACTAAGGTAGCACCACAGATGCAATTTCTGTCACACTTGCATTTGGTTGGACAGTCCTTTTGATCTACAGATTTACAAATGAACTATGGTTACAGCTAGTTTAGCAGGCATTATCATTGACTTCTTACCAAAACTCTCATTAGTGACCTGCAATAAGAATGATACAAACAGGAATCACATAAGAAATGACAATGAATTACTTACATTTTAGACAGATATCACAACTTGGGCTGGAGCATTTGCTGTAGCAAGAGCATATGCTTGGTCATCTCCCTCACTGGTTGCTGCTGCATTCTTATTTTTACAAGTCCTTTTGTTATGGCTCACCTTACCACAGCTTACAAGTCATCTTGATCCCTTTTCTCCCAAGTTTTGTAGGGTCTGAAGGCTCATCTGGTTCCCTCATTCTTGCCTTCTTTGGCCTTCCAAGCTTCTTCTCCACATCAGGTGGCAGAAGTGAAGGGTTGTTAGTTTGTGGCCATATATCCCTTCCATTGATGGGGTTCAATAGATGACTGTAGGTCTTTAGATAAGTTGGTATCTTATAACAGTCATGCACATAGTCATAGATATCATGATCCAAATAATTAAGAGCTGCAATGGCATGTGTGCATGAGATACCAGACAAGCCCCACTTTCTATAACCACAACTTCTGTGGGTTATGTCAACCTTGTACTGCCCATTCCTAGGACCTACCACCGCAAACTGGTCACCTCCTTGCCACCTTGGAATCCACCCACTTGCAAATGTCTTCAGTTTTTCAATCCTCTTGTACACTTTAGGACACACTGGCAATGTACACTTCTTCATTGCATCTCTCTTCTTTACCATTGTCTCCATCAAAATCAATCTTATGTTCTCCAACATGGTGATTATGAATTTGTCCCTGGCCACTAAAATGCTGGAGTTAAAACTCTCACACGAGTTGTTAAGTAAAATGTCACACCTGGGATAAGTGGAAAAATGAGATCTGCTCTAGTTGACTGGGGGCCTTTCACACAACCAGTTGTATGCATTTTTGTCCAGATCATGCATCTCCTGCATTGGATTCTTGAAAGCAGGAACTGTACTTGCCCTTGCTGCCTTCCACAGTATATCTTTAAGTGTCAACCCTTTAAAATTCCCCTTGAAGTTATTGTACAGGTGCCTAACACAAAACCTGTGGGGAGCATTTGGTAATAAGGTTTGGACAACCTCAATTAAACCTTTTTGCTTGTCACTCATTATCGTGAAGGTGTGAGAGTTCACTATGTTTAGATCTTCAATCATTAGTTCAATAAACCATGCCCATAGCATCACTGTCAGATTTTAATCTTGTAAACCCCCCACCAACCATGGGTAGAAATCAATGGCAACATATGTCCCCACCAACTGATGAGCTATAGTGCAAAGTTCAATTAGAGAGATTTCATCAGAGTGACAATAGTCTAAACAACCTACACTACCCCCTAAATATGGTTTTAAAGCTTCAGATCCCAACACACCCCCATAAAACATCTTTATTGTAAAGTGCCCATATGATGCATCTGTTGAAAACAAAATGGAAATCACAATATTGTACTGGTAAAATGATTAAATATTCCATCACAACCATTATTATACAAACAAAGCACATTCCACGTGAATGAACAAAGGAAAAAAGCACACATAAAAAATTCATGGGTTTGTGGGAAAAGTGAAGACAAGAACGGTAGGTGTGGAGTGAAGACAAATGCATGTGGTCCTCTGTGTGTTGCATGTCGACATTCTCGTATAAAGGCAAGGGAAAAGGCAGAGCTTTTACCGTAGGTTGGAGGCCCACCATCAGCGTCCCTCAAACACCACGCCATACTGCGATATCTTCCAAGACCGCCTTGTATTTGGTTCGATTGAGCAAGGGATTGGGATTTGCAGAGAGAATCAAAGTGAAAACCCCAATTGCTCCCCTAACCCTAATCGTTTTTGAGAGAATTTGGGAATTGGGATTAGGGTTGTTAAGGGTATAACCCCGAGCAAGTGTTTTTTGGCGCTAAAAATCGAGACACTTCCTACACGTGGGGTCGGGTGGGCACAAAGTGGGACCCTCAAACAAATCTGTTAGTGTAATTGACGGAAGTTGACGGTAGGGGTGGAATTGATGACCTTTTGTATAGTACAGGTGCTTAATTGACAATATTAAAAGGTCAGGTGTCTATTTGTGATTGGAGTGAAAGGTCCGGTGTTTTTTTGAAATTTTCCCTTGGTTAAATCATATTTGCAATCTCTGGTAGGAAAGTTTGTATCACCCCTTCAATGTTTTTTGTGTGTGAGAAAATGCTGATTGTCTATTTACTTGAAGTGAGATAACTTGCACATAAGGTAACGAATACTGATCGATTTAGTAGGATTGATTGAAGATGAAGAACGCGGCAGATGGATAATCTTTACTGATCCATAATGGGTTTTGCGGCATTGCATTGCCACCAATGGCAGAAAGTGGTTGAAGAGAAACTGAACGGCCACTTACAATGCACTGCATACTCAATGTTCTCATGTATACTAGGTAAATTGAATTCAGCACTTAGAGCGCTCCAAAGCCCTGCTTTCCCTGATTCCAGATCTGAATGGACCATGACTGGATTCCTGACCGGACAATGGTTCTTTGGTCATTTGTTTCTTTCTATAAATTGTTATGAAGGTCAATGAGAATTGGGATGAAAACTGACCAGGGAAACTTCTTTTGATCTTATCTGCTTTGACTGTGTTGAGTTTATACTCCTTAGAGTTTTTTTCCAAAACATCCCTCGAACTATACACCTAATGTTTACTTAGTCCTCAAACTATCAATTTTGTTTACTTAGTCCTCAAACTATACAGCTGTTATTTACTTAGTCCTCGAACTATCAATTTTGTTTACTTAGTCCTCAAACTATACACTTGTTGTTTACTTAGTCCTCGAACTATCAATTTTGCTAACAGAACATGGACGGAAAACTTAACGGATGCCATTTTCCCACCGCATCTAAGGTAGAGAAGTCATTCCACTTGATTTTCCTACCATAAAAACAGCATCAACCAAAAAAAAAAAAAAAGAAAAAGAAAAGAAAAGAAAGAACTCAATGGCCTACCTTCACCGAAACGCATATGCAAGCAACAACCGAAGATTTCTGTGACATTCTTGAGCATAATAAAGATAAGTGATCTCTGGACCTTATATATGAAAGAGTAAGCCAATTCGAAAAAAATTAAATAGAAATCATGTAGGCCACAACCATCAATCTGCTGTGAAATAGTGATGTAGTTCTTCAAGATTTCTATATGGTTTAACTTCACACAGGAGTTCAAGCTTATATTATTGATTAAGAAAAACTGTTTGAGAAAAAATTCGTCCATGTTCACACAGGACTATTCTTTTTTTTGGTTGCTGCTGTTTTTATGGGAGAAAAATCAAGTGGAATGACCTTTCTACGCTAGATGCAGTGGGAAAATGGCATCCGTTAAGTTTTCCGTCCATGTTCTGTATTGTTTGAGGACTAAGTAAACAAAATTGATAGTTTGAGGACTAAGTAAACAACATGTGTATAGTTTGAGGACTAAGTAAATAAAATTGATAGTTCGAGGACTAAGTAAACATTAAGTGTATAGTTCGAGGGATGTTTTGGAAAATAACTCTACTCGTTATTATTCCCTGAATATGTATACGTGCACGGAAGATAAGTTTATTACATGTTGCTATCAAACTACTACAGGCCGAGTTCGTGAATATTCAATGGAGTTTGGCTCAGAAAATGAATTTCGTACTCCTTTTCTTGAATTTGATTGTGCTTTTTTTCTTTCCTACTTCTAATTTACATTCTCTTTGGGGCCACCATATCGAAGGCATGACATTATTTCATATTCCTAACAAATCTTGGAAGGGTCGAGAACACCGCCTTGTTCGTTTTGGGTTTTCAAGATCCGGTTTTCACAATGATTATCCAATCATTCCCCCTATTTCAAATATTATTTACATTTTTCTATCTCTCTCTCTCTCTAATCATTAACCCCTATTTTAAACTATTATCTCTATTTCTCTATCTAATCATTACAAAAACCAAAACTCAAACCAAACACAACCCCAATGTCGAAGACATGCTGGATTGTTCCAGAGATGATTCCAATCCCGTCTTTTCTGATTAGTGTTATCTCACCTTTCTCTTTTTGTTAGGTGTTGAGGCATATCTACCAAGGAATAGAAAAGAAAAGCTTGTGGTGTTCCTGAGCTTCTTGTGTACCTTTGACTGTCCCTGTTAAATTCTTAGTACAAATTTCTTTTACCGAAAATGAAAATAGCAGCGTGTAGTCTAAATACAGATGATACTAGCCCTTTTTTTTAGTTTGAACATATAGGCTTTGTTCGGTTTGGGTTTTGACTTTTGAGAGAGGGTTTTGGGGGTAATGAGTAGAGAGAGATAGAAAAAAAAAATTATTGGAACCGTACAGGGTGGGTCTTGAGATCCAAATCGAACAAGGTGATAATACATATGCATTTGGATATGAAGAACTCCAACTCACTATTCCTGCACTAAAATGCTAGGTCAAGTTCGAAGTACAAATCAGAAGCAGACCAAAAAATTGTCTACTTTGGAGTTTTCTTTCTTTTTTTTGGGCCAACGTTGTATAAATCAATGCGTTAATGACTTTTTTTTTCAACATTGTATAACCCAATGGGTTAATGGGTTAAAAGGTTTTGAAGTCTCTCCATAGAAAACATTTTCAGTGCCGAGCAAGTACGCCACGTGGTGCCGAGCGCGAATCTTGGTTGGCCATCCTAAAGTGTTCTACAAAATTAGTGGGTTAAGAGAGTTCGAAAACTCTCGATGGAAATTTTTTTCAATGCCGAGAGGGTACGCCACGTAGTGCCAAGCTCACATCTTGATCGTCCAAAAGTGTTTCAAACCGCTCCAAAACAATTTTGAATGGCCAAGATGTGCACTCGGCCACTATGTAGGATACCTTGCCCACTCGGCATTGAAAAATCTCTCCATGGGTTTAGACTCAAACCAAAACCACCCCTTGTAAGCCAGGAGATCAAATGGGTTGAGCATCTCCAGGAGGCATACTTGCGCATACTTGCTGTAAAGACCCGGAAATTTGTGATAAATAAAATAAAGATGTGGAATATTTTTTTTAAGCTACGTGGATGATACTAGCTTACCTGTTGCAGTGGTGGGATTTAAACCTATCTAATGACGTCATCCGGATCGCATCGTAATGCGTGTCCAACTTTTAAAATTTTTCTAGATGATTCTGAGCACACGGTGACGTTGCCCACGATTTTCTAAGTCAGTACGAATATTTTGGTATTTTTCTGAAATCGAAACCCGGACAGTTAGAACACTGCGCAGAGTAAATTGTACTGCACATAGTGCTTCGCGCCCGCCCATGCCATGCTTCCCACGCCTGTCCCCCACCCCACTTACCCTTTCATTGTCTGGGGGAAAAAGAAAAGAAAAGAAGAAAAGAGAAAGAAGGAGAAAGAAGAAGGGAAAGGAGGAGAAGAGAGGAGGAAAAAGAAAGAGAGGGAGACCGGCTGCCGCCACGTCCGGCCACCTCCGCCACCATGGCCGATCATCACCACCTTCCCCCAGGTTTCATCTCAACAAGTATACCTCTTCTCTCCGTTTTTCTTGTTAATTTCGTGGTACAAATTCGTGTTTTTGGTATCGGTGGGTACAGTAACTCGCATAGCTGACAGGGTCACGGTTTTTGGCAAATATCTCATTTATAAACTGTTAATTGGGTGTTGGTTCCTTCATATGGTTTGAAGCTAATTAAGAGGGCTTTCTTTTGCCGCTAGAACCGTCCAAATCCATGGAGTATTCGATTTGTTATGAATTTTTGAAAACTGGGTTTGCAGATCTGGAAATTTTCTCTGAGACAGAGTCGTGTAGCCTCTGTGTTTGCTTGTCTTCTCATCTTTGAAGTACGAATTAGACTTTGGTCCCTTCTGGGATTTTTAAGTACATTTCAATACGAAACTTTTGGCACAAGAATCACTCAAAAACATTTAGAGTTTGATTTATGGTGATTTTTCAAAGTCAGGCTGTCAAGTTTCATCCGTTGTTCTACAGAGCCCTGTTTTGGCCGATTTATTTGATATAGTTCCAGAACTTTTAAATTTATGAAACTTTTACTGAAGCTACCCATGGATGTTATCTGTGCTGTGTAAAAATTTCAGAAGTTAATTTGAAATATAGAAAATATGAAAAATGTTTGATTGGGCTGTGGTACTGAAATTCGCTGTGTTGACAGCATTGCCACACGTTACGAGAATAGCTATATTTTTGTCTAGGAAACTTGAAATTTCGATTCGTCTTTTGATTATGAAACTAGACTCGTATACCTACGACATGATGTATGGGATGTGCCTTAATTATTTCCAGAAAATATCAGTTTTTGATTTGAAATTGGTGTGTCGGTTGAAATTACGCGTAGGATGCGTCACGGATACATTAAGGCTTGGGGCTTGAGTTTCGGAAGTTGGGGTTTTGCTCAAAACCCAGTCAAGTAGGGGTTTCTCTCCTCTCTCTACATATCTATGTGTTTAGATAATAAACTCTTGGTTTTTACATACGATTTTCGTGAATGATGTTGTGCTGTGAAATTTCTAATTTATGACTTGAACCAAAATTGGGGCTTTTGGGATACTCCTGTGGATATGTCATATTGCTTTCGTAGTAATTAAACCGGGATATTTATGAGTATATTTGAGGCATGGATTGACGAGGATGCTTACGGGTTTGACCCGTGATGAAATTACAAAAGTGCCCTAAATTGAATGAGTCTGGGAAGGTTTGACATGTGAGTCGTTGGTAAGTGAAACTGTTGGTGGAATGTTTTGAGGGTCCAATCTTTTAGTCTATTGCATTCCTTAATTGAGTTGTTGGCTTGTGGAATCTGACATGTTGTGTTGTCTGTTGTGGTGTGTTGTTGGCTGCGTGTGATAGTTATATGTTGCTTGTTGTGTGTGGTTGTTTATGTGTTATTTGTTGTGCATTATTCTGTACATTTCTTAGTTGATTTGATTGTGTTCGTGGAAAGTGGGAATTGTGAGGTATTCGTTGTACATTTTATGAAAGGTGTCTCGATAAGAAGTTATGGGAGCCGGGCCCCGAAATTCCTGTGATGATAGTGAGTTGTGATGTTATATTGAGCTATGGGAGTCGGATCACGAAATTTCCGTGTTAGTAATGAGCATATGAGTGGCTAAAATTGAGACGAGAAATGTTGAGTAAATCGTGAATTTGAAAGTAGTGTGACAAAGTGTTTGTTGTCTCGTTATCCAGTTATCGTTCATCGACGTGATTGATCTATTGAAAAGGGGTGTATAACGGAAAGAGTTTATGACCGAATATGGTGTACGAACGTTGAATTTCTATTATGCTCTTGTTCAATGTGTATCTTTGCTTAAGTGTATCTTTCTAAGTCTGAAGCCCCAAAGGGGATACCTACTGGGCGAAGTGTGCTCACCCCTTTGTTGTTTCAGGTTTCGCTTGGAGCATGAAATGGAGTGATTGAAGTGCATGGCATAGTGAGAGCATAGCATGAAAGATTATTTGAAGCATTGTAAAAACCCATATTCAATTCACATGGGACATGGGTACCGAACTTAAAGTTGATGTTTCTTACCAATATAAATATTGTGAGGCGATTTTGGACGAATCTGTGAGTTTATTGAGATATTCCTTGAAGAAAATGTTTATTTATTAATGTTGAAAATTGAGGGCGTGACACTTGCACCTTGTTGGCTACTGTGCCTAGCCAAACCAAAAAATCATGCTCCAATAGACTTGCTACTTAGCCATCCATTCTAGCTTTGTCCCTCTTGGCAGCTACTAGTAGCAAGGCATTCGCCTCTCTACTCTACTTTTCCCTCATTTTTCTCCTTTACCTTCCTTCATTTCCCTCCATTTTTGCATTAAAAGTAGATAGCGAAGAACAAAAGTAGAGAGTGGTATTGGAACTCATACGTGAAAAAGTGCCTAGTAGTTTTGGAAATGCTCAGCCACAGCTAATATCTACACTTCTGAAGTCGATCAAAAGAGTTTGTATCTATATTACTGAATCAACGAAAGAAGCCAAAAAAGAGATGAGAAGAAAAATTACTAACACATGCAAGAAAAGAAAGTCCAAATATGGGCAACAACACTTCATTAACTTTGAAAATGTGGAGTAAAGGAGAAATTAGAATCATAACCCTATCCATCCCCAAAACTCAAACCCTAAATCCCCACCATTGCGTACCAAAATCTACTAGTACTAAAATCCCAAATTCCCCATTCGCCTCATAAACTAAAAATTGGAAAAATTAGAACGGAAGGCCAGCAGCCAAAACAAACCCTAGTTTATGTTGTAATCAGACATATGTGCATAAGCCTGGAGATTGTCACCAGTCAATCGGCAAATCATCCACTCTTGCAAAACCTAAGCACCCATTTCCTCATAGAGTTATTTTCCAAAACATCCCTCGAACTATACACTTAATGTTTACTTAGTCCTCAAACTATACACATGTTGTTTACTTAGTCCTCAAACTATCAATTTTGTTTACTTAGTCCTCAAACTATACAAAACATGGACAGAAAACTTAACGGATGCCATTTTCCCACCGCATCTAGGGTAGAAAGATCATTCCACTTGATTTTTCTCCCATAAAAACAGCAGCAACCAAATAAAAGAATAGTCCTGTGTGAACATGGACGAATTTTTTCTCAAACAGTTTTTCTTAATCAATAATATAAGCTCGAACTCCTGTGTGAAGTTAAACCATATAGAAATCTTGAAGAACTACATCACTATATCACAGCAGATTGATGGTTGTGGCCAACATGATTTCTATTTTATTTTTTTCGAATTGGCTTACTCTTTCATATATAAGGTCCAGAGATCACTTATCTTTATTATGTCCATTTCTTTTCTTTTCTTTTCTTTTTTTTTTTTTTTTTTTGGTTGATGCTGTTTTTATGGTAGGAAAATCAAGTGGAATGACTTCTCTACCTTAGATGCGGTGGGAAAATGGCATCCGTTAAGTTTTCCGTCCATGTTCTGTTAGCAAAATTGATAGTTTGAGGACGAAGTAAACAACAGGTGTACAGTTTGAGGACTAAGTAAACAAAATTGATAGTTCGA
The DNA here is from genome assembly GCA_020921065.1 of Vaccinium darrowii. Lineage (NCBI taxonomy): Eukaryota > Viridiplantae > Streptophyta > Magnoliopsida > Ericales > Ericaceae > Vaccinium > Vaccinium darrowii. The sequence goes on from CM037160.1 coordinate 26,683,331, forward strand.
GGACTAAGTAAATAACAGCTGTATAGTTTGAGGACTAAGTAAACAAAATTGATAGTTCGAGGACTAAGTAAACATTAGGTGTATAGTTCGAGGGATGTTTTGGAAAAAAACTCTAATAATTATACTTAGATGAAGACCAAGTAATATATATGGGGCCGGTTCCGGTGATACAACAATAATTGGAGCACCACGCTAATAATCGAAGTCGTTCAATTTGTTTAAAACATTTTTAAGAGTACTTATTAAAAATCAGCTCATTCAGATTTCGGTAAGAAGTTGATCGACATGATCTATTCATTTAGCTTTTACCTGTCAATTTAGAGAAAATACCGATCAACTCCTAATCGATTTCCGAATGAGTTGATTTTTACGGAAACTCTTAAAAACATGTTTTAAACTAATTGAACGGATGGAATCATTTGTGTGGGACTCCAAAATCGGTGTTTCACATTTAGTGTATTAAATGTTGTGTCAACGGAGCCGGCCCACACCTCCTATTTTTCGATCAAATTTTCATGATCCAAACCGTTCAATATATTTAAAACGTGTTTTTAAAGGTCCCACGGCAAATCATCAAAAAAATTTACCGGGAATGGTTTGATCCAATCAATTTGGAGTCTATAGGTTGTTTAAGAAGAGAGAATCGTTGGTTTCTCTCGGATGAAAACCCCATCCGGGATACTGGATTAGATCCGGCTTCTATATATATGTGGTAGTGATTTTTTTCCTTCTTAATATTTTTTAATAGTACAAATGTCTATTGCATATCATTGTCATTGTTTTATATGGGTCAGGCCGGGCTTGATTTTAAGAGATATTTTCAACCACTACCCATTTACCAAATGGGCTTAAAAACCCGACCCAACACAACCTAATGGGCCTATATATATATCATAAGGGATTGGGTTGAGTTAGGCGGGCTAGCGGGCCGGTGTACACCGATTCCCGTAGAACAAATTCTGAACGAGAAGCTGTAATTTCCGAAAGTACGAGGAGATCACCGTATTTAATCGAAACCTCAGGGGAAATGGTTATCATTTACCCCTTACCAGGCAGCAGTTGTAGATTTCTACTCGCATTCCTTACACTAGAAGCTGGGGCACACGCAATGCGTGTGCACGTCGAACTTTGACATAATTGTTTGATTGTGTGTGCATCACATTATCTTTTACATGGCAAAAAACAACAATGGAAATAAATATCCCTATATTTATGCACTACATTATCATGGCCTGCACATAATTAAATCATACATTACCACGCTAACGTCGTTGTCGTTGCCTCTTTTCCCACCATTTAGGAATAACTCCTAAATTATTCCTTCTTCCATTTCGTTGTACCTTAGAATCAGTGGAAATATTACTAATTAGTGAGCAATATTCAGAGCAAATTATCTAAAAGATATACCTCTCGAACTTGTATGTGCAAGTCCAACTTTGAGGAAAAAAAATATGCACCAAAGATTTCAGTTTATCGTTTGATCGCATGTGCATTATCTTCTTCTTTTTTTTTTTGGACAAATAAACTGCAGTAATAAACAAAATGATTGGCACATATTTAATTGAAAATATAAGCACACAAACTGTGCATTTTCTTTTTCCTTAGGAAACAAAAAAGCAGAAGAGAGAAATTGGAACAAAGAGGTTTTTATGATACCCAAACAAAATCTGAAGGCGATAGATTTGTGGAAGGTGATAAATTTGTAGACATCCGATGCCATTAGAATTCCGATGACGCTAGCCGAAATAGTTGTTGAGGTCCTTGAGGATGCTTTGTAGGATTTGACACAGAGAATTGGGACACCAAAGGAGAAGAAGGGGTTGCTGTTGAGAAAAGAAAATGGATGTGTGCAGTGAGATGAAAAGGAAAGAGTTGGTTACTGGATGGGGCACATGAACTGCAGCAGTTACTTATTTGAAGAGCAGTTTTACTAATTGGAAGTTGAATTCCACGTTTTCATTTTTGAGGGGTAAAAGGAGTTAATCACACAATTATTAACGTGGGGCTTTGTGGCAGTTGAGGACCCGTGGGTTTACCATTTTACCCGAGCAGTTTCTTCTGGCATGCTTTGGTAACATCTTTTTTAGGGGCAAAAGAGGGAAACACTTTTGTGACAGGGCTTCAAAATTGGGTTACACCAAACTTGTGCTCTCCCTTTCTATATTAGAATAGATTTCTTCCTTTTTCTCGCTAGGAAAGATGGAGTATGATGTAGGACTGTTGAATGGTTGAGTTAGATTTGAATTCTGATTTTAACCCATATCTTCAAACGGTTTTGTCGCTGTTGATAGCGACTGTTCTTTACTGTTGCAATTAAACCTATAATTTGGGTTTATTGTTCTTGTTCCAAGGAACTTGAAACAAATGGGTCTTTCACAATTGGTAATGGGTATTCTACACTTTTGTTATCAAACCTAATTGGGTTTTTCTTTTCCAAACTTTATTTTCGTGAGTTAATTTTTTCGAGGGATCAATGGCTTACCCAACAGATCATAGATTTTGTAGTCCAGGGTTCGTGAGATGTGTGTTGGTTTTGTTGATTTTGTTCTTGGTTGGTTCTATTGTGAGTCTCTGGCATGTGGGGGAGAGTTCAAATGCTCAAAGCTTCATGCCCTTCATGTCATTGCGATTGTTCCTCAGACATCATCTCTATACCTTTAGGTGAGTACATTTTTCAGGAAATATTACTTCTACTAAGATTATTAGTAGAATCATTTACAGTTTCGACTCTCTTTGATGTTATGTGTGCTATGTTTTGATCCACGTCTTTAATACCTGTCGAGGAGCATAATGTAAATTGGAATTTCTGATGGTTTATATGATATGGTGTTGCTGAGGGCATTGTTTTAAGTCATCCGGTTTTGCATCCGTAGTCTTGCTTTGTAACTACTCAACTGCTGATTTTGTTCTTTTTAGTTTGTGGTCCAACAACGGTTTTGTGACTAGATGTTAGATGTATTGTGATTGCCTATTGTGTAACTGACAACTGTAGTTGTTTGTTTTTGTGAGTTTTCGGACTTTGCTAGTAGATTACTCATGGTTTTATTTCTCTTATGCGTTTCCAATTTCAGATTTCTCTGGTATTCTTGTGTTCAAATTGTTACTGGAACTTTTAATCTTAATAAACAGCTAAATTTTGAGAACAGTGGATATATGGACTTGAAATGCCTTGCCCTTTCCATTTTTGGTTAAGTTTTTGTGAATAATATAAAATACTTTATTCATGAGAAGCAAGCTAAGGTTGGCGATACTTGAGGATTAGAGAAGGGAAAAAAAAGCACTCAATGTTCTAGCGATTTGGTTTTGTACAGCCTAAAACAGGGAATGCACAAGCAAGGGGTACTAAATACTAATCTTTATAATTTCCTCATCTTGCTGATAGAAAACATTGGAATGTGCAAATTTTGGAAAATTTACCTTAAGGATGCTTCGCGTTCCAAGACTACATATGGATAGTTGGGTCCCACTGTTGGACTCTATTATCATTTGCATCCAACTTTTACTCATACCCAATGCAATGCATTAACTGAGTGCCCGAGTCCCATGTAAAGTGGTCGTATCCATGCAACACATGCCGAGGACACCACAATATAAGTTGCTAGATACGTGTACCAGACACGTTTGTACACGTATTGGACATCTTACAATTAAAAAAGCTGTCAAACTGTACTATTAAAAAGTTGAGATTCAGAACCTTCTCTCTTTATTCCTTCCCTCTGTATCTCTCGTCTAACCTTCACAACAAACACATAGATCGATAGCTCTGGCTAACTGGGGTCGATCTTGGTTAGTTTCCATCAGTTTCCGACGTGCTAATTTTTTTTCGAGTTATTTCTTCGTTTAGTGTTAGTTTCAATGAGCTTTAGATGTTTGTAGGTACGATGGTCATATGCATACGAAATAGATGGATGTGTGACACACACATTTATTTATGTATATTTATACACACGTCAGCCGGCCCCAATTGATTGCGACATAAGGCTCGGTTTGGTTTGGTTTGGTTTGGTTCGGTTATATTTATACACATCTTACGGGATAATCTTTTTGCCATATCCCCACTGTGTGTGTCCACAACATCAAGCACTAGCAAGAGCTTTAGCTTCCTCAAGCCTTACCATTCCTTCTTTCGTTAGGGGGCACAAATTCTGCAACGAGCTGCCCTGGTGATTTTAACTTGAATAGTGAGTCCCACACATGTTAATGCTCTGATTAGACCATGTCACTTGCTTTACCAGTTTTCTTAGCGACCTACATGTTAACAGATACTGAGGAATCAGCTATACTCTTTGTCCACCAACTCCAAACCAACCTGAACCAAACCAAGTCTTCTGTTCCAATTTTATTCCACCCAAAGATATTAGTAATATGATGTTTCTTATCCAGTATCATCTTACAATAACATTACTGAACTTTATACCTCTTGACAAAGAACAGAAATTAGCAATGTAGGTTGGAAATTATGCAGATAATCTGATTGGTCTTTGCTATATCATTTCTCAGTATATACATGTCTGCTGATGTTCTACTAACCTGTTCCTTCATTTTTTTATTTTGGAGAAAGAATTATTCTGGACCTTGAATCAATGTCCATGTTCTTGCAGGATTTTTAAACAGCTCACATTCAGGTCAGTCCGTTGTTGTGAACATATTTTTCTTTTGTATGCTTCTTCTTTTGTGCTTCATGGATATTGCATCACTGCATTTTCTCTTCTTAACCATTAAATCTCGGAATTATTTCATCCTTGCATGGCTGGATTTATTGAATAATCTAACAGTGCGGTGAGTTCCACTGTTAGAAGTGGTTTGATAAGATTTGTGGTTGGTATGTATGGAATGTAAGGAAATCAGGCACTGAAAATATATTCCCAAAACAAATAAAGTTGAAGAATAATCTTCCATCTTGGTGCAATGGATTGTGGGTGAAACACTATCTAACTGGTTCCAAATGAGTATTTCTTTAGTCATGTTCTAAGAAACAGATTTTCATTAGCTCATACGCTATGTAGCCTCTTTTTAGGAAATGAAAACTTGAATTGTAATGTGTTATTCATGCTGTCCTGTTGCGATATTATTGAGAGCAGTTTTGAAAGCATCTCTTTGCCTTTGGAATCCATTTTAAGTTGAAATGAACTTCCACTAGGTTTTGCTTGATAGCTGGCTTCTAAAGTTAAAATATGTACTTCTGATTTAAAAACATACTCATGACACGAAAAAATGCTCCAAATTGCTGAAATGAGTCTTGGATTTTACAACAGGGATAAAATGGAACCGCTTATAGAAAAGAGATGATGTGATCCTCTATGGGTTCTAATCCATCCCAGCTTGATCTAAACCCTTTAAGTTCAAGTAGCTACATGCCTCAGGGGAAAACTCTTTCATCCGAAGGAATTGGGGCTACATCCTAATGCTCCAATCTAATCTATTCGTATTAATCCTTGCCTGTTCTAACCCTCAAGTAAGGACAAGGAAGATCTTTCTAAGTCCTGAATATAAGAACACATTCTATCCTACATGAGCCTAGCAGCCATAGTCCTAGCTAATCTGGCCAACGTCTTGTAATCAGAAGATAGAATTAGTTGTTTTTTCCTCTATGTTGAGATGAGCCTGAAATCTGAATGCTATAGGTTGACCAAAAAGTTTGCAAGTTCATTAGTTCTTCTGTCATACTTTTTGCTTATCATCTGTGCAGATTGTGGTAAAAATGGTCCTGAAACAAACAAGGAGGTGGGAAATGATGCTATAAGTTTACTAGCAGAGGAACTTAGTTTACAGAAAAATGTCGCCGATGAGAACTTGAAACACAAAAAGGCTATGATAATTGCTGCAAAGAAAACTTCTTCCCATTATCAAAAGGAAGCAGAAAAGTGCAATTCAGGAATGGAAACTTGCGAAGAAGCAAGGGAGAAGGCAGAAGCAGGACTCATTGAAGAGCGTAAGCTCTCTGCATTGTGGGAGAAAAGAGCTCATGAACATGGTTGGAAGGATGAAAGAAGAGTATACCAATGAGAATTTTTGGATTTGGTTGAATGAATTTAGGATTTATTCTTGTTCACCACAGTGAAGATAACCATACTTTTAGAGCTGACCATTAAGGAAGAATAGGGTTTAGGAACTAGTTGTAGGCTTTTCCCATGGATTCTCATGTTTGGAAGTAATTCCGGCCCCCCTGCCGCCCCCCTCTAGTATTTTGCTTTTGTTGTGTTATTAATAGCAAGTTCTTGTAAGAGCCATTTATGTAGACCAGTAATTTTTTTTTTTTTGGTAAGAGACAAGTATCTTATAATTTGTTCGAAATGGAGTGCAGGAAACTGATGAATCCATCTTTTTTGGGCGGGGAGTTGAAATCCGTCTTGTTAAAGAGCTTCTTTTGATTTCACTTATTTGCAGCTTTCATAGAAGAAGTAAAGCAGCTAAATTTAACACCAAACCTATTTACCTGCCAACTTCATAGCTACTGGCAGGTTTGATATTTTTCAGAAAAATTGAAAGAGTAACTTATGAATTGGTTATCATTACATCAGTTATCATTATTTCTAGGAAGAACCCAGGTCGGGAAAAGAATTATAAAGATCTTACAAATGCTTGTAATACTGAAATTTCTTTTTTCTTTTAAATTTTTATTTATTTTTTATCAGAAAGTTCAGGTTGAGGTCCAGACCAAGCCATCACTTGATCCAGAGAGTGCATTAGCATTCAAAAAATACATGCATTAATATAAAATCAGGTTAGTAATCAACATGGTTAGAACACAGCAGTACTGTCCCCTTACAATCCTCATTTTCCATACTGCTTCCAACTTGTTGAACTTGAAATATTTTAGCTCTCCTTGCCTACTTTGTTCTTCATTATTTCAAATTAGAACCCGCCTTCAAAATTGACTTCAAAGGCTTCGTATCCTCCTCTTTTTCACGTTCCAAGGAAGGTGACTTATCAGTTGTTTTTTTCTTCTTCTTCTTCTTACTTTCATATATAACCACCTTTGCCCTGTCATTGATGCTAACCATCTTCTTTGGAGGCCCTTTCACTTCGATTTCGGACTCAGGAGCTACAACTTTTGTTCTATCTTCATCTTGAACTGGATGGAGCTCTTTTCCAACTTTCAGGAAATCATTGCAATTCAGGCTCAAGCTGGGAAGAGAGGCCGATCCACCTAAACCAGTACTCGCTTGTTCCGGCTTGAAGCGGGCTTGAGAGGTCTGTCCTTGAGTTGGAACCCCCTGGGCGGGGCCCAAAGTCACGGTCTTCATGGCCTGGGATGCGAGGCTTTGGACGACGAAGTCAAAAAGCCTGCAACAAATTGCCAAACCACGGGAAAATAAGCAACCGAAGATCGTGAGCTTCAGGGATATTTCCGTAACTTTCTTCCTTAAGGAATTGCGGAGCCTACTGCAGATGCCAAGAGAGTGGGGTTGGTTTTCCCTTTGATCCATTTCTTGGCCTTCTTTAGCATAGATTTGGAGCCTTGTCTAGTTAAGGGAGAGGGAGGGAGAGGGTGTTTTGAAGGCATCCTTTTCTTTTCTTTGAAGAAAGCCAAACCACTCACTCCAAAGATTTTTGGGTTCTTGATTTACTTTCGTTGGAAGCAAAAAGCTTCTTGTAAGTTAGTTTCTCTTTGTTGGTAAGTCTTATAAGTTAACAAAATGAGAAACAACCACCACCGGCAGTCCGCCAGCTTTCATATGCAAATAACATTTCTTCTACGACTTCATATGTTTGGCTTCATGACAAATGAAAAGGCTATATGCAACATTTGTAAATAGGAAACAATATCGGACATAGATGCGTCCGGAACTGTTGTAATCGATGTGTGTGAATTTCACATATATTATGTGGGACCCACGTGCATCGAACGATTTCGAACATGACTGTCTTGCAATGTTTTGCTTCGACAGTATCTGTTATTGTCCACCTGGGTAGCAAGATAGGAAAAACTCTTTTGCGCGCACTCCCATTTCCAAGACAGACAATTATATTACCTCCCTTTATTAATAAATTGTATTTGGAACATATCAACCACAATTATCTTTTCTTGTATCTATTTCTAAATACATATTCATTTCTTCTAAAACATAATTTTCACTCCATAATACTACTGTATTAGTATATTATAACTAAGCAAATTTGTTAAATAAGAAGAAGTTTTTAGGCAATTTTCAATAAGAAGAAGCTTAAAACAGTATCGATAAAGTGTTTAGTTGACAAATGCTTATTTGGTTAAGAATTTTAGCCCAATAATTGAATGCTTAGACCAAACACTTAGTCATATTCAATTGGGTTGCTTTTTTGTGAGATTACCTGACAAATCAAGACTAAAATTGCTTTTTTGTGGGAGTGTGGCTAACATGAGAGCGCTTCCAGGCACCCAAGCAGACGAGCAGCATGCATTTCAATTTTCAGGTAGGGCGGCTGTCCAGAGTTCGGAATGGTTTGGATTCCTATGAATCCGAGTACCGAACTGTGAGTCACAGTTCTAAGAAAATGCAATCCGTATTTAGATCAAAAGTCTTACGGTCCGATTCCGAACTAATCCATGAGTCACAATTCAGATTTTATCCATGGATTGCATTCTATAAAAAGCTAAATGCAACCAAAAAAGCCAAAAAAATAATAATAAAATACAGCAACCAAAGCCCAAAAAAAGCAACCAAAAATGCATTATCATTCCACATCAGATTCCAAATTCCAGCAACCAAATTCCAGACCATAAAACCGTGCATTATGGCAACATAGATAAAAATAATTTAGAACACTAGGTAAAATTATAACTCTACCAAATGTTACACACACACACACATTCTTTTGTATTATTTATAAATATCTCACGGTCCAATTCGGTTAATCCACGGTTTGATAATTAAAATCCGTGGACTGAACCGAATCTCACGGTTTTCTAATTTTTTAATCTGTGTCCAAACCATTAATCCACAGATCTAATCCAAAACAAACAGATCGATTCTGTTTGGACCAAATTCACAGTTGACAGATGTTTTGGACAGCCCTAATTTCAGGCCCTAACCAAATTTGCTCTTGGCCTATGAATACCAGTTACCAAGCCAAAACTTGGCCTCCCACACGAAGAATCCCGCACTCATTTACTTTTATACCGGTCAAGCAGTACCTTTACTTTTCATTTTCAGTGTCTTAGGCTTTATCTCCTTGTTTTTCTTTTCAATTTGAGGCTATTCTAGTATCTTACAATTCCATGTAATTTTCATTCCAAACAGTTTGTTATTTCAATAGTAGTGTAACAATTCCTAAGCAATTTTTTTTCAATAAAAATGATTGCATCTCTTTCTAGCAAATTCTTCGCTGATTTCTAGAATGATGTAGTTGGCCTTGACCATCTAGTTGCATGATGTTTATCTGTGCCACAGTGTTCTCTACCTTAGATGCTTCAATCAGTTGGTTTGTATCGTCAATTTCTATATAGAAGTCTCGTCAATAGTAGAACTACCGTGACAGCTGTTTCATCGACATTTTGCATGCGGATATCCAACATCTAACCGCCGGATAAATTTACCGCTGGATGTATCCGTCTTTTGATTTGATCGTGTTATATGCAGGGTCGGCCTTGAGATTCTGGGGAACTAAGACGAACTTGTAAATCTGGGCCCTGTATTTTCTTTCAAAAATAAAAAATAAAAATAAAACTAACCTCAAAATGATAGTTACTTGGTACTATATTTTGTTTTTGTTTTTTTTTTCCATGATTCATCCGTTGATTCGAATATAACTAGCTTTTGGTCATATTATTTTATGCCTTTGAAAGTGTGAGTTTGTAAGAGGAGAAAAAATATTGTTATGGAGAAGGGAAGGAGAGGCCCAGGAATTGAACCATATGTCTATTGGATAGAAAAATTAAGCTTTTCCGCTAGGTTCGGTACCTAATTGATTGTATAAGTGATAGATCAAATATATATTCTGTACCTGAGCGTACCTATTCGGGGCCTTAATTTTGGACTAAAATTTGAGAGTTTAAGTCAGTCGCCTTACACGACTTAGCTCAAGGCCGGCCCTGGTTATATGTCTTGCTTGTATGCATTATGTCTTTTTAGTTGTATTTGTTTGAACCCGGTAGTTTTTAATTGCGCTTATTGATGAAGTTCTTTCTTCCTCGCCAAAAAAAAAAAGTAGTTTTGTTTTTGGGTATTTAGTTCAATTTTTGGGGTTTGGCTTTCAGCTACTAATTACTCCCTCCGTCCCTATTTAACAGTCCATTTTGGGAATTCCAATTAAATAACGGAACACAATCATTACTTTTTAAAATATATATATTTTTATCATTTTACCCTTCCTTCATTACTTTTTATTATTGTTTTAGTACTACTAATTTAAACATAGAAGGGTAAAAGAGGAAATTTAATGGCTATTACCCATTCAAATTGAAGTGGGACAATCTTTTTGAGACGTCAAAAAATACTAGCGGAGACTATAAAATGGGGACGGAGTGAGTAAAAGTCAGTCTTCATTGAGGCATAACCACTTGTGGTCTAAATCTGACGTCACACAATTTTGCTACATTAGGAGTCAGATAAGAGCATCCACGCCAATTCCAAACATGGATTATAGTCCAATCCTGGCATGCCCCCGCATCACCGCTCATACAATAACCAAAGAAGCTGCATCCCGAGCTCAAGCCTCACTTGAATCAACTCCTCTTTTTTTTTTTTTGGTCCATTGTATCAAATCCATTTATGAGACCATAAATGTATGAGACCTTATATTCATCAATGCCATAAAATGTCATGTCAGACAAACATCTACAAATTCGTGTAAAGAATCAATCAATTAGATGTACCTATTATAACGGTAGAACATAGTAATTGTTTAGAACTTGAGCTTAAGTAGGAAAGGCATCTGATCGGAGAAAGGCGGGTCAGAGTATTTTCCGGTGAGAATTTGGGAGGACACGTACTGGTTTGCAGCCTCAGTGTAATGAATTCCGTCCCAATTCACGTACTCGGTGCTATCACTGCACCCGTTGGCCGTGACTGAACTCCCATTGATCACTTTTGTTTGGCCACAGTGCACACGATTGTCGAAGTTCAGCGGAGGTCCTCCGTAGCCGCAGCATGCCGTTATCGGTTGTTCAAATCCTGTAAATTGGATAGTCAGCTCAAAAAACAAAATGAAAGAAAGATATGATACACAATATGTATTGCAAAGGAAAGTGTAAAGCACAACACACAAACCTCCTGTTGAAATTGCTTAAAACTGTGAAACAAAAACAAGGCATGATTTGCAGTTTCATTTCTACTCTAATTCTTGGCATCAGATTTAGAGATAAAATTTCTTTCTTGTGCCAGATTCCTACTCACCGTAACGGGAATAGTTCGCGATGAGGTTAGACTTGATTGTGAATATGTCAACATATGTGAGATTTGCATCTGAATATTGGCCCTGCAATTTCTTACACAGTGCACGGAGCTGCAGATTGAGAAGCCCTGAAGCTTGGTTATGGGAGCTCACACATCCTAGCTCATCAAGCTTTGATGGATCAGTTCCGAATTTCGCAATGTTCTGAGCCAAACATCCGAGTGGACCTGTATTGTGAACCCAGAAATTTCTTGCCCCTTGGTCATATAGTTTCTGAGGACACAAAAGGGCAACCAAAACACAAGAAAATAGTTAAATCATTGGGTCTTTCTTCGACAAGGACATGTTATAGGAGTTAATAATGGAAATAGGACACAAACTAATTTCTTGATGCCAAGAGAACAAACCACTTATATATTCCAAAAATGTCTCCGCTAGCACATAAAAGTATCTAAACCCCCCAAACCTTATGAAAGTGCCCAAACCCCCAAACCTAATGAAAGTGCCTAAACCTAAACCCTAGGGTACCTTATGAAAGTGCCTAAACCACTAAAACTCTATAATTGGAAAGTGCGCTCTAAACCTAAACTCTAGTGTACCCTACGAAAGTACTTAAAACCCTAGGGTACCCTATGAAAGTACCTAAACCACTAAAACTTTATAATTGAAAAGTGCACTCTAAATGCCTAAACCCACTATAACCTACCCCAAAGAGTCTAACCTCTCTAAAATTGAATCCCAAAATTGAACCCAATCTCAAAATTAAAGAGAATTAATTTTGTCCCACACCCCCACGCATGAGAGAGAGAGAGAGTGAGAGAGTGACGGGCATGAAAGAAAAGTGAGGCAGTGACCACCCGTCGCTTTCAAGGGTCAATAGTGATGTTAGTTGCAACAAACGTAAAACCTATCGCTTTCATGGCTGTACCGGATGTGCTTTCTTTTTGTAATTTTTTTTATCATTAAGGGTATTTTTGTCTAGTGTTGTCTTTGAACCCTAAAAAATTTTTCACATCAATGTATTGGAGGCTTTAAAATAAGTTAGATTGGACTAAACACCCTTTAAAACTCCAAACTTGGCGTTGACTAACAAACATGACTAACTACCATTTCAATATCGCTCAGAAATGTTAGAAATAAGGCGATGACGATACTAGTGGATTGTGCCCAATTTTCTGAAAGGGAAAAATAAAAACTTACATTAATTCCAGCTTCAAATTCAGCTAAAATTGTTGGAATTGAAGCAAGAACTTGATCCAATGGTTTGGAGTAAAAGGCACCAGCAAGATCATTCTGGCCTATGTCAAACATGTAAAGCCCCTTTGCGAAATAATCTACTGCAGGCAAGTATTTGTCAAGTTTTTTGGCTGCACCAAAATTCGAACAAAATGTTAGTTCTTCCAACCTTCGCAACCACTACTACGCACATAAAAAAAAGAGCACTTTTTTTTTTTGCAGAAATTGCAACATGAATGAACATACTTTTGGCAAGCAGATCGAGCACCCGAGCCTTGAATCTGAAAAACTGAGCCACCTGAATCCCAAATGAAAATGGGCTTACGGACGATGCAGTTGCCGGGAGAATAGTAGACCCTGCTGCTGCGAAATTGCATCCTTTTCGAAAACTAGGCACCCCAATTGAATCCAAATATGGGTTCAGAAATGGCATGTCCATTGCATCCACTGGGACACAAAATACACAAGCATTATGGAAAAATCAACGGCTGATATACAGGCCATCTCCAATCCTTAATGTTAGTTTTTATCAGATTCGATTAAATTTCGGTTAGAAGGTTAAATTTGACTTCATCACCAAAATTATATATATGTTGAAAAATGAAATTACTCCAAAATCCCTTGACTTTGATACAACTTTATGAAATGAGTGATATAAAGGACTGAAAATCGTAATTTCGGTATAATGAAAACAGAGTAAACAGGGGAATAGAAACCAGGAAAACAGAGGTGTTATCAATGTTGCATAATCTAACTGTTTGAAAATAAACGAAGAGAAAATTTATTTCAAATAGAAGTAACAAATTACTCAAGAAATCGATGATGAGGCGGCCATCGCAAAATCTTCCGGATGGTTTTTGGAAGTAAATCTGTCCATTTGGAGGGTCAAGGCGTTCTCCAACCCCGGCAACAAGGCCGCCAGTGTCGGAATTTGAATCACCAAAGTTGAAAACTGCTGGGTAACTGAAGTCGATGGAATTGGCAAGAGGAAAAAAGATGGAAAATAAGTTGATGGTCATGAGGACATAGATCTTGAGAGCCATGGCTCCTCTGGAAACAGAGCTTTGCTTTGTTGGTTGCAGTTGTTGTGTATTGTGTAACTAACTACCTACCCACCACTCTTATAAATATTCTCTCTTTTGAGTGTGGCAAAAGTTTGCTTTAGATTTGAGGAACCCAAACCAATGGAGTCATTATATTTACCAATACATCCTTTTATGCATCATGTGGTTATATAACTTGAAAAGGGAAATATCATGAATGATGTTACAGTAGCATTCTTGTTTATACAAGCCTTTACAGATTTAAATGGGTGTTAACAGGGACGGAGCCAGGATTTTGGCATAGTGGTGGCGGTCTATATACTTGAACGAGGGACGAGGTGATGATATGTATATTTTTTCAATGTCATAGTAGAGCTTTTCAAATTATAGCAAGGGCGACAACCCCTACTAGCCACCCCTTGGCTCCATCCTTGGGTGTTAATGAATTTTAGGATGACAGGCTTCATAGATTCAAATCATGAAAGCAATCTTTCCCACTTAGAAAAGATTGCACACATCAAACCTTCTTAAATTTCATAGAGATTGAAGTCTCTTGCGTGCATTAGATTGCTCTAATAGTACTCCATTCGTCTCGTATTGCTTGTCCTCGTTAACTCTTTAAACATTTTCTCTTGTTCTCTACTTTTAATACTACTTTTTACCATTATTTATGACGGTTGATGTGTAGAAATTTATACATTCTTAGGAGGACAATCATTTTGTTACATCCTGAAAAAAGAATAGTGGACAAATAATATGAGACTGGGCGAGTAATTTAATGCCTTGAAATGAAAAGGCATAATCATGGTTGGTCCAATGTATACGCATGGCATTTCATCTTCAGTGAACAGATTGACACCCACCACTCAACAACCTCGTGGAATAATTTACACCCCCAAGTTAGAGACCCTTAATGGAGTGGGATGAAATTAGAATACAAGGACATATTTGGGTACAAAAAGTTTTATACATGGGCAATTAAGGAATAGGAAAAACCTGAAAAGCAAATGGGACCAACCTGAATTATATTTTTGGCAGCAAAAAATGAATTTTGCTTCCACGAATAGCGAAGCATGAGGCTTGTTGTGCATTTTTCTGGAAAGAGAAAGGTGGATTGCTTTGCTCCAAAACAAAAGGTCGGAATTACCATAAAAACCAACAACTTCGGATGGGCATCGAATTATCGAAAGTGATTCGAGAAGCCTGAAAATTAGAACGGAAATAAGTGAAATAAATCAATAGCAAAACCATCTCGAATAGTTTTACTAACCGGATGTTTTCACTTATGTAATGGCAACGAAGACCTATTCTGAAAACGAACAAGTCAAAGACCGGAAATACATACACGAACGAATACAACCAACCGACTTTATCTATGCGGTGAATCTCTACGAAGTTAACGGTTCTGATCACATTTTCGGGCTCGGACTGTGCCCGTTTAATGGGCAGAGCAGGCCTCTGATCCCTATACTTTGGTGATGACTCTTGCTCAATCAATCTGTCCACCATCTCCTATAAGATCATGTCCATACCTAGTGACTAAGGCCTATTTCGTGCTGGAATATTTTCAAAATATATTTTATGGATATTAAATGGTATTATTGGTGAACGGTTTTAATTCAAAATGTGTGACTATACTAAAAGGTGCGACTATTCAGAATAAATGAATAGACGCGACCATTGGATGTAAATGGTTTAAACCAAATGGTGTGTCCAGTCCAAATAAATGAATAGACATGACTATTGGATTTAAATGGTGTAACTGTTGGATTTAAATGAATAGGTATAATTATTCATGAACGGTCACAATGGTTTGAACATAAAGATGTGACTATTGGTGAATGGTCACAAGTCTATGCCTATATAAAGGCTAGCGGTTCCACCAATTTCCAAGATAGAATAAACGATTATGATACTAGTTGATGTTTCTCTCTAGGATTATCTCCCACATATATTTTTGGCAGGCCCGTAAAATCCAAACATATTCTGGTTATTCTTCGGTTGTGCATGACGCAGTTGAACAAACAGTCAATCGAGGCTGGGCTTCATTATATCTCGGAGTCGAATTCGCCGGCAACCCGGTGCACACCAAATTCACTCGAATTGGTGGAGGCGAATTTCATCTTAAGGACAGCAACAATGTAACGCACCTTGAATTGATTCGCTCCATTATTATCCACTTCCGTCGATGATACGATTTTTGTACCAACATTCCATAACTATAAAGACTCGAGTTGGAGTCTGTTGGTGAAATTACAACGGCTAACGCCAAAAATTAAAATTACAATGGATAAATTAATAGGTTGAGGCACTAAAATCTCGCTTTCTTTAAAGAGATTCAAGCCCTCTACAATAACAAACTAGTGTTGTAGAAAATCTCTAACTTGCCCCCTCAGGATACAATAGCCCGATAATTTATCGTATGGTTCAAACCTACTCTGTAGAATTAGGAGAACCCAAGCTCCACCAAATAAACACCCTTATACTTTTGTGGACAGTGCCACCAAAAATTTTGTAAAAGAGTATTAGAGTCGATACCTGGATTTTTATTTTGAAAAAGGATTTAATACTCGAGAAACCATTTAAAAGAATTTGAAAAGAATGACTCTCGTGCCTCTGATTTGGAAAAGGATTTGGTCTATTTGAAAACAGAGTATTCTGGGTTTGGGAGTCAGGTTACGAGTGGGGAAGGTTTGTAAGGCACCCCACTGGCTCGATAAAAAAATTGATCTTTACAAAATACTTATGGGATTTTAGAAAAAAAAAATTTGTTGCTAAACTTTATTCATGTAAACAACAAGTAATATAAACGACAGAAATTTATATGCAAAATTAACCGGAAATATTTAACGAAAAATTACCGCCTTGAACACTGCCACGAAAAAACTGCTTTTTGAATTATTGTACAGAATAGTACCATACGGTAGTGCCGCACAGCACTCATTTTTTGGGGGCAGTATTTACAAACAACCTGTATTTGAATGAAAACAGGGGGAATATGTGTTCTCGGTGTATATCTTGTAAAACTTGTACTTTTTAGAGATTGATAATTTATTTTTGAGGTTCAACAAGATATACACCATTATCTTGGATGAGCACTTTTAATCTGGAACAGATTAAAGATACTCTGCACCTTTGTGGTATTAGCGAACCAAAAGAAACAAGGCATCAAAATGTATCTCTTTGAGGGTTAAGTACCGCACGACAATGCACAATGTCGTACGGCACTAACCTGGAGATTTCAAGTTTTTTGTTTTGTTGGGTCTTATGGCCAACTGAGGCCAAAACCAGTATGATGATCTAGCTTGAGCCCAATGGCTCCCCTCAGATTAAAGGAACAATAGACTTTTAGAGTAAGGTTGTACCTCTAGAAAAGATTTGTACAAATACTCACCTTGGACCTTTGGCTCGACTGCAAATGGGGGACACTGCTTCTATTTTTGGTAGATGATTGGAACTTGATATAGGAAGCTTGTGAACTCACTTGAATTGGATTTTTGGTAGAGTTTAGGTATAGTCTTGGGAGTTTTCGGAATAGTAGGATGCTTGATATTGCAAACTAATTTTTCAGAGGTTATGAAGGAATGTATGGCAGTAGCATATGGTCGTGGGATGGAGTGAGTGAGATCTAAGTAGTTGGAATGGAAGGGGGGAAGCTTATCATCGAAAATAGAAGAAGTGAGGCTTTATATAGGGCAAAAATGACTTAGGGGCCAAGAAAGTGTGGCCAAGAAGAAAGGAAAATTGCCTTCAATTGATTGTCGTACGGCACAAAACAAGTACCATACGACACTTATGACTACCGTACGACACTTAGCAATGCGGTTCACAGTGCCGTAGGTGAGGGCTTTATATAGGGCAAAAATGACTTAGGGACCAAGAAAACGTGGCCAAGAAGAAAGGAAAACTGCCTTCAATTGATTGTCGTACGGCACAAAACAAGTATCGTATGACACTTATGACCACCGTACGACACCTAGCAACGCGGTTCACAGTGCCGTACGACACTGTGCAATGCCACAAGGCATTTGAGCGGACTACTCAACATGCCAAACTTTGCGGGGCCACCTTGAGTGCTACCAAACTCCATTTCACATGTGGTTGGTACCATTGAAAAGCTTGTTAGGTAAACTTTCTAACCCAAGTGGTTTGGACCCAAAATAATTTGTACATAAAAATCTATAACCATTTTACCCTCAAGTGGTTGGAAAAGAAGTCATTTTGGTAAAATCCTCACATCTCCCTCATTTCAAAATGGATTGAGACGTATTATGTATTCATAAAGAGGGTTTTGAATGTACTAGAAGATAGTGAGATCCAACCATAAAAATAGGATAGTTTAGTTTGTGAAAAGTGAGTCGAAAACAGACTAAATTGAAAAATGTTAGTGCCACCATGGCCAAAACATGCGTCCACTCACTCTAAGTGTTGCTCGGCACTTTCATACGTAGTTCTAAGGTGTTTCTTTATCCCCTAAGAGTTCCACAAAGCTCATCGAGCTTTCCCCTAGGTGGGGGCTAGGGTTTGTCCCAAAAAAGAGTTTCATTGGGTTTTGAGTACAAAGAGCATTTGTTCAAAGCTTTTAAGGCACATTTTGATCTATATCATCAACGGGGAATAACCCAGCCACGGCTTAAGGATATTTGGAAGGTCCAAATTGGGGTGTCTATAGTTGTCTCTCTTTGACGGAATTCAGATACCATTACAGTTGTAAGATGGGAGTGACGTCAAAGATTGAGACAGCTACAATTTTGGCTTCCCACAGTCCATGAGCAAAAGCAAATGCAAGCAAGCATATAAATCATGAGATCGCGCTCTTTCGAGCTTCCTACGTACCCCATTGTAGGAATCAGACTAATGTAGTTTGTCGGAGCAAAAACGAGTAAAGTGCTTTTAAAACACACATGCCTTAGGAGGCTTAAATCTTAATTTGGTTTGGATCGCCATTTTTCAACAAGGGAAAACAAATGATGACTCATAGCGAATCACTTTTTATCATACTGCAAATAAAAGTTGATAACTTAATGCCTATAGAGGACTTAAAAATTATTTGTGAACGAATGCCTGTAGAGGACTTTAAAAATGATTTCTGAATAAATGCCTGTAGAGGTCTTAAAAACGACTTGCGAACGAATGCTTGTAGAGTTCTTTAAAAGCAATGCAATCAATGGAGGACTTAAAACGATTCGTGAGAAAATACCTATAGAGGACTTAAAAATTATTTGTGAACAAATATCTGTAGATGTCTTAAAAACGATTTGTGAACGAATGCCTATAGAGGACTTTAAAAATAATGTACTCAATGCTGTGAAGGTCTTAAAACGATTTGTGAGAAAATACATATGAAGGACTTAAAAATGATTTGTGAACAAATTCCTGTAGAGGTCTTAAAAACAATTTGTGAACGAATGCCTATAGAGGACTTTAAAAATAATGTAATCAATGCCATGGAGGTCTTAAAACAATTTGTGAGAGAATACCCATAGAGGACTTAAAAATAATTTGTGAACAAATGCCTGTAGAGGTCTTAGAAACAATTTGTGAACGAATGCCTATTGAGGACTTTAAAATAAACATAATCAATGCCGTGGAGGACATAAAAACACAGTGAGTGCCTATAGAGGACTTAAAAATATTTCGAAAGGGATGCCTATGGAGGACTTAAAATCTATGATGACTCGGGAAAAATTCATTTCAAATCAAATTTAAATCAATGCCATAGAAGACTTAAAATCTATTATGACTCAGGAAAAGCCATTTGAAATTAATGAGGACTTAAAATCTATGATGATTCTAGGAAAAGCCATTTCAAATCAAAGAGGCGAGAGATTTATCTCAAAACCTTGGGTGATAAATGTAAAATGGTGTAATAAATATATCTCAGAAACTAGGTGAAAAACGGTGTGCGAAATGTATCTAAAAAAATATGAAAAAATGTATCTCAGAAACAATGAGAGAAATAGCTCAAAAAACGGTGACAAATGTATCTCAAACACTGGGTGAGAAATGTAAAACGATGTGAGAAATGTATCTCAAAAAATGGTGAGAAATGTATCTCAGAAACTGATGAGAAATGTATTTCATAAAATGATGTGAGAAATGTATCTCAAAATCAGGGTGAAAAATGTATTTTAAAAAACTGCGTGAGAAATGTATCTCAGAAACTGGGTGAAAAATGTATCTCAAAAACTCGGTGAAAATGTATTTCAAAAAATTGCGTGAGAAATGTATCTCAAAAATATATCTCAGAAACTGGGTGAGAAATGTATCACATAAACAATGTGAGAAATGTATATGAAAAATGGGAGAAAAGTTGTCCCGAAGGATGATTGATTGAAAATTTGTTCCGAAAGACTATTGACTAAAAAGTTGAATCAAATAAGAGACAAGCAATCGACTCCCTTTCTCGCAGCCCACACAAATACGGTTTCAACAGTTCCCGACGATCCCCAAAAAACTTGAAACAAGTACCCTCCGCCAGACAAATCCGAACCCGACGTTTAAAGCAAGCTATTGTCGCGTGAAAAGTCAACAACCAATCCATTCCCAAAATGAGGTCAAACCCGGACATATCCAAAAAAATGAAGTCGAACACAAAACGACAATCCTGGATAACCAATTCACAGCCCCAACAAATACGGTTAAGAGGAGTTCTACCACCCAATGGCATATCAACAAACAAAGGTGGACTAAGATCCTCAAACTCCAACTCTAAGGCACAAACGAATGATGCGGCAATAAAAAAAGTGTGATGCTACTAAATCAAATAAGACTTTTGAAAAAGAATTGAACAAAAGAAATGTGCCCCTCACAACCGATGTCTCTGGAACCTGAGAAGTAGTAAGTGGTGGTGGCGGTGGTAGTGGAGTAGCTGCAGAAACGATAAAGACTCTACCATGAGTGCCCTGACTTGGCACGGACAAACTCTCTCCCCTATCACCCTGTGGCCCCTAAACTGAAGTGGTCTGACGGTAGTGTGTATGACTCTGAGTACCCCTTTGCTATTGCCGACCAAATCCTTGCCTCGTCCTTGGCTGCTGAACTGAGTCGGACTCACTATGTGTACCTCCCTTCTACGAACAAAACCTCGTAACGTGGCCAAACCCACCACAACCAAAGTAAACACCTGATATCTGAACATATGCTGGTGGAAGAATCCTAGCTTGAGTACACTGGGTCCGAATATGGTCCTCCCGGCCACGTTGGTGGAAAATAATCAGCCGTCTAAATGAATATCCCCCAAACCCAGAAAAAGTAGGTGCCTTGAAAGTCGAATGGCTTTGTGAAGTCTGAAACGAACCCCTAGGCCTCTTCGTGTTCGGATTCCCATAATTCCCAGACGGGACGCTCACGGTAGTATCAATTGCCTAGTCTCCCATGCCTTCACATTCTTTTGATTACTCATCGGGATCTCCAAACTCCTAGCTAACTCCACCACATCGGAAAATTTTCCAAGTCTGCTACTCATAACAAGCCTCTGGATTGACGAATCTAAACCTTTCTCAAATCTCCTACACTTTCTATCTTCCGTAGCTACTAGTTCTGGCTCAAAGCGAGACAAAAATTGAAATTTCAAAGCATACTCTGAAACGGTCATAGTTCCTTGCTCTAACTTCTCAAATTGATCTCTTAATTGCTCTTTATAAGTCTCTGGGAAATATTGATCTTTAAACATCACCTCAAACTCGGCCCACATTAGGTTTTCAACATCTCGTTCATTAACATTTCGTGCCGCCCTAGCCGTTCTCCTCGCATCTCTCCTCACCGCTAGAACTGACTCCCACCACTCATTTGCCTCCCTAGTTAGTTGGCATGCTACTAATTGAACTCTCATGTTATCCTCGGTAATGTCGAGCACATTGAATAGTTTTTGAATCTCTGATAACCAATGATTAGCATCTAACAGAGCACTATTAAGTCAGTCAAATCCCGAAGGGTCCAACCGGCAAAATTTCTTTAACAACTTCCATTGCACGAGGAGGGGCATTGGCCCTAGGTATTTAAGCTAAAAGGTTGTGTGCCGCAAGTGCAGCCACAAAGTCGGTCAGCAATGGGTTTGGTGGGTTTGGGGCATCTTGTTCACGCCTCTCATCGTGGTTCTTCGGATTTTTCCCACGTCAACTAACCTCATCCTCCACTCGGTCATTGCAACCATGACCACGGTCTCCCATGGTTAACCACCCTACCGCACCTAGCAACTCGTCTCGACAGCATTGTTCTATAAGAATATAAGAGAAGAAGATCATTAATAGCAATATTATCCCAAATCAAGGCCAAAGCCTCCAACGCTATCCCAACGCGGGTGAACAACTCAAAGCTATGCTTTATAATCACATGTACCACGATATTTCGATGTTATGATCATGAACGTCACACAAGCACATAATGAATGAGAAAACATGTTTTCATGAAAAGATAATGCAATGGTTTAAGCCATGAGACTTCTAGTCTCCCCACAGTCTCTAAGTTTTTGAACCTATACTCTGATACCAAGTTGTCACGCCCTCAAATTTATAACATAATTAAATAACAATATTCTCAAAATAATAGTCAACCTCCTCAGAAGTCATAGTCATACATAATCTTACGTCAATGGGTACCCGTACCCAACTACATTAGAGATATCAAGTTGAAGTTATTATATTGCCGAATTGTCAAAAGATTGAAATAAATCGAGTTAGCAAACCATCTACCCAAAACACTAATTTACAAAGATGATCAAGTAACTCCTCATCAATGAGCTTTCAAAAGACATGCAATCACACGTCATGCTTCTTGCCAGTTACCTGAAATTGATAGGGTGAGTTCACTAGCCAGTAGAAAACATTTTCTACTGACGCGAAATGTATAAAGAATGAGATGTGCATAAGGAGGTGACAATTATGAACCCAATGACCAAAGTATACTACGGATGATTAAACCAAGCGTCATGTGTCCATGAAGTACCCAAGTGTCCAACTAACCCATTAGTCAACCCTTATACCATCTCAAATGTATCATGTGTCAAGGTTTACCAATTCTCTGTGTTGTTCATTTATTAACCCTTTATCAATTTATCCACAATGTCAACCAATAAGTAAAGGAATTGTCCTTCTGCCGGATTTCATGGGCTTCGTTCACCCTTACTGAATTTCGTGGGCTCCGTACACCGTTTTCTAGATTCACGGCCTCGTTACCCGTGCCAAGAGATGCACCGAATGGTAGCCCTAGTATTCACATTACCGTTTTTAATCATCACGTGTCCCTCATGCGTCCAAAGCATAAACATGTTCCATATCGTTCAAAATCATGTACTTTGTCGATTTCTACGAAGTTAACATGTGCCAAGTGTACGTTGGTGGATGCTTTTTTCTTGGAAATCAAAGAGGCCACTAACCATGCAATGATATGCCAGAAACAAGCATTTCAACAAGTTATGAGGTGTATAGAATGAATACATCAAGTACACGACCAAACAAAATAACCGGAATCAAAATAAATTTTTGGGCCACGAAAGCAGTGTATACCAATGTTGCTAGGTATCGATACACACTCACTAGGAATCGAACAGAATGTTGTGTGTTGATACCCATGTTACAAGGTATCAATACACACCCAAAGTGGGGGACTTCAACCCAAGGTCAAACACAAGGTCCAAACTCAAATGGGATGCTTCTAAACAACAACTTAGCATAGAGGAGTGATAGAACATCAATCAATTGACGAGTTTAACAACCAAATATATAGATCAAAGATCAATCAAGATCAAAACCTATTTCCATGGTGATTTCCAAGAGTTACTTGTAATAGATGAACAAACCAAGAGTATAGCAACAAATCAATAATATACACTTAGAAAGAGCAGAAATTAGTCCCCTACCTCAAGGATCGAGCTTCAAATGTAAGAGAGAAGAAAACCATAGTTCTTATCTTGCACCCCAACCAAAATATGCCTTTCTCAAGCGAAACCAAAGAGACACGGACTCCAAACAGCGCATAAATGATGGATTTGAGGTTGGATCTTAAGATTATGGAGTGTGGGATGTAGATTTGGTGTGGGAAATGAAGAAATTTGGAGAAGGGAAAGAGATAGGGGGCGACCAATGTATAGAAAGAGTGCGAGAGTGTGTGTGTGTGTGTTTTGTTTTGACAGTTGACTTTTTAGTAAAAAGTTAAATTTTGTCACCCGGAGCCGAAAATAATCTCCGATAGGTCCTGGGTCATCCCCGATAGGGTCTATAGGTTGAAAATAAGTATTTGAGGTTCGAGGGTCCGGATAACTATTGGCAAGCCCTGAGAAGCTATAGTATTAGATATGGGCACTTTTGGTAATTTTGACATAGAGCTGACTCTGGGACTGGAGAATACTCGAAACGGACCCTAGTGCACTTCTTAAGTGTCTATCTTGGTGAATTTTGGCCAAAGAGACAAACAAGGGTATTTTGGTAATTTGGGGGAGCTAATTGCGGTTCCGGAACAAAGTCAATAGGGACCCTACGACTCATTGGCATGCATGTCATTATCTGAAAATGCACACAGAATACAGTACAAATAATACCGTAGATATAATAGAAAGGCTATCCGGCTCCTGCGCAGAAACTTGGACAGCATAACTAAATGCCCTCGAATAGATAGAAAAGGGGTGAAGGAATAGCATTGTGATAATATAATATTATCGTGATGGGAGAAAATATTTGCTTGTTGTGACCGAACCCTCATTGGGCTGCCTACATATCCCGCACTTGGGGAAATCAGGTCACTCCGTAGTTTGGATCTCAGTCATATTTATAAAAATATAACTGTATTCATTGGATTAATCTTGATATTTTTATTTGTTTGGGTTTTGTATGAACTGTCCGGACAACTAGTCAAGTCAAGGTAAGCGATCTCAGAAGATACCGGAAAAGACCCAGAGATAATGGTAGAGCCTCCCAATGGACCCGTTTGAAACCACACCCCTTCAACGCGTACGCCGTTTTGACTGTCTTTTGGTATTCCTCTCCTCAAACCTCAACGAGCCTGACGCAGTGCACTGCGAACAATGTACGTCTATATTTTTTTTAATTTAATGACACAGAGATTATTTTTATATAAATATGCAGTATTACAGCATCCAATGTTAGATGCAAGCCCGGCCTATGAGCAGTGGCCGAGCCGACACAGTTCTAAAATATTTCTACTACATGCTGAAAATAAGCAGGCAGTTATTGGTATTTAAAATTTATTTACTTACGGACTCCCGGCTAGAACCCCGGGTATAGAATTGAACAGAGTTTTTGTCAAATATTGGATAATATCGTCCGAAAAAATTGGCCTCCAGCAAAAAGTGGTTGATTTTGACCTGTGCTCGGACAGGGTACGTAACGGCAGGACTGGAGATCTAGACCGGTACTCGGACAGAGTAACAGCAGGACTAGAGATCTGTATCGGTACTCGGGCAGAGTAACGATAGGATTGGAGGATCTGAGTCGATACTCGGACAGAGTAACAATAGAACTGGCTGATTTAGAAGGGTCTATTATGTCCAAAGCAATTTCTGGAGAAAATTTGGCAGCGCTTCCGCATAGCCCTGACCACCGATAATTCTTCTCGGAGAAAAACCGACAAAGCTTCTGCATAGTATATATATCCCGAGATTCCACCTAGGGAATCTAGTAGAGTTTTGGTGCAACTACCGAGGTTCCTTCTGGGAGATACCCGGTAGAGCTACTGCCTAAGCTAGTGATTTCTGAGTCGGCTCGCACTTGGAAAATGCTACAGCCCTTGTCGAACCAACTCAGAGGTGTGTGAGGTGTGTGTGGAAATGAGAAATGGGATCTCATATTTTTAGGCAACCTAGGCGCCCAAACAATAGGCGCCTCCCACGTGGCAGGGTACCATTGACCACACTCCCTTAGGCTCCTATTATATAAGAGCCAAGGGATTTGCACCTCTTTGGGCGATGCAATCCTGACTCGACCGTGTTTGCGTGCAATGTTTTAATCCAAAAATATCCAGGGAGAGGCATTCTGAGCGTCGTGGCGATGTCCGTTTTTCCAAATTATGCTTTGAAGTTAGAGTAATGTGATCGTCTAGCTCTTAGTTAAATTGGAGCGCAGTAAGCGATTGGACCACCAAACGAAGTCCGATTGACCTGAAATTTTAAAGAGAAACTTTAATATGGATAGAAATGATTTATCAACAATTTAGATCTTAAAAACTAGGTCCCGATGCCCATGATCATGGAATGGCCGTCTCGGGAAGCGCAGTGTCCCCAAAAATAGCAAACATGCTCGAAATAGCCCAAAACTTAACGTGAGGCTTAATTTCGTCACATCAAGCTTAAATACCTGGGTCTTTTGGCCCTGTTCGCCTATTTTTACCTGGTAAAAGGTATATTGGTGTGATAGTTCAACGGTCAGACGTACTATGATCTTGACGTAGCCTGAACCGATCACTCTAAAATGTTGAAATGGGTACATCTGATGCAGGAGCAAATAATAGGAATGATTGAACCGAGGAGCCTTTTTTAATTATTACTTTAAGTATTTATTTACACAGTTTTAAGTGTCATTTTAGTCATTCGAAAAGTCATGGAGTCGTTCAAAGAGTCTACCTAGTTTTGTTAGTCAAGAGTCCTTCATTATCGAAGAGTCTTTTAGTTTTCATATGTGATCAAGGAGTCCAAAGGTTGGTTCTAGTTTCTAGGATATTTATTGTTTCTTGGGAATATTAAGAGCCGAGTCTAGTCTAGTATAAATATGTCTTTAGTTTTTATGAAGAGTGAGAGTTGATTGAATGATATCGAGTTTTATAGAGAGAGTATCTCTTTATCTTCCAAATTCTTTGGTATTCTGCGGAATCAACAAAGTGTTGATGCCTTTACTCTTGTGTATTCCTAGAATCAACAGGTTTAAAGAAGGATTTAATTTTTGGGTATTTGTGAGCGAATCAATAAATTTTAACTCGTGCTAATTTTGTGCTTTCTGTACGCCTCCGCTACATGAACATCCAACGGTCTTGATGCTCGATTGGATGTCCTAAAGATATAGTTAGCCGATTGACCCAGAAATGAGCTTTCGGGAGCTGATTCCTATAAAAACATAGAAGGGAGGGCTACGGCCTCCTGAAATGGCATGCTTGTCATCCAAGCTAGGAACATGCAGATTTTAGATATTATTTGATACTTTAAATTGATATTTAACTTACCGCGGCTTCAGTACTTTGTAACGTGTTGATTTACCTTTACCTGGAATCGTGTGTTTTACACGATAAGGTTGTTTCTGAATTCTGATGACCTGATGTTTCTTTAGGGGTGGGGCAAAATCCGGTGTCAACAAGTTCAATTTCAAAATTCTCTTGATTTTGTAAACTAGGAGTAGAAGAACTAGACTCAGATAAAATATTTCATGTAGATTCTTGACTCCCACCATTTTTAAGTTTAAAGGAAATTTTTCTTCATGAAAAATTGCATCACCGGATTCGAATATAATTTTGTTTTTCATGTCAAAAATCTGTAGGCTGTACTATTTATTGCATATCCAAGAAAAGCACAAGTGGTAACTCCAACACCCAGTTTGGGTTTTTTAGGATCTGTAAGCCTCACAAAGGCTAAACAACCCCAAACTCTCAAATATCTCAAATTTGGATAATGACCTTTCCACAATTCAAAAGGTGTAGTTTTAGTCTTTTTGTGTGGTACTCTATTTATCACATGAAAAGCTGTTGAATTGATTCTCCCCAAAGATTTGAGGGAGCTCCTACTTCAATAAGCATTGCATTTGTTAAATCAATTAATGTTCTATTTTTTCTCTCAGCCACACCATTGGATACAGGTGAATACGATAGAGTAATTTCATGGACAAGTGTCACAATTTAAAGCTTCGAATGAGACTTCATATCTAAAATGCATAAACGATCTAACTATAAAGTCATTCAAAACTTGATCATCTCTAATCATGCCTTAACAACTAGTCCCTGACCAACCAACTTTACAATTGAGAAAGACAACAATGCTTTCAACCACCATGTCCGACTGACTCTTAATGGTCCCCGATCGCCACACTCTTCATTGACCCCCGCTGTGACTCTACGAATGGCATCTTGGAACAACTACGTAATTGCCTCGCTGATCCCAGTCCTGACCATGCTCTATTGACAAAAACTAAACCAACCATCATACCCTCTTTAGTCCCTCCCACTGCAGATAAAAATCATGCCCCTCTCTCTCTCTCTCTCTCTCTCTCTCTCTCTCTCTCTCTCTCTCAGTGTGTGTGTGTGGATGTCACACATACAAATACCCCATCCATTCAAGTCTAATTAGTAGTGTACCTGAATACTACTTATTATTACAGGTAATAGAATCAAAATACTTTTATCACTTCCGAAAGGAAATCTCAACCTCTTGGTCAAACAACACAGAGATTGTTGATTGAAGGAGAAAAACAAAACAGAACCCAGTTTTGCCTAATTCTCCCCGTTCTCTCACTCCACGATTAGTTTGATTTTGAAGATTATTCTATTTTCAAGTTTTTCATATACATATTTTAACGTGAAATCAAGTGATTAAAAGGATGATAACGCTCAATTTCGAGATCAACAACGCAATTGTGACACCGTCCACCACAAAGAGGTTTTTCACAGTCATCATCGGCACCGGAGAAGGTCTAAGGGACATCTGGTCGTGTGTGGGCCACAAAATTGGATCTGGATTCCATAGTAATTGCCAATAAGATTATAATCGATTGCAAAGAGAAGAGGAATGAAAGAGGAAAGTAACAATGGACAAAATGAGGAAAAGAAAAGACAAGTCGAATCATTTAAGGGGCAAAATTGTCAAACTATAGAAATGGTCACGGCACTAAAAAGGTTAACCAGTCTTCTTTTAATTTTTCTACCATGCCCCAAAGTGGTATTTGGGCATGGATGCCCAAGTAAATATGGACCTTTAGATTGAAAATGGGTAAATTTCAGGCATTAGATCAAAACTACTCACAAAAAGTAGGGTGAATTTGTTAAAAACGAGATGATTTCAAACTTTTCCTACTAAAATTTGCAATTTTACTTACCTCGCAAACCAGCTTTAAATATCATTTACTGTGAGCACACTTACTTATTCTATTTGGCAACGTTAAACACAATATATGGCCACACTTATCATGACTGGCAAGTTTGATAGCAAGTTACCACTTTATGGAGGAAAAGAGTTTACGTTTTGGAAATTTATAAAACCACACCACGTTAAGCCATACCCACCCTAATTTTTGTCGTTTAGCTAAGCCATTGTGTGTAGACAATCTAAAAATTGGGTAAGAATATAAATCTAGCTAAAAGTTTTAATTTGTGTATAAATGGTCATTAGAGCAATTATTTCTTAATTCAATTAAACAATTAACTTTAAGCCAATTGTATCATTGTTCAATGATCGCTATCAATCATAACACTATTAGTTATCATATTTCCATATCCAGTCATATTATTTAATTCAAACTGGTTTGAAGTCACTCTGTCTACTGTAGCAAGTTATAACGATTAATCGCCACTCTTGCAATATACTAATCTTTGTTAACACCACGTCACCACCTATGATGCTGTAGTAAGTTATTCTATCATGTCAATCAAATGAGATGATTCAATTACTTATTAAACATCCGAATCTAGGAGTAATTGAATAGTCTATTTCATTAAATTTGTTACCTTAATTCAATTGAAGTCTTACTAAATTATTTTATATGTATAACTTATTAGTTTAGCCTTTTCGTTGAATTTTATTAAGATAATTATCTGGTAGTGTGTATTTAGAATAGGAATATAAATTACATTTGCAAGTTATCAAAATAATCATCGAGTACCTTTATATTACACAAGAATGTTTATAAATTGGTACTTATTTCAATACAAGTTAATTAAAATTATTGTAAATATTTGAAAATTTTATGGTATATATTTTAGTTTAAAATAATTTAACAAAGCAATCATACCATTTGAATTGATCATTTATCATCAACAAAAGTGGTAGTTAATAGTGATGTTGATTAATCATGATCAATGAGTGAGTGATACAGTTAGCTAATGTATGAGTAACTACTAACTATTAATCTGAAATATCCAATTCAAAAAACCGTTTTAATTTCATTAATCAGAAAAAGGCACCCATTTTCATTTCATTAACCCTGAAGCTAATAAAAATTAAGTGACATAATTGACATTAAATTCATTGTGGTAGGTACTTTATTAATTATACCATTATGAACCAATTTCTCGATTAGTGGCTATTTCAAATGGACCGATAAGTGTCAAGAGGACTTCAGAAAACTGAAGATGTACCTCAGAGAGAACGGTACGTTCCAGTATCAGTAATGTGTACTTACTCGTCACCAATGCGATACTTAGCACAAAATAAGGCTATTGATACCGCAAAACCTTATCGTACCTACCACCATAATTTTAGTCTATTACTTGTAGAACTCAAATTTACCATGGTTTTTGCTACTAATTACCTTTTTGAAGGAAATAATGCCTAGGTATTGGGACATTTTTTTACCGCTTTGTAGGTGCAATAAGTCTTGAATCTTAATTACCTACCACACATTGTGGTATTAACAATACTATATTTGTCCATACCTATCTTAAACTCTTCAAAGTTATCCAATCAAAAAAAAACTTTAGCATGTTTTTTCCACATTGTGACATTAGTCATATTAGATTTCTCCATACCTACATTCATTACGGTGAATTAATGATGAAACTAAATGTTTACATGTCTATCACTGATATCATACCATACAACAAGGCTACCGTTACCACAATACCTTTTCCACATTTCTCCATACCTCGTTAACTATTGTTTGTTTTGGTCTCACTTATCATGTCGTATGGCAGTATACATCATAATATAAGACAATACTCGTCATTAACTAGGATCCTATTTAGTTGTGATTCTTAGTAAGAACTAGGGATGGCAATTCAATTCGCTATGTCCAAACCCGTCTCACCCCAATCGGGATAAGTTTTTGTCAATGTTTTTGGGTATCGGCTCAAGATTTGGGGAGAATTGAATCGGATTCGGGTAGACATCACCCCACCCCAAAATTTTTATATGAATAATCACCCTGCCCCAAAATCTACTATGCCTAGCCTCGTGTTATCTTTCGCCCAAATAATCAACTCAATCTCTATCCTCCACACGTACACAATGTAACGCCCCCAAAATTTGGATTGTTAATAAAGGATACATAAACAATAAATAGGATTTTACAACAAAATCCCAAAAGAAATTACATAAATCTCCCTGCTAATACATTCATTCCCTAACGAGGTTAACTAAGGATCCTCTATTCCATTGCACGGTCGTCCATCACGGCGGTATCCTGTTCTGCTCTATAGGCCTTCAAGCTGCAGTACTCCTCCTATTCATCTCTATAATCTGGCATAATATGTCAAAGTCATAGGACAACATCATGGCATTATGCCAGGGTTACACAAGTGCAACACCGTGAGCGATAATGCCCTGTAGACTACACTGCCTAATCCTTAACTAGCAATTCTAGAACAATATGATCAAAAATAGTAGTGCTGACTTGTTAACAGAAAATATCATGTATGTAATATGCATGTCCAATGCGAATCAGAGTATATCAAGCATAGTAAAACAGTGTCTCGTATCATCTTTTCACTTTCAGCATTCTTCTTCAAATTTCAACTATGTCAATATCTCCCATCTCTCTGAAAGTTATTAGGTCGTTGTCATCTCCTTTCAACTGATGGTCCCAACCTTTCCGCTCAAGGTTCCGTTGTCTTGTATCCAGAAGCACACTAACAAGATACAAGGTTCGTCCACCCCGCGACTCACACGTACATAGTCCCGGTTGCCTTGTCTTACTAATCCACATAGTACGTTTCAAGGTCCGCCACTATGTGTTGTGCGCGCTTAGCCCTACCACCAAGTTCACTCCATGAAAATGGGGCGGTGCCTCGCTGCACTACTATATTACTTAACCCCAACTTCATCATCGCGCACACTAACATGATGGGCGGCGTTAAGGCTGCATTACCCTTTTTAATTCCCTTTAATCAATCCATTCTCATTTCTTTTCTCAATAACTCATTTCCCTTTTTAAAAACACCTTTTCATTCTCATCTCTATTTTCTCATCAACAGCTATTCAAGCTTTTCTCGTAAAACGTGTCATAACCCTATCGTGGATGTGCTCTTTGTCATTTTCTCAACTATGCTCAAAATAGTGTCCATGCAATATTTCTCGTAAAATGTTTCCTACAAAATAATATTTTTCCCTTGAAAAACTACATGAAATAATACACTTTAATGCACCGACTTTTCCAAATAAACTAATTTCTCCAAAAATCTTCATTTTATAGACAAAATACAATTTCTTTCTTTTTCTTTTAAAACCCAACTCATTTCCTTTCTAAAAAGAAATAAATAAATAGACTTTTCTTTTTCCTCATAAACTCTCAAATAAATTCACTGTGTTTGTTTCCTTGCTTCCAACAAAAACTTTTTGAAAAGCACTTTTCCCAAATTTTGTTCTACAGATGGAGTTTGCCGTGGGCCCATTTCTGCAGATTGACTGGCTCTGATAGATAGGACTCTGACTCTGGCTCTGAAAAGCACTTTTCCCAAATTTTCTCTGAGTAGTCACTTCTGCTTTAGTTTAGAAACATAAAAGTCAGTTTCAGAAGAGGTAAAGGACGAGAGAGAATATGTAGGGCCCATATTCTCTTTCCATCCGATCACTATTTCTAAAATATTTAGTTTAGAAACATAAATAAAAACTTACTATTTCACCAATTTTATGAATAAATAAAAACTTACTTTTTAGAAAATCTCTTTTTTTTTTTTCTAAAAAGTGCTCTCTAAACTTTATTAATTTTTCCAAGAAAATTTCTGAAGTAAACTTTTTAAGAAAATCTTTTTAGCACAACAACTCACTTATTTAGGAGAAATAATTCTACTAAATTTTTAGCAGAAGACTTTTAGAAAGTTTGTGTTAGTAGTTTTATTTTTTTCTACACTTTATTTTAATGAAAACTTCTAATTTACACAAAAATAAAACTAGTGAGCCATTTAGAACTTTGTTAGTAAAAATTAAACCATTTCTTGGTATGATCAACCCACTAATTAGAAGTAAAATCATCTAATTAGAAAATTGAGTTAGTAACCTACTCAATCTTAGTTAGTAATTCCCATATATTTTAATAAACTCATTAAGAAACTTTCTAGTAGACCACGCTTAAACTCTGTCTTCTAATCTCTTCTAATCAATTTTAATCAAGCTTAATCTCATGAAACAACTTACTAATTTCATGAAGAACCACCTAACGAAGAACTAATTAGAAACCTTCTCATCTTTTCAACATGAAATCCTCTCACCGTAAGCTTTCTTGAAAACTAAGTAACAAACTTAGAAACCTTAATACATGCATAATCTTGTATAAACAAGCTTCTAATTACAACTAGAAAATCTAATTAGAAGTTACTAATTGAAACTAAAATAGCTAATTAAAAGAAAGGATAGATATTCTACCTTAATTTCCGGTGATTAACCGGAAGCCGACAAGCAAAATTCTCTCCGGTGAGCGTGAGCTTTTCTAATCAACTCACTATCCTACTAATTAAACTTAGTAGGAGGCTAATTATAGAATAAGTAGGTTTATACTAGCGGTGCTAGTGTTGGTCTATTTTTGGAAATGAGAAAGCACAAAAGTAGAAAGTGTAAAGGTGGCTAGTTGACCAGAGAAAGCAAGGGTTTTTATAGCAAAAGTGGCTCTCTCTCCATCTTATGAAACTCTC
This sequence comes from Vaccinium darrowii, assembly GCA_020921065.1. Classification (NCBI taxonomy): domain Eukaryota; kingdom Viridiplantae; phylum Streptophyta; class Magnoliopsida; order Ericales; family Ericaceae; genus Vaccinium; species Vaccinium darrowii. The sequence continues at coordinate 26,716,696 of CM037160.1, forward strand.
GACTGTCCCTCGCCTCTCTAAAGTCGAACTCTCCCCCTCCCATGTGAGTTAATTGTGCTCAATAAATGAGCACATGCAATGTCCAAGACTTGGAGAATAAGAATTCCTAGGTTGTACACTAGAAACCTAGGTTGGAATTTTAGAAATTCTAGGGTCACATGTTAGGATTTTTCTAGTAAGTTTCTAGGTAGTTTCCTTGCCTCTAAATAGTGTATAATTTTGCATGGCCACCTTTGTTTTGGGGTGTTTTTGATACTTAGACATAAAATAGAAAGCATGTGCCCACATAGTGACCTAGGGTTAGGCTTGCTAGATCCTAAGGAAAATTATTCTTCCATAAAACAAGGAAGCATGTTTGGAGAAGACTTGGGGGCAAAGTCTCTAGGTTTAGGTCTAGTTTCTACACACACACATGTAGGCTTGGTAGACTAAACTAGCAAAGAATATGTTAGGCTTGGACTAGGCTTTTAAGGAAAGAGCATGCAAATGTTCTTGGGCAATAGTGGAAAATCCTCCCCGTGTGCCACCAATTGCTAGGAAATTTCCTACATTAATGAAGCACATGCACTATACTTGGTGACCAAGTATCTCAAGAAATTTCCTCCCTTCTTCCTACATTCACATGAATAATGTCTCCTAGGAAAATCTAGAAATTAATGGGAAGAAAACTAGTAAAAATCTAGTAGTATAAGTATACTAGTACACACAAATATATTGATACTAGCACAAAAAATAATTATGGGCCCAAAATAGCATTTACCAAATTAACTTTAAGTAATTTATTAGAGAAAATATGAAAATTCAATTTTTATAAACGAAATTTTTATTTAGCAAAAATTAGGGTCGTTACACACAAAATTGGGGCTAATGAGTTTTTGAAGGTGAGTTGCGGACGAATCTGACATCAACCAACCCTCCTTTAATAAGTTTAGTTCTATCCCAAGTAATCTAAAGCGCATCCACTCCTCCTCCACCGCCACAGTCCGAACAGTGCCGAGAGAGATGTTTATTGCCCTACTGGTGAAGTGAGTGAAACGAAAGAGCTTCAGTGTTCATGGCTGAGAAAGGAAATCGATCTTTGGGAGAGAGTCTCTCCGATCTTGTTTGGTTTTGGGTGGAAAGAGAAATAGGAATAATAATTAAAAATATGGGGTAATATTTGGAGACAAATAGAGAGAGAAATGATTGGAAATATGAGATAATGATTGGAAATAAAGATAATGATTAGAGAAAAATAGGGGTAAAAAAAAAATTAGATTTATGTTTCAAGACCCAAACCAAACGAGGCCAGTATTTTTTAGGGTTAAAATTGGAGTATCCTATCAGTGTGGATGGACCTCTATTTTTTAAAGGTCAAAGGCTTTGGACTTTTTTATGTATTTATTACTCCTACACCCCGTTTGGATGCCGGAGATGATTTTGGGTGGATTTGTAATGAGGGCGGATTTGAAGGTGGATTTGTAATGAGGGTGGATTTGTAATGAGGGTGGGCCCACCTTGTAAGAAGGGTGGATTTGTATATGAGGTGTTTGGATAGAATTTTGAGAAGGGGGATTTGGAAGGTGGATTTGATGGGATAAGAGGACAAATGACGAAATTGCCCCCAGTTTATTAATTTAATAAACAAAATGTATTAATTTCATTATAATTAAATTAAATACATAAAAATTACGAAAATTACACAAAAAAGACTGAAAAATATTTTTACTATATTAGATGGAAAAAAAATTATTTCCGAAAAAAAAATTTAATTAATTATAAGTGAAAATTTGTTAATTTAATAAAACACATTTTACTTAGCATTTGAATGATGAGTAGATTTATGATTTTTTTTACTTTTTTTTACTATGAGTAAATTCGTCTCATACATAACCAGAAATGAAGACAAATTTCAATGAAAACCCATATAAATTAGCGCAAAAATCTCTCTCAAACAAACCCAGAAATTAGGGCAAGCACTTTTTGAATCAAAACCCAGATTAGGGGCAACAAAACCTGTGATCGGATTAGGGCAAATAATCATATCAAAAACCCAGAAATTAGGGCTTCCATTTCATAGATCCAAACGCAGAAGTAGGGCAAATAATTACATTGAAAAACCCCAAAATCAACTGGGTTTTATAAAAAAAATTCAATAGATCTAAAATGACAATGGAGTCACCAGTTAGAAACGAGAATGGAGTAATCGATTACCTCAGGAAAATGGTGATACGACGTCCAAATGATCGAGAATGGAGTCACCAGTTACAACCCACGACTCGTCTCTCTCCTCCTCCTTCTCTCTGTCGAATGAACCACAGAGAACACGTACGCACAAAACCCTCCAAAATCACCCGGATTTGGAGGGGCAAAAGAGGGATGAAAATACCCAAATCTGGCCGGATTCCGTAACGACAGGGTGGAGGCCGTCATTGGCTAACGAGGGGGCGCATGGAGATGGAGTCCCAACAGTGCCCCAAATCCAGGGGAGGGGATGAGACCAAATTGGAGCCAAACGGGGTATTAGAAGGTGGGCCCGGGATTACAAATCCGGGTCCACGCCAAATCCGGGTGCAAATCCGGCATCCAAACAGGGTGCTACTTTGGAAAATACAAGGTGACGCCCCGAGACCGCTGTCGCCGCATCATATCCGGTCGCGTCTTTTTTTCTCACCCCCACGACAAATCTCTCTCTCTCTCTCTCTCTCTCTCTCAAACATATATTCCCATTTGTGCCCACATTACGCTTTTGCCAACCTCGCACTGACCCAACAGAGGCGGCCTCGAGTTCCCCCATTCTTTCTCCGACCTAGATCCCCGAATAAATTTCATTGAGATACAAATTTGTTTTCTTCTTCTTCTTCTCCTTCTCCTTCTTGTGATTCGTTTGAATTATACTTATACTGCATATAGTCGCATAAACATGTGGATACGAAAATGATGGATCACAGAAGAATAAGCTTGGTGCTCGTGCTGGGATTGTGGTTTTCACCTTTTTACGGATCAGCTAATTTTGTGTTCAATGTGAAGCACAAATTTGAAGCGCGTGACAGGACATTGGCCGCTTTGAAAGCCCATGATGACCGCCGTCATGGCAGAAGCCTAGCCGCCGTCGATCTCCCTTTGGGTGGAAACGGCAGCCCCACTGATAGCGCGTAAGTCCCCACTGATAGCGTGTAACTTTATTCATATACACGCACACACGTGTGTATCATATTTATAAGAATATATCTTGGCAGTCTTGCAGACATTTCCATCTACATAATTATCATGCGCTTGTAATATTAATTTTGTTCCTCCTTTAATTTGTGCCATTATTGCCATAATTGTAATTATTGTAACGAATACGAGTTATGGGGGTTATTTTTTCATATGTTGCTATAAATAAGGAATCGATTTCCAAAGGGGCAGCACAATTTTTGAAGAATGATAAAAATGCTCTATCATCTTGTATGATTGTCTATCTTGTTAAATGATGAATATCTCCGATATTGATGACACTTGAAGAAAGCAAAACAAAGCTATGAGCTATGAACAACGTTATCTTAGGTTGACAATAATGTGATTGTATTGGCAATAGGAAACAATGGTTATAAAAAATCCAAACTCAATACCGGGCCTCATGGCATTGACAGCCGTGAACAATTCAACAAAGCATTTTTGTGTTATTAGCCAACTAAAATGTATAGTGCATGATTGGGCTAAGAAAATTAAAAATAAAAAAGAGAGGAGAATTGATGACATAGCCATGGAGTAGTTAGACAAGTCTCATAGGCTTTAGAAGCCTAAACTAAAGGCTATGGGTAGCACAAGCATTGAGAGATCTTTTTGGTCCAAAAACAAATGTCCATGGTATTTAGTAGTTCAAGGGTCATCCATGATAGTTGGTAAGTCAAGGGTCATCATGAATCTAGTACTTGCACTAATATTCATCTAGAAATATTAAACACATGATGTTAATCATTGCATGAGTCGTTAGATTCAATGTATGCATTTTAGCATTTATATCTAGGTTTATTCACATATCTTATTAAATGTGTTCGTTGATTAGATTCATTTCCTTTAGATTTCTAGGAACTAGAAGAATCTTTCCATGGATTATAAATTGGGATGTAATCTTTCCTTTTATTATTAGAGTTGACAATTGAATTGAATTTTGAGTATTAAGGCTGCGGTCATTGTGATTGGGGCTGCGGTCCTTGCTGAAAATCGCCTAACCCTTCTGAGGGTGAAGCACTCTTCTCTGTCTTCCCCTTCTCATTCTTTCCTCTCTTCTTCTTTGTGTACTTACCCCGAGTACTATTCTTGTTTTCCTACCAAAAACCGCCACGTTTCACATTTTAGGCAGCAATACGTGGGTATCCTAAAAACGTCCTGCATTAGAGTTGAAATGCGGAATAGTGTTTACTTTTTATATTCTTGAAACTGTTGAAAAGATAACTGTTAAATATGTGAAATGAAATCTAGGATTTGGTTTCCCTCTCCGTTGTTATGTTGCATTTATAATTAAGTCTTTTATTTTCCTATATTTATTAATGTGCTTCTGTCCATTCTCAATGGTTTGTAAACGTGTATGCATCTATATACAAATTTCTATGGTAGACTTTGTTCATGTGTATGCATTGATGTTTGAGTTTATTTAGACTATTTGGCTGATTGTCTAGGCTCTACTACACTATGATTGGGCTTGGGACACCTCCAAAGGACTACTATTTGCAGGTAGACACGGGAAGTGACATTATGTGGGTGAATTGTGCTGGCTGTAAGACCTGTCCTACAAAAAGCGACCTCGGTGTAAGCCCCTTCTTTACATTGGATATGAATCTTTTAATTGAAGAATTGGAACTGTTTCATTTGGTGCTGTTATCGCTAATTTTCTGTCAGCTCTTTCATGGTTTCTAACTAATATGTAGTTTAAAATTGTATTATCATGGTTGCTGTATAACAGGTAGAACTCAGACTTTATGATCCAAAAGGCTCTGCAACTGGAACATTGGTTACTTGTGATCAGGATTTCTGCATTGAGACGTTCAACCCTACTGGTTGCAAGGTTGGATCAATGTGTCAATATGGTGTTACTTACGGAGATGGGAGCTCAAGTTTGGGTTACTTTGTTAAAGATAATATACAATTGGACCGGGCTTCTGGAAACCTTCAAACCACACCCATGAATGGTAGTGTTGCATTTGGGTGAGTTCACATCTCTAATTTTGGAGTGTAGTTTAGTTCAACTTGTTATAACTGCAGCCATAGAGGAAGGGAACACCTTGTAATGAGAGAGATAATCAAACACTATTTTCTGTCAAAAATGTAATGAGTTAATAATTTCTAACATACATATTGGAGCTCTCGAGCTAATAGCTCAAGTGTTTGAGTTGGATAAAAGTTTCTTTTTAGAGACCTCAAAAAGTTTGTTCTACCTCATAAAATTTAACTCTATTGGCTCTTTGCCACCCTAACACACCATACCCACTTCTGTTTACTGTGAGCATATTTGTCGAATGCATGCCTCCACCCAATCAGGTTGATTATGATAGACCACCCAGAAATGGAAGAAAAGTTACTCGACAACCTGAATTGCATGACCTTACAAGCTTCTCGTAAAAAAGGATGCAAATCTTTTGCTGTCCACTAGAAGTTCTAAACCCCCCAAAGCGATGGTCTCGTCACTTGACTGATTAGTGTTGGACCCAATTACTAAGTACACTAGTTAGAACCATAGAAGATATATAGACATGTTGGCACATTTTAGTCATTTCATTGGATAAATTGAGAGAAGTAGAACTGATATGTTTATGGGCCAGGAACGAACAAAAAGCACAATCAGTGAAAGAAAACACTTGTACTAGTTTCCATAGTTCTAGGAAGTGCCGTCAAACGTTCATATAGACCGCAAACCCTGGAGGTCCTCTGTGGCTATTCCATATATCTAGCAAGTAGCAATTCTGTTCAATTGGAAGGCGATGTGCTGGATGAGCTATGCTAAGGGCATGTATATGTGTGTGTGTGCTAAGGATGTGTGTGTGTCATTTGGATATGGATTATATGTTAATAATAATATATACATGTGTTCATATGTAGAGAGGAAAAAAAACGCTTTACCAACTTAAGCTTCATTCCTAATAAGATGGTATTAAAGCTGGGATGTCTTGTCTTGTGTCCAAGTCATGCTGCCAACCCGATGCTATAATAGTTGGGTATGTTTGGCCGCTTATTGAGTGGATTTCTCACTATTGAGGCGAACTATAAACTGTACGATTAACTTGCACCACACACCCTTTTGTCAGTTAAGCTTTAAGATCAAATGGTGCTGAACAAGGTAATCCATTAAACTCTCTATTCCCTTTCACATGCTCTTCAGAATTCTGAGTATGCTTGTCTTGCTAAGGGCTAAATATTTAGCATAGGGGATATAAATAATGTTTCTATTGCTCATATCAATAATTCTTGTCCAAGATAGGTGTGGAGCTAAACAATCAGGGCAACTAGGTACATCAGCTCAGGCTCTTGATGGCATCCTTGGCTTTGGACAAGCAAATTCTTCCATGATATCACAGATAGCATCGGCTGGAAAGGTGAAAAAAATGTTTGCCCATTGCTTGGACGGTACAAATGGAGGTGGGATCTTTGCTATTGGACAATTGGTGCAGCCAAAACTAAACTCAACTCCATTGGTCCCAAATCAGTATGTTTCTTGCATCATGCTTTGTATTCGCTTTGTACTCTCTCCGTCCCAATTTGTTTGTTTGTTTGTTTTTTCACTTCAAATTGTCCCAAAATTGTTGTCTACTTTTAAAGACTAATGAATTTGAAGCTTTGCAATTCCCTTTTTGCCCCTTATTATTTCAGTTAAAGTAATTTTTTTTCCAAACATTGGAGGGTAACATTTGGGAAGTTGAGTATTTATACGTTTAATGATTATGTTCCCTTAAAAAGTTGTATTCCCCAAATTGGACAAACAAATTGGGACAGAGAAGTATTTTCTTAGTTCATCGAAAAATGAGAAATTTCAAAATGCGAAGAACTTACTTCCAATGATGAGAAATTGTCATCGATGGCTTTAGCCATACCCAATTAGGTCAATTTCTTGGTAAGAAGTGTTGGAAAACATGGATGTATTTCAATAAGACGCCATATCTTCAGGATCATAGAGTAACTGAAGAAAAGGGAAAGAGACAATAAAGAAGGAAAGGGGAAAGAGAAAAGAGAAAAGAGGAAGAAAAGTATAGGATGGTAGGATTTCCTTTATATGCCATCAATTTTCTCCGAACAAGTGAGTAAATAAGAAAATCATCACTCTTGGTTTAACCACTGTTAAATTTCCTTTGAGTAATGAAACAACAAGACGTACTCAGCAATTCGGTATATCTTGTTCACATCTGCCATCTTTGATTTCTATTTTTCTGTTCTAGATGGATAGTTATCAGACAGAAAGTATTATTTCCTGTACATTTCATAGACTGAAATTGTTGGGTGGTATCTAATAAATAGTGACCCCACTTGAGGAAAACTCCATATGTCAACAATCTAAGGGATAAGGTAGGCAGTGGATAATCGCGATAAACGTTCAAAATTTGTATTGTAATGGTTGCAGCTATTTGTAAAAGCGCGTTGGGATGGGTGAAAAGTGCATTGAATATGGGCAAATTTAGTAAGGGGTCTCCACCAACACCCCCATTGATATAGTTTCTTTCAAGTATCTTCTTCAGAAGTCACAGTAACACTAAGCCTAAATTTGTAATGTTTAAATGGTATTTCAAATTTGTCAACAAAAGCCCCTCCTGTGATCCTCAAAATGGAGGCTAGAATGGGCCCTTTCATGTGTACAATAGTTGTGCTCGTGGTTAATTTTTAGCTTTTATTTTTTAAACTATATGCTTTATAAAGTTTTGGTTTGTAATGAATATTTATGTTTGGCATTATCTACTTGCATTTGACCGAAGAGAAATATTTCAAGGTTAGGATTAGTATATGACTTAAACACCATCTTTGAACTCTTGGATCTGCCGTTGGCGTCGAGATGTTAAATATTTTGGAATTTTTTTCACATGAACCATCTCCTAGTGGGCAGTGGTAAGCAGGACCCATCTTAAAATTTTGATTGTTAAACCTAACTGTTTCATCAGTCTGTCTGAAGTTATATTTGGTATGTTTTGGATGAACTTGACTCTGCATGGCATTATTTTAGTATTCGTGTCTGCTTATTGTTCCTCAATCAGGTTTGATCTCGGGTTAAGAATATTGTCTAAATTACAGTTCTGTTACTATCTTAGGGCACATTACAATGTACTTTTGAAGACAATTACGGTGGGTCGTGATGTTCTAAAACTTCCCACAGATGTATTCGATATTGATGCTGGTACGTCGATGGTGATTGATAGTGGGACAACTTTGGCATATCTCGCAGATGAGTTGTATAACCCACTACTAGCAAAGGTATGCTCCCATCTGGAAAAAGAAAAATTATGCGATGTATTTCTAAGAATATAAATGTTGGCCTTGTCTGTCAAATACTTACGTGCTTCCATTTTCCTGTAATTAGGTTATGGCTGCACAACCGAATCTGAAATTGCATACTGTTGAGCAGCAGTTCACATGCTTTCAGTTCACTGGAAAGTAGTGAAATTCACTCTGGGCTTTTCTTTCTTCTTTTAGTTAAATAAAGGTTTGAAGATTCTGTATATCATGAAGTTTTGTAGCTTCGAGAGGTTAACTTTCGATTTTACATTCGATAGGTCTTCGGGGTAGTTTTTCCCATCTTGCTTGTGCATGGTTGTCACATAAGCATCTATGTTCTTAAGGCCATGAAAGTCCCTTGTTGCAATAGCTTTGGGGTTCATTTACATGTCTCTTCTCCTTGAGGTGAAGACATATTGTTGGGATTTCAGGCTATAAACTTACTTCCGTTTATGGGTTAACCGATGGCGTAATGAGTACTTAGAGTTGATAACTAGCACTGTATGGTCATATTTGTTACCCGTGAAAGAATTCCATTTGCCACAGTTTTGTGTGAGCTTACTCATGATTATGTTGCTGCTAAGAGTAGCATTGAACGAAAGCTAAAGTTTGGCAAGAAAGTAACTATGGTTCCATTAGCTATGAATTCATTTACTCACTGTGAATAACTCTGCTGATGGGTTATCACAAGACTCAAGTAGGTAGAGTCTTGAAGTCACATTCTTCCTGTGTTTCCCTTCTATTCAATTCCTTAAAGTAATCGGGCCGAGAAAGGTAGCATTTCAATCAGTAGTCCTGTGATCCATTGGCAGAGTTGATTGGATGTAATATTCCATATTTCTTCCCAAACAAGCAACATGGGGAACAAAATGTTGAGCTATACCAAATAAGGTAATGTTGATACTTAACTATATAAAGGAAAATTTGATGTTCATCAATAAGTGCGTTCTTGGCGTATAGTGCTTTCTTTGGTCCGGTTACTGAATTTCTAGAGAATTACACCCATCCGGACCGTGTGTACCCCTACAGATCGGGAGTTGCTATCCATTTTTTCTTTGTTACATGTCCCTTAGTAGGATTCTTGGTCATAAAACTTATTTCTTAAAAATTCAATTCGTTCGATGGATGGATGTGATAATAATAACTCGCTGAGCATCTTTTGTTTCATAGAAATTGGTTGCAGTGTAATTCTAATAAAAAAGGTCATCCTATTCTTTATGCGGGTGATAAGTAACATGTTTATGCCTTGAGAAGTATGAATTCAGCTACTATCTACATAAATTCACTCTAATCTGGTGGTCTTCTTCTGCATATAACCAGAAGTTGATATGGTATTGATTCAATCCAATTTAAAGCGTGATGAGGTTCTGTGATTGGTTTCATCAATGTCGTATTAGGGCAATCGGAATTTTTGAATGTGCATGACTTTGTACACAGGTTTTGCTTGAAAGCTATTCAGTTTATTTGGTGCATGATGATATTAAAATTGTATACTAATGTTTTCTTTCCCTATACCATTTTCAGTGTTGATGATGGATTTCCAACTGTCGCTTTTGGTTTTGAGAATTCACTTACTCTTACAATTTATCCTCGTGAATATCTGTTCCAAATACGTGTAAGTAATCTGCTCTGCATACGTTTCATATGATTTGTTATCAGGCTTGTCTTTCTGGTTAATTTTGTACTAATGTACAATTCATGCAATTAAAATTTTGATCTCGCATTATTTCATGGTCCGTGTGAAATGTCTCAAATGTAGTTTTTTTTTTTTTTTGTGTGTGTTGCCAAGTTGTTATGGTGCTTGTTGAGAGAAATGTCTTTTATGAACACCTAGTTTCCCCAAGGTTCTAAAACTCGGTAGGCGCTCCCAGGGCGGCCGGGCACCTTTAGCTTCCAGGCCAAGTATTCGGCGCCTGGTCGGGCAATTAGTCGAGATAGTCGATCAGGCTAGTCGGCGAGGGGCCTTCTAGCGCCTAGGTAGTGAGTACTCGGCCTTCCAGACCTTCTTTGGAAACACTGAGTTTCCTAGTGTCCCATCAGAACTCCACTCGAAACACATGGATATATTGCTTGATGAGGGAGAAGAAAGTTGCTTTTGTTTCATTGGAAATTCTTTGCATATAAAGTTAGGTTGAGGTTTTAGCCCTTCTGAAGCGAGGGGCACCCCCTTGGCTTCTGCTTTTGTGGCTACAACCCATCTTCTTTATACCAAATGACACGAATAATCTGATATGAGTAAGATATCACAGTAAACATTTTCTGCATACCAAATGACCCATTTTAATTGTCACTAAACATCTCTCATAGACCAGAAAAAATAGAATCAGTGTTCAAAGTGATCTCATAAATTCAACAGTGACCAGTGGTGTCAGTGGCCAGACTTGGAAAGGGATAGGGGTAGGGAAAGGGATATGACCATTGGAACAAAGAACACCTAGGCCACCAAAATATTGAACACATCTCTGCCATCGGCCTCCGTCATCACAATCAAAGCTGGTGCATCTAACCTAAGTCTGCCCAACCTCCGCCCACATGCCAACATCCAAGAGATAAAGACATAATAAATAATAATATGAGCGTTATTGAAGTTATGGCAATATACAAAGTGCTATTTGAGAAACTAGCATTTAAATGATGATATCCAAATAGAACAGGTTTTTTTTAAAAAAATAAAATAAAATTGCACGATCCCAAATACTCCGAGATTTCCAAACAGGCCAAGTGCTCCATGAGTTCAAATGAATAGATTTAGGCCTGGTTTGGGTGAATTGAAAAAACTGGTTTTTTGGTTTTTTTGGTTTTGTCTTTATTCAAAAAAAATTTGCATTTGTTAGTTTTCGGTCTATTTTTTGTGGTTACTTGGCTTGTCTCGACGAGAGAAATCTAAAAAGTATAAAATTATTAGGCAAACTTAAAGTTTTGTGAATAAAGACGAAGGTGACATCCAAAAAATCGGTTTTTTGGATTATTTTTCATTTTTATTCACAAAACTTTAAGTTTGGCTAATAATTTTATACTTTTTAGATTCCTCTCATCGAGACATGCCAAGAAACCACAAAAAATCGACCGAAAACTAATAAATGAATTTTTTTTTTGAATAAGGACAAAACCAAAAAACCATTTTTTTCAATTTACCCAAACCACCCCTTAGTTTGTTGAACAAAACCTAGCAACTGTGCCTCACAACATAGACCCAAATTAGGGACTCAAAACCCAGGCACAATAAATCACAAAACAGTCAATGCTGGAGAAAGCCCAATAACCTCTTCCGTAAGGCAGTTAAGGGATGGGTGTGTACCAAAATTCCAACACAGTGGCCCCACTTAAAATCCTGAACTGGTAGACATGTCCAACAAGTAGATGCATGGTCCCACAGCCATAATTCCAATGGAAAACATGTGGTTATCTCCAACTCACCTTGTCCAATACCCTAACCATACTTAAACCAGGCAAAAAAAAATCCCCAAATTAATATTACTTTAGATAACAGATAAGTATTACTTTTAGTTTTTACTTTAGTCAATATTCTTTTCTTCCTAGTCTTATCACCTACACCTTAGTTTAGGGGTCTGCTTTTGAGGGAGATGGAGCTAACAGGAACTTCACATTAATTGGTAATAGTCTTTGAGTCCTCTTGTACTCAGTGCCTCGATGTATATTCTTAGACTAGAGCCTTCTTTTGGGAGGGTAGGAGAGGTGACTATTATGTGGAGACGTCCTCCGTTGAAAGCCAGGGATGCCCTGTGGTGACGCATAGTCGTTTTCATCATCATAGTTATAAAACAGTGCTACCACATCCGCCAGTGGCCGTCGCCCACTTTGGGAGGCTTATGTGAGCTCGGGATGGTTACCACTTCGTGTTCGCTAGACTTATAACACTCTTGCTGATATGTGGCGGGACAACAGAATGGCGGTGGATCCAATTGAACCACAAGAGAGTGTGATGAGCTTGATTATACTTTGTCACAAGGAAATTTGGGGGAAAAGGATGTTATCCACGATCAAATCGACCTAATAGGTTTGTGTTTTCTATTAGTGTTATTGTGTTAGGATTCGATTTTCTTTCATCATCAGAATTTTAGGACTACAAATAGAGCCTCTCCTGTGTTATGGTTATGACCCTTTTGCGCTACCCTTCTTCCCCTTTCTCATTCCTCTGTGTCCTGTATTAATATGTGCTACTGGAGCCCACAGGAGTTTCCATCTTGTTTTCTTTTATCAGCGGGCTTGCAAGGAGTGACTGTGATGCACAGGTGATTTTGGAGTGTTGAGTGATTTGAAGTACTTGCCAAATTGTACCAGAAGGCTTCTCAGATCATTTGCAAGTACTATTGAGGTTTGTATGGTACAAGCTCTTCGAAAATTGTGAATATATCATCAAAAGTGTTTTCAGAAGTCAGATGGATGCATATGAATCACAAATGGTGGTACAAGTAACTACAGGATATGAGGATTATACTGACGAAGGTAAGTTGAAAGGAACTAGAGACAAGGTGATGAAGGATGGTTTACGAATCTAGGATAAGGTCGCCTACTAGAGATATACAGTGGGTTTTGTGCAAAGCCTTGTAGGGTGAGGATTTTAATTTTAATTTTTTTGATAATAGGTGAGGATTTTAATTGATAAAAGGAAAATGCTTATATCAATGTAGTCTTTAGAGTGTATGTTTCTGAATTTTCAGATCCTCTAAGCAATAGGCTTATGCAGCAGTTATTTCATGGCATTATTTGTTAAATTGTTGGTCAACTGGCAGGGGAAGGTTTAGCACTTGGTTAGGCACAATTTGGGGAGTTTTAGGGCTGAAACCAAGAATGTTATGGGGTTTTTAGCCTGTCAATGAAAATCTGAGAACAGTGTCTTGGTTGTTGGCACCAATAAACAAAATAACATGTAAGCAATAGTCAATTCTGCAAAAATTTGGATGCTATTTGATAAAACAAAAAAAAAACTATTTTATTCATCCTGATTCCGACAAGGAAGGGGCAACCAACCATTCATTCTCGGGATTATATCGGTCAATTGATATTGGCATTCCCCCAGTTCTTTGAGCAGGAGTAGATTTACTGTACTGAGTACACAATGTGCCATTGGTAATAATTCAACTATTGTGCGGACAACCAAGGGTGGAGCAATTATGGCCCAAAACAGGGGACCAACTTCTCATCCTAGGAAGGCTGAAGTCACAACTTTTCCAGTACGAAAACCCGTCAACTAAAGTTACCAAAATGCTCTGTAATCTGAAAGCGTAAAGAAAAACACAAAGAAATGGAGGAGAAGAATAGGGGTCACTAGCTTTGCAATAGCTATAACTGTAATTCTCTCTACATCGGATTTGAACCTATTACCAGTCAACTGACGGGAACAACTCTACCACTAAGCTAGGGACGTCGACTCTCATTCTGACCACCAATGACAGAAGAAAGGAGGTCATCACTCTTATTCAGATACACCCACCAGAAAGGTAAAAGGTTAATAGCTAGTCCCTCTACGGCCAGAAAAACTCGAGGACAAGAAAGGGGCAACCAACCATTCATTCTCGGGATTATATCGATCAATTGATATTGGCATTCCCCCAGTTCTTTGAGCAGGAGTAGATTTACTGTACTGAGTACACAATGTGCCATTGGTAATAATTCAACTATTGTGCGGACAACCAAGGGTGGAGCAATTATGGCCCAAAACGAGGGACCAACTTCTCATCCTAGGAAGGCTCTGGATTTGATCAACCATGATGATATTGGAACTGGAAAGAGGCAGTGATGGAGGTGCTTTGAGGAAGTGAAGGAGAAAGAGCCGTCAAGAGAAAACTATGAGACAGAGTGAGGGGTGGGATCTCAAACCTCAGCCTTGAAGGAGATTGATTTTCTTCCCTATGAGTTCTCGTTGCAATAAGATATGATAACATTGTATCATAATCCATTTTCACAAGGGAAGATGACAAATTAAGATACAAAGCCAATTTCAGCAGGTTTTTTTATTGACCAATTAATTTATCCAAAAAAATTTATTGCTTATAAAAAAAATTAAATAGATGTATTAAATAGTCCCATTAGCATGCATCCAGTCGGAATTAAACCTAAGAATTGCCAATTATGAGTTGGGTGCTTAAAATGGCCATGTATGCTTAGTGGAGATACTCATAGATGGTGAATAACTAAATGCGAATGGAAAGGAAATCTGCTAATGACCATGAATTAAGATTTAAGATTTTGGGAGGGGTAAATGAAAAAAAAAAAAAAGAAGACATGAATTAAGATTTTGGATTTTATAATTGACACAGTTATCGAGCTTGATCTAGAATTCTCGATTTGACACCAAATTGATGCAGAACATGGAGGGAGAAGAGGAAGAGAATGACGACACAAGGGCCAAGGCTCTAAACCCTACATCCTTACACTTTACAATTCATTAGTCAAACCTGAGGAATTGATTGACTACGGCCTCTTGTTTATGGGGCTGTAGTATGACCTCTTCTTTAGGAATTTCACTATTGCTAGGAATCCTAGTCATGCTTATTATAACTCCATGCTAATGTTGTTGCGTGTGCATGAATTGAGCTCTATGTTCTGCACCAGGTTGCTCCATTGGCACGTTACCTAGCATCATCTTTTATTGTAACCAAAAAGCGGATATGATAAAACAACGCAATGCCATTTAAATAGCTTGCTATTCCAAAATATTTCCCTGATGCTAATGACCATGTCACGCTTACATTTAATCTGGAGTGCAAAAGCTACTGGAACATGAGGAAGGGATGTGAGGCTGATGATTTCGGTGGCCACTTATCATTTTGGTATATGCAGCAGCCAGCACGTGCTTTCTTACCAGTCCTGTATTCTTTACCCTCTATTTTCATCCTCTTACATTGGTGTTGTGGCACTTAGAATGGTTACTTATTGTTTGTAATTTTATTTCTGTTGTCAATCATGATCCGAGGTTCGGTTCTTGTACTTTCTAAAGGTATTTTATTCGGTATTCTTCTGATCATCAACTTCGCAGGATGATGTGCGGTGTATCGGCTGGCAGAACAGTGGGATATCAAAAGATGGAAAGGAAATGAACCTTTTGGGAGGTATAATTCAAAATTTACTTAAAGATTAATGGTTCTCGTATAATTTGCATTGAGAGCCTTTTTCAAATTGCAACTCTGTTATTCAAGTTTTTGGTCAATGATTTCTCATCGCGCTGCAGCACTGCCTTATTTCTTGAAGTCAATTCAAATGCCATCTATAAGCTATATACATGTCCTTTCTAACTCAGGGGGTGTTCCACTAATTGGTTTTTTAGTTTTTTGGTTTTTTTTGATCTTTAGTTTTTCAAAAAAACCAACTAGTTCCACTAACAAGTTTTTGGTTTTTTGGTTTTTTTAGTTGTGTTATGAAATTACAAATCTACCCTTCTACCCAAACAACTATTGCTCTCTTTTTTTTGAAGGGAGGGCAGATTCGTAATTTTACATGATTAAAGTACATGTACTTGATTGTGCAATGATTTAGTTTTTTTTAGGTTAGTGGAATGAAGTGGTTTTTTTGATGGTTTTTTGTGAGGTTTTTTTTAGTGGAATGAAGTAGTTTTTGATTTAAAACAAAACTAGTTTTTTGTTAGTGGAACATGGCCTCAATCTGTCTTCTATGCTCCTAGAGGAACATAGTAGAGACTTTTTGACTTGTTGAACTAGCTGAAAGGCCTGAGACATTTTTCAAATTAGGAGAAATTATTTTATTTACATATCACTAACAGTTGCTGATGCTAGGTTTAGGATCTTAGTACCATGAAGCGGGTGCGGGAGCAGAAGCGGGGGAACATAGAAGCTCCAAAAGTTGGGAGCGTGGATACATATTAAGAAAATAATGTAGCATAGAATACACACTTTAAAACTACAAGGCCAAGTCCACCTTAATCTGAGAAATGGGCTAGTGGTAGAATTTATGATTTTCTTTTCAAGATATTATGACTTGGGCTATATGTACGAGTTAAATCCAAAACCAATTTATAAAGCCAAGTAATAAATTCTTGTTTCTCTATATAAGGATCATACAAAAGCTCCCATCTTCGTAAGGAGCAGGCTCCCGTCAAGCTCCTTAGTTGGGAGCGCAGAAGTGCGCACTCCTAAGGTGGGAGCGGCACATTGTAGATCCCTGCTACGAAGCTCGGGATTCTCCGTGCAGATCATTCTTTGTCAGTTACTTATATGGTTGGTCAAAGGTTCTCTTCGGGAGATGCCGTTTTGTGTAATTCTTTAGTTTTTTCATTACTTAGGCTTTCCCAGCTTGTAGAACATGAGACTTCAACTGTATGTCTCCCAGCAATGGTTTTCATTACGGAGTTATGGGACTTTTGGTTCATTTATCATGTTCCCTGACTTTTGGTTCATTTATCATGTTCCCAGCATCTTTACTCTTCATTTCTGGTTTCATTTTTTCCCATCTTTCTCCTTTATAGCCTTTGTCGCTCATTCGTTGTACCATCCTCTGCTTCCCCTTATAGTTTTTACAGGGATAGGTTTCCTAATCAACATTTTATGAACTCCTTTGAATTTGAAGCACCGTGAATTGATTAGCAAGCTATAAGTACTCATTATAACTGTTTCTATTCTCAGTGGTTGCAGCTATTGGTTTCGTCAAACTTTCTAGATTAGATAGTCCCTTGGTGGTTTCTTTCGATTTGGATAGAGTATTACTCACTAGCTATGTTACTTGGACTCGGGTGCGGGTGTGAATCTAGTTGTCCGACACGTCAAGTTGAAAAATGAAGGATATGTGGATGTGGATCCTGATTTGGACACTGGTACGGGAATACGTCAAATAATATTTTTTTTAATGTACATTTTTTATTTTTTATATTTTATTTAGTATGTTTTAATATTTTCTAATTTTAATATATGAAATATTAAATATTTTAGGTATTAGAATACATTGATTATTTTATTCTGGATAATAAAAGCCCAAAAAAGAATTATTGGAATCCACTTTAAAACAATACATAAACTCATTAGAAGTCCAAAGAAAAATAAATAGGCCCGTTAGAATATATTAGGTATGTAGCCCAACTTATAATAAACAAGCCCAACCTCAACTTCAATTAGGGTAAGCAGCAACATTTTTGTCATCTTCTTCCGCCATGATGATAGACTTCAGCGAACCAGCAGCTCCATCCCCGATCTGCCTCTCCCTTCCTTCTCAAATCCCAGGTGCTCTTCCATTCTCTCCTCTCCTTCTCTTCTTCTTCTTCTTCTTCTTCTTCTTCTTCTTCTTCTTTTCTCCTCATCCTTCTTCTTCTTCTTCAAACTTTTGAAATGTCAAGCTGCGAAAGGCGGTGTCCGGATTTCGCCAGCCGTATCCCGTACGGATCTCGGACCCATACCCGTGTCGTGTCTTGTCAACACGGGTACTCCACCAAAATTGGCGAGTCCAAGTAACACAGCTCACTAGGTTGATTTAGTCTTGGATTGGTTAGGCATTTAGCATGTTGGAAATTGGGACCCAGGTTTGGCCCTACTTGAACTTCCCCGACCTTTGAATACTTTGTGAAATCATTTAAGCAACTGCATTGATTACTTGGTCATCTTGCCATCAGATCCTCGTATGCATTGAAAGAGAGAAGTCAAGTATGGGTTTTACATAGGGAGCTTTTGAGACCTGTGCTATACGTGTGGAAACTCATAAGTAATGAAATCTGACGTGATTTCTGAAATGATGTTGGCTGTATGAAAAGACGCTGCTCCATCAGTTATATGAACTGACCTCAAATCAACATATCTTCACACATAGGCATATAGCTATAGTGGATTCTTATTTGCGTATTCTCTTCGAGTTGTGAGTTGTAAAAATGTGTCATTTCCACAGTATGGCGCATAAACATTAGCTTTTTTCAGGTAAAGCTTCTGGTATAGTACTGCAAAAAGTTAGACCTATAATTAAGATTACAGAAAATTGGTCTAAAGGACAAATTTGAGGCTTTAAATGGTGTTTAGTCCAACTTTATTTATTTGAAGGCATTCAATACATTGATAGAAAATTTTTCATGTGTCAAGGACAACACTAGACAAAAATACCCTTAATGAACCACACCACTCACGCATGCGGAGGAATTTTCCGCGGGCAAAAGCAATTGCCCCACGGACAAAAGCAATTTCCCGACAATGATGACAAGGACCCATCATTGTCTGCAGTCGATCAAACCCTCTTTCTCTCTCTCTCTCTCTCTCATGTCGCTGTCAAACCTTTCTTTCTCATGCGTGGCATTAATGAATGGGACCAAATTAATTTCTCTCTTCAATTTTGGGGGTGGGTTCAATTTTTGGGGTTCAATTTTAGGGAGTTCTTTGGGGTAGGGTATAGTGGGTTTAGGCATTTTGGGTTTAGACACTTAGGGTGCACTTTCCAATTATAGGGTTTTAGCTATTTAGGCACTTTCATAGGGTACCCTAGTATTTTAGGCACTTTCATAGGGTACTCTAGTATTTTAGGCACTTTCATAGGGTACTCTAAGGTTTAGGTTTAGGGTGCACTTTTCAATTATAGGGTTTTAGTAGTTTAGGTACTTTCATAGGGTACCTTAGGATTTTAGGCACTTTCATAGGGTACAATGGGGTTTAGGTTTAGGCACTTTCATTAGGTTTTGGGGTTTAGGCACTCTCATTGGCTAGTGGGGGCATTTTTGGAATGTGTAGGTGATTTGTCCTTTTGGCATTAAAGAAAAAGTTGATGTCCTTATTGAAGTAAACACCCCTTTACTATGTCCTCCCCAAAAACGGACCCTTAAGATTATGGAATGTTATATACACCTTGCAGCTTCCCCAGTTGTCTGGGCAAAGTGATGAAACCACCTTTTGCACTAATAATAGACCATGTGGTACAAAATTGTTATTCATTAGTTTGCTGAACCCCTATATTTCAAGCACAAACTCCTTCAAATTTTTAATGATACGTCAAGGAAAAACTCCTTTTAATTTTGAACAATATTCTATTGTCGATGTTTGCATTCCTTCTGTAATCTTTTGCCACAAATGTACTTGATAAATGCAGTCTGAATGTAGCAAGCTTATTGATTTCTTGCAGAACGCTATTTTTTTTCTTTTGAGCAAGGAAAAAAGTATTAGTCAAGCCTTGATTGATGTGATTCTTACAATCAAATGCAGATATGGTCCTATCGAGTAAGCTTGTATTGTATGATCTCGAAAATCAGACTATTGGGTGGACTGAATACAACTGTGAGTATGCCATTTTTGTAGTTACTTTTGTGTTTTTGGTTGGATCAAGAATTAGTCTTCTTCTTTCTTATGTTGTTACATTGGAAATCTTTCCGTTTTTATGATCATGTATATGTTATATAAAAAATAAAGGTGTCGAATTGTAGTTTCCTTGAGTACCTTAAAGTATCTGAGTCAATTTAATATTTCTCTTCCCTTTTACGTTGAAGAATTTTCTAGGGTGGTTGCAATCTCATCCTTTTTATGCTGAAGAATATTCTAGAGTGGTTGGATCTCATCCCTTTTATGTTGAAGATTATTGCATGGATGAAACTGAAAATGAGATTAAAATTAGAATATTGTTGTCTGTCAGTTGCAAAATGGGTAGACTGAAGGCAATAGCATCAGTTTTATAATCTCTCTTTTCTTTTTCTTGCTATGGCATTTCTGTGTTTTATTTCTTGGGCAATAAATGAAGGCCTTCTCCAAAGTCCCTTGGATTAGTATGTCCTTGTTTACTAACTTATGTGTTCCTTTGATATGCTATTCTTCCAAGACTGAGTCTTATCTGCTTGCCCCATTTGTGATGCCCTATCATTGCAGTTGGATAGGAAGTCAAACATACCCTACATTCGTTTGTCTAGGAAAACGATTCCGAAAAATTGTCTTGAAACATGAATGGAATTCTAGATTATTTCGATACAATATACCATCTCCAACAGCTCGAGTTCCTCTGTATACAAGGCAGGGATTGACGGATTGTGTATGAACCTTATGTTATCATCTGATTCATTCAAATAAAAGGGTCAGTGTTTCTAACATCTGTGTTGCACCCAGTAATCTTTAGCTTACCTCCACATAGCTTTCAGTTTGCATCTGGCCATCAAATCATATCTGAATAACACATCTTCCTGTTTGTCTTTGTTGTACTACTTATGCATACCTGAAGTAAAAAACATTACGAGGAACTATTGAGTTGGTTTTCGTGATTGATTTCAGGTTCTTCAAGTGTCAAAGTGAAGGATGGACAAACTGGAGCTGAGTATCTTATTGGGTCCAATGATCTTTCTTCAACAAGCAGTTTGAATGCAGGATGGACTGTAACATTATTTTTTCTATTGGCTACCTTGCACAATTACATTTGATGAGATTGCTGGACAAATTGATTTTGGCGTCCGTAGTCGGTTAAATGGAAATAATTGCTTGAGCATTTGATTCTTTGATGTCTCAATGATCTCTGTTGTTGTCCTTTACTTGCGAACTAGGGTCACATTAAAGCCCTCAAACTTTGGGAACGCCGCAATTTACTTTATTGTTTCTTTTTTTGCTTGGTTTGGCTCCCCTTATAGGCAATTGTCTGTTGTAAGTTGTGTACAGTGAAAGTACGGCCATCTGAAGTTGAATTTTTTGCTCAGACATTCTTATGCTATTTTTTAGATTTCAGATACGTATAGGGAGAAGAAAATGAGAGGGAAAATGAGTGCGAAACATTTAGCAATAGAACAAATTTCTATTAAAATCTTTTTTTGGTTGGGCATGGTAAGCGAGAAGAAAATGAATTACTAATTTTGTATTCTTAAACTATGGAGAATAAGTGTTGACAGTCAAGTGGAAGCATTTCGTTGTTTGTGAAGGCCAAGTTTGACAGCTCTTTAATCCTTGGAAATTCTACAGAAGAGTTTCCCAAATCCTGCATTTTTTTTAGTTCTCATGCATCTTTTCATTCACCAAATTTGTTCAGGAACGTATTGGAAACATATACAACCTAAATGCAAAACAATATACAAAAACCGAAGGGTTAGTGAAGCCAAAAAACACATCATAGACTCTACTCCATTTGCAGAACCTCTATTTCTTCTCTTTGACTCTCTCCACATATTTTGCTTTAGCCAACGAAAACAGAACTGTTCAACCGTCCTCGTTTCAGTAACATGAAAGAAAGTAGAGTGGAATTCTTATTTTTGGACCGTGTTTTGGACTGCGTACGACTACATTTCCCAGGAATGATGGAGATATCATTCCACCCTGTTTACACGGAAGAGGGATCCAAACCAGGGGATGAAGAAA
Organism: Vaccinium darrowii; assembly: GCA_020921065.1. Classification (NCBI taxonomy): domain Eukaryota; kingdom Viridiplantae; phylum Streptophyta; class Magnoliopsida; order Ericales; family Ericaceae; genus Vaccinium; species Vaccinium darrowii. Next base: position 26,738,391 of record CM037160.1, read on the forward strand.
CCGAAATGTTTAATCGTATCAGCAAAGCTCATCCTTTCCCCGTACTCTTCAAGAAGCTCAATAGATCTTTCAGCAGCTTCCAATCTGGCCTTGAGAGCTTTGTTCTCTCTCAAAAGCTTCAAAAAGACAAGCAAATTTGCCACTCATATTTTTTATGATCGACTATATCAAAGTTAGATGCTATGAACACCAAATCTAAGATTCGAACGTTTTTTGGGGGGAGGAGAGGGGAATGGCTAAAATGCCCCTCACAATTGGTCATGTGCTGGGCGCATGACGATTTCCGCCCAAAATAGTAACTGAAGTTTAGAGATGGTTGACATTGACATTAAAACAAATTAAAAAATGCAAGGTTAAGTTTGTTCAAATTAAAACGTGAAGGACCAAAAGTGAACTTTCATGTAAAGTCAAAAGGATATAAAAGAAATTTTCCACCTTTTTTTTTTAGACTTTTCCACAGTTGGATGCTATGAGCACCAAATCTAAGATTCGAAATTCAAATATACCAGGTTGAATATCAGCTTCACCTTTTGCCTCTAATGTATTTCTTTTTTCAGGTTCAAGACATGAATGTCATGCAGGTTAAATATCAGGTTTTTCGTTTCACAAAGCAGTTACTTTTTCCTCTTACCTCTTCAGCAGTGACAACAAGGTTTTCTACAGCTTGTTGCAATGAGGAAATTGTTCGGCACCTAACATCTTCATAAGCTGATTCCAAGTCTTCTACAAAGTTAATATCGAAGAGAATACCCTCTTGTATGAACAACTCCTCAAGTAAATTCACGTCATCAACACCCATCTTCTCCCTCAACTGTATGCACAAAGTAAACTTGCTTACAGACTATTCTAAGTCCACTAACTTAAGTTCAAAAGTATTGTCTTACTTTTTCCAGGATTCTCTGACAACAGTCATCTGTAGGCAGAGAAGTTGGAGCTCCAAGCTTCTTGGTGTATTTATCATCCTTGCAGCTGACACGCGGCGATGCCTTTATATGCTTTGCCCTGCTCAAAGGTCAAAATTTTGTCCATTTCGTTTCATGATACAAAGGAAAAAAAGAAGCATGTCTAAAAGTTACATCCACTGAAGAAAGCACATGTACAGATCCAAAGGTTGAGAGAGAGAGAGAGAGAGAGAGAGAGAGAGAGAGAGAGAGAGAGAGAGAGAGCAAGAGAGAAGCATCAACTCAAAGGACCAAAAATGAATGCAAAGAGTGAAAGTCCCCTACCAAATGCTGGGTTGTATTCCTTGATTTTTATTTGGTCATTTGAGTTTATAAGAATGTAAATTCCTCGAACGGGTGAATCAAAGCCAAAAACATGATCTATTGTCAATAATAAACCTAAAAAACCTGATCTCAGTCACAATATCTGTCATATGCATGAATAAAGCTAAAAGGAGTTCAGTGGTACAGCCTAAACAACCCCCAAGTAGTGTAGGAAATGACAAAATCTAGCTGTGCCAATTTTTGCAAGAGAACTGAAAGGAACACTTTGCAGTAACCTTTGCGTGATATACCTTGCACCAAAACGCAGGGTGGAGAGGCTTTCTGATGCATTAGAAGGGCTTGGCGAACAACAACACAGTAATGCAGTTCGGGAGTTCCCTCCCTGTGAAATGAAAACAAATGGGCCCTAAAAACAAATTGAATAGGATATAGGAAGAAGGAAGTAATGTGAAGGAAACTAACAAGAGCATCTTGTAGAATCCTAGTGAGCTTAGAATCCCGATATGGAATATGATTCGCTTTGCTAGGTGTGCCACTGGTCAATGCATTGATTACATTGCCAAGAGCAGAAAGTGACTTATTGATTGTCTTGGCTTCTTCAAGAACTATTCCTTCAGCCCCTGTCTTCTCGATTTTCTCAGATCCTGCCAGGTCTACAAGAACCAACTTTCCTATTTTCAACCTGTAGACACTTACTGAATGTCAAAACCAGCTTTTATGTCAATCCTCATGCTAATTAGGATGAAAGAAACTGTTTTCTATGGAGGGATAAGGAAGAGATTACTTCTTATCAGCAATTAGTTCCTGCTGGACTGTGAATATGTATGCGCAATGACTTCTACTGCTTGCCATATTCATTTCTATATATGATAAAGTTTAACAGCGAAATTCAAATTAACAGCCAGTACATCACAGTAAAACAAAGAAATATTTGATTGTCAACTTTGAGATAAAGAAGTGCATATGGTTGCATACTTTTTTGTCCTTTGCCAAATTTTTTAACATTTTAACTAACTTTTTATTTTTTGAATAGAGCATAGAGGTACGCAATATATATCCAAAAAGTAAAAAACAAATAAAAAATTGATAAAAAAAAATCATTAAAGAAGAAAAAATACGGATGACAAAACAGTGAAAACTTTTGGAGATAAATTTTCTGAGAGGAGAACCAAACAAAGAGATTACTATTGAAAACAGAAACAGTGGATACGGGTCTCTCCAACTGCTCTGTTGGCAATCCCCCTCTGCATTTTCAGGATCATATAAGAAGCTGATATATATATGCTATAAAAACTGAGGAAACTTCTCAAGCAGTAGTCGTCTTACCGATAGAACTTGTGATGCATCACAAGGGTCCAATACAGAGATCTGAAAAAGGAAGATTAGCTTTTGGAAATGAGGAAGAACATATGATATCATGAAAGTTAAATTCCACACCCATGTCGTGGCGATATCGGATCCACTTTAAGTTAGTTTGTGTTTACTGTTTATGGGATGCAGGGGTTTAACTCCCAAGTAGATTTGGCTAATGAGTAACCTTTTGAAGCCACTGAATAGCTTCCAAAATTGCACTACCCGCGGAATATCCAAGTAATCCTTAGATTCAAGAGATTCAAATGGATAACAGCAACATGAACAGACTCTGGCCTTCGCCCTAAATTTTTTACTCCATGCATGTTGGGCTTAGAAACAACCGAGTGAACACGAAAGCCTCAAAAAACAAATTCTCATAAAGCCTCAACAGAAAGAGAGAGAGGTATGCTTCCAGCAGCTTATAAGTGCTTACACTTTTGAGTATCTTTTATTACGATTATATGAAGGTCTCAACAAGGAAAAGATGAGGAAAAGAAAAGAAATACTGACTTCCGTTACACCAGACAAGATGATTCCTTGCACTTTACTCTCCTTGATCTGTATGTTGTCCTTTGACAAATCGAAAAGGTCCCTGACAGAAAGAACTACCATTTCAGATTGAAAAGCAGGATGGAGTCACGTAAACAAAATAAATGCCTCATTCGGTGATACAAACCTTACTTTCTCCATGTAAATCTCCACCTGTAAGGTCACCAGAAAAGGGAAACAAAAAATATTAGTTATCTAACAACGCCAGATAACATATAGCAGTGTGCAATAACAACAGTAGCGATCCCAACCATCGACAATTTGATTGAGTACTTTGACGTGTCTTCAGAAATTTTAATGCTCGTGAAAAGTTCATCCACTACTCTTGGAAGTAATCCTTTCTTCTTCTCATCACAATCTAGAATGCTGGGACCCTGTACCAAAAAGGTTGTATATGACCCAAATCTAAAATGTCATAGCCATGAACGTCTGGAATATACTGTTGACATATCTATGCATCACCTCCATGCTATATGTCTTCCCTGCTCCGGTCTGTTACACATTGACAAGGAAGTTTGTCAAATGGAAAAGAAATATGTGTATTTCATCTGCAATTCACTAGTGACTACATTTTCAAAAAGGAATTATATTTTATATAAGTTCTCATTATCTGCAGTCATCTATCATTGATTTAATACGTATACGATCTCAATTGGACAATCCAACTTCACAAGCTTGAGTTATCCATGTCTGACAAGAGACAGTGCAAAATTTTACAGCAGTAACAGTCTGAAAAGTCTTCCTAACAATTGCCTTGAAAGAAGAAGGAAAGTTTTCTATCAGATACTTTGACGTCCCTAAAGACTTTATTTTACTTCATGGAGATAACATCCGATGTTTATGGCTCTATACTTGCTTCATTGACATGCATCGCTGACCTCAATGTGCAAAAACTGAAAACAACATCCCATAATCGAATGACCCAGCTATAACAGGTGTGGCATGCATCTTTCACCTGGCAGCCCAAATAATCAACAAAACACTGAAAACTGGCCAGCGTCACCTTTAGGCTTAGTGCTAATGTTTAGAAGAAATGTCAACCGAGAGGCTAGAGCCAGCACAATGTTGCAAGTACTTCGACGGCCTCATTGAAATAATCTATTCACAGCGTCAGACATTTACAAAAAGTTATGTATGTGATACAGAACTTTTCAACTCCAATGGGATGAGTCGTTAACGTTGGCCTAGATGAAAATTAAGACTAAAGCACTCCCCATATGTATTAATTGTACATTGACAAGCATCAGGACAATATCTCTCAGTGTACATATTAAACAACCGCATAGAGATTTCTACTTCAGTTACAGTACATAGTTAAAAAAATCTCATTTGATTGCAAGGAGTTTCCATATGTCAACTTACAAAACAGACTGAAATGCATGTCAATTACCTGTCCATATGTAATGATTGTCCCATTTACTCCATTAACAGCATCTGTTTATGATTCAATTTGGTGAATCAAAAACAATGTCATTTCAAAGATCAAGCTTATAATAATCAGCTGGAAAACAAACAAACAAAATACTCAAACCACATTTGGACAATACCTCGAACAATTGGCAGAGCTAAAAATTCATAGACATCAGATTGTTCAGATCCCTCATAGAACGCTCGATCGAAGCTAAACTCGTGCTCTTCTTGTTTCTCATCCTACACTTAACAAATCGCATCACTATCTGCATGAATTCTGTATGGATGAACGCAAACATTCGTACATACACACGCAGAGGTACATACATTCATTCATACATACACAAGTGTGGTGATATATACGTATATCAGCCTATGTATAATGTATGTATAGACAGAGAGAGATAAACCTTGAGCACGAAAGTTTCGGCATCTAAGAATCGAATGAAGATGCTGCCATCGGCATGATCTCTTCTCTCTTTGGAGCTCAGAGGTCTGAATCGCGCGCAGACGATGACGTTCGCCATTACTGCAACAGAACCCTCTCTTCTCAGTTCTCACCAGTGATCGAAATTGTATCGCACAAAGAAGTTATATAGAGCTGAGCTTCAGCGATTGTTTAGCGCTCTGCAGCTCTACGGTAAGGTTTCACTTTCCTGCTTTGGCTAAATTGCACTTTTATCTCCTTGACTATATATTTATTTCTGTTTTGTCCTTAATTGATTGATAAAACTAGTAATTGAGTACTTAGACTTTTCAAATTGATATTCATGACCACTGTCCAGTGACCGAGGGTCCACACAAAGGCTCATTTTGTCCAATTTACTGGGGTCCACACAGAGGCTTATTTGATCTGGCGGTGAATGAAGAAAAGGAGTAGATTTTGCTTTTAACCCTGAAAATATTCGAATTTTTTTTACTTCCATCCCCAAACTTTGAAACACCTATTTTGTACCTTAAATTTTTTTTTATTTTGATCTATTTAGTCTAATAGTTAACTGAAGCGGACAAATTAGATGAAAAAGAGCAGCGATTTTTTCTCACACTAAAAGGTCAAAAATTGTGGGGCTCTCAATGATTAGGGAGAGATTCCATACTACTATTCATTTGTGATTCAGTATTAAATAATTTTGCCTAACAATTACTTGCCCAGTTAAATTTCTGTTGTATGCAAAACATTTGTAATTCGTGCTCTTATTTTTTAAATATTCAAAAAAAGGGTAGACAAGCAATTACATTACCCAACATAAAATTCACATCATTCATCATTTTCATTTGCTAAATCCAATGCACATCAACAAAAAAAATTCACATAATAACTAAATTTCTCAAACTCTTGAGAGGTGGTAGGGCAACAGGTTGCCTTGACCTAAGTCCACTTACTTCATAAATTACACCAAAAGCATAAGGAAATGTATCTGCTAAGGGCCTGTTTTTCCTCAATTTTTTCTATGGTGTTTTTCGGTAGTACTATTTATTTTTCATAATTTTTTTAGCTAATTTTGAGAATTAATCATTTGTCTTTGATAAGAGGAATAGAAAGCGTAAAACGATGTGGACCATAAATTACAAATGAAAAAAGTTTATATAGGACGAAACTACAGGAAAAAAAATAATAATAAGATTTGTTTGGTAGTCTTTCATCTTTTCTATTTTTATTTTTTGCTTTTGGTCTTAATTTTTTATTTTTTATAAAATCATCTCGTTGACATGAATAGAGAAAATTGAAAATTGGGGAATAGGTTTATGTAGCGTAATGAAGGGGCTTTTCACATGGTGGGCAACTAAGAATTGCATGAAGTGGCAGTTTCGCACTTCAAATGTGGGGAACAATTACACGTGATACTTACATGGCACTTTTCTTGTCTAAAATGTTAGCTTGTGTTAACAATTAGACTTGATAGGTTGAAATTGAAAAGTCAAGGTAAAAATAAGTTATTTTAATTTTGTAGTTGAAGGATGAAAAAGAAAAGTTTGGAATACTTCAAGGGATAAAACGAAATTAACTCTGAAGAAAAATTCCCTGACAACTATGAGGTTGTATGATTCTCTCATTTGGCCAAAAAAAAAAAACTATGAGGTTGTATGGATAGGATGTTGGGAGAATATTACTCTTTATTTTTATAATCAGTTAAAGAGATTCAAAAGAAACAACCAAAAGTACATTGTCTCTATGAAAATATATATGTTTATAATCAGTATGAATTAGTTGTTTATAATTGAAAAAACTATTTCTTTGATATTTTAAAATGAATAGTCATTGTCATCCAATAAGTATACGAGCAAAACAAAATTAGGTTAAGTGAATGTAAAATTTAAAATAAAGAATTGTTATAGGGTCCATTATAACTTTTTATAAGCCCTCTAGTCCACCTAATGTTTTCATAACACCTCTAGTCCACCAAATCACTTTTTAAATGCTCTTAGGTCCATTCTATTTTTTTACTAGACAAATGTACCCTTACATTAAATTTAATATATAATATACCTTCGCCGGAAAAGTCACCGGCGCCGGAAAGTCTGCCGGAAAAGTTCGCCGGAATTCTGTCGGTGCCGGAAAAGTTCGCCGGAAAATTGGACTTCGCCGGAAAGTTCGCCGGAAATTCTGCTGGTGCCGGAAAAGTTGCCGGAAAATTGGATTTCGCCGAAAAATTGACCGGCGCAGATGTGGTTATCTGAACTGTGTCATTTTTTAAAAAAACCTACTTATGATCAGATGTGGTTATCTTGACTCGCAAGAGGTGGTTATCTGCACTCATAAGATGTGGTTATCTGGGCATATTTTTGTTTAAAAAACTTACTTGGGATCATGTCCTCAACCACCCAAGCACTACAAGGTAGCAGCACAAACTCTCTGCTTTTAACATAAAACCTCATACTTCCATAACACCTCTAATTCACTTTTTTGCATTAGATATGGTTATCTATACTCAAAAGATGTGGCTATCTTTAATGAGGATTGCTTTTTAACTGTGAACTTGCATGTCCAAAAAATAAATAAACAAAAGAAAAGGCATAAGCAAGAGCATTGGGAGGAGAAAAGAAAAAGAAAACCAATTTAAAGCAGACAACGTGGCGAGTATTTGTTTTTGTATTTGGGATGTGCACACTTGTCCCACCCAAGAAAAGGACAAGACAATATTAACTACTCCAGTAGTCAACATGTCACATTTACCAACAAGTCTCAGAAGCAAAAACCACAGCCCCATTACTCCTCCTACCCATAACTAATGGGCGAAACCCCAGCGGATCACGAACCGCAACCAACTTATCCTCAGTAAAAAACACCATAGAATAAGCCCCTTCAAGCTGTTCACAAGCCTCAACTATTCTAAAAAACAAAGGCCTAGCCTTTGAAATCGCCATGAGATGTAAAACCACTTCCGTATCAGAACTAGTATTGAAAATAGACCCATTATCTTCAAGCATGATACGGAGGGCATGGTAATTTACCAGGTTGCCATTGTGGGCGACGCCGACGGAGCCGAAGCGGTATCCGGCGACGAAGGGCTGGACGTTCTTGAGCATGGAGGCTCCGGCGGTGGAATAACGGACATGGCCGATGGCGGAGTCGCAGGGGAGTTGGTCGAGTTTGGACTCGTTGAAGACGTCGGAGACGAGGCCTACGCCGGTGATGGAGTGGAGAATGTTGTTGTTAACGGCGACGATTCCGGCGCCTTCTTTGCCGCGGTGTTGGAGGGCGTGGAGGGCTAAGTAGGTGAGGCGGGAGGCCTCAGGGTCACCGTAGATTCCCACGACGCCGCACTCCTCTCGAGGATGGTCATCTTCGTCGAAATCAAGAAAATGGTCATCTGGGTTTGGTTTGGTTGAGGACGTAAGGTGGGAGATGGGGTTTTTGGAGGCGGTTGCAAAAAGGAGCGATTTGTGGGAGTGTGAAACAGAGGGGTTTATATGGAAGAGAGAGGAGGGTTTGGGAGAAGGGTTTTTTTGTCTTTTGATGGCGCGTATGGACTTAATCTCTTAGGAAAAAATAGAATGGACCTTAGACTTTATGTAATAGTTATAGTGGACCGTATAACAACTCTCCCAATTTAAAACTGTAAAGACATTAGGTTTAATCGATAGATTAAAATCCGAGTTAGATGAAAATTGAATAGATGAGGAGATAAAAGTGAAATTTAGCATCCCTGCTTTATCTCTATTCGTGGAAAAGTGAACAAACTGAGTTCCAATAGGGGAACAAACATACAATTGGTTAATTGCACTATTATACTACTGATGAGAAGAAGTTAAATCCTCAAGGTCTTTCTTTTTCTTTTTCTTTTTTTTTGCTAAGTTGAATCCTCAAGATCTAGTTGGCTCATTTGTCGCCCCTTCTGCACCATCTTCAATGGCATAAATCGTTATGTTTTCTAATCTCTTTCAAAACCCATAATCCCGTCAAAAAACAATGTTGAATCCACATTACATTTGGAGTACTGGTGATGGCAGTTGCGGTGACAGTGGTAGCAGCGATAGTAGTTATGGTGGTGACATCATCGATGATAGAGTAATGGTGGTGGTGACAGCGGTGGCAGTAGTGGTGGTGGTGGTGGTGTGGTAGTGAAGTTGTGATGATGACGGTGGAGTAATGGTGGCCGGTATAGTAACGGGTGACGGCTAGGGCTTTAGACGAGTCGAGCTTTACCCTGCTCGAGCTCGGCTAGCTCTAAAACTAGGTGGCTCTGGCTCGAGCTCAGCTAGCTCTAAAACTAGGTGGCTCGAGCTCAGCTAATACTAAAAAATGAGCCAAGATTATTGAGCTACACATCGAAGAAATATCCAAAAGAGGCTTTGATTCTTATCCATAAAGCCAATCTCGCTCGTTCTCACAAATATGAAAGAATATGTGTGTGTGTGTCAGCTCGCGAGCTCATACGAGCCGAGCATCTTGAAGCTTGGGCTTGGCTCATTTATCAAATGCAATGAATGCATGGGCTCGAACTCGTTCATTTACTTAACGAATCGAGTTCGAACGAGTTCTTAGAGAGCCGAGCCACGAACTGATCATGAGCGGCTCAGCTCATTTGCACCCCTAGTGACGGTGGTGGCATGGTTTTGACAGTGGCGGCCATAGTAGTGTTGGCGGCGATGGTCGTGGAGGGCCGTGGTGATAAAGAAAAGCATGATGTACACATATTGACAAATTTAATCAGAATTAAGTAGGTACCAGATTACTTAAATTTTTGTAATTTCTTAAGCCTACATTTTAAGAAGCACTTAAAATATTATGTGAGATGGAATATGGTTATCAAACAAACTTAGTGACTAATAGGGGTGCACATAGTCGGGATTGGACCGGTTCTATAGAAATCTAGTAACCGGACCATTCCAATTGATTCTAGAAAATTACAAACTAAAACGTAACCAATACACGTATAGAACCTGTCTAGATTCAAATAGCAAGACCGGATCGGTTTTGGTTCAGTTCCGGTTCTATCCGATTAGCGTTGGAACATTTTTCCACAATACATGAACTCAAAAGATTATCTAGAATTTGGAGCACCAAACAAGTCATAAAATAATTATTGGATTTTATAAGATTCGAAACAAAATATGGTCCACATGATACACAAAGTACTTGACAATCTACCATTAATAAAACAACTCCTAAAATTGATGAAAACAACCAATAAAGCAGCTTAAACAAAAAATTGAATAGTCTAAAAAGGAGAAAATAAATTCAGCAGCATGTCTTACTAGGGAATTATATTAAAGAGTTATAGTAATATATTAAAGACTTCCCAACAAAATAGATTCTACTCTAAATAGACATAGAAGAATACTTTACTGGGAAAAAAAATATTAACTTACCAAATCAAGATATATAATTATGTACATTTGTGTGTATTATACAGTGTGGTTCAGTTCTAACCGTGGTTCTTAAACTAAGCACCAGTAACCAAACCATAATTATCGGTTCTTATTTTTCAGAACCACAACTAAACCAAAGAACCGCATAACCTAACAAAATAGAACAGTTCGATCCGCATCGTTGTAGCAGTTATATCGATTTTCTTGTGCACCCCTAATGAATAATCACTTAAGACATTTTGTTTAAATGCTGAATTAATCTATCAACCAACCCCTTAATCTAGAACCTCACCCATTGTTACACGTAAAAGTGCACACAAACTTACGTAAGTGTTGGGACCCCACTTGGTCTTGGAGTACTTTGGAAATGTGTTTGTGTGAAATAGGTATGGTTATAAAATGATTGCATTAAGAGTATCACCAATCCTTAGTGTCACGCCCTCGATTTTCAACATAATTAATTTAACATTTCCTCCGCAGAGTATTACTAGAAACCCCTTTATAGTTACTCGAAATTAACTCAAATTGCCAATATCATTACACAAGGTCAAGAGCTACATCGGTCCCCAATTCTTAATAGAAAATATGTTCAAATGTATTAAGATTATTACACCCCTCCATGCAGTCAAATGAAAAATAAGATTTAAATACAACCTTGACTTAAAAAAAACAATGATAATTTTTTATGATGAAATATACTTTCATGCCATGCATCAATAATGTCATGCACCACTAGCATCCCAACTCATGTCACTTGGTTGTATCTGAAAGGCTGAAACAGCAAAGGGGCGAGCAGTCACTTCGCCCAGTAGGGATCCCCTTAAAAAAAATGCATAGCACATACACGAAATATGACAAACATGAGATATAAAGTAAAATTGACATTCACAAATGAACCTCCAAATGTATCATTTCATAGTAGCAACAAAGCAAAAACTCACCGCACATCACCCGCACACATAGAACCCCCTAATAATTAACCCTCGAACTTTCCTGAGATTTTTTTTTTGTTTTTAAAGAAATAATCATAAGCGAGGAACAAAACAAAGTGAAAGAAAAGGGCAATCGGGACCCACATCCTCAAATGAACTTTAAGCACGATACCCCACTTTTTAGTTTAGTAAATATAACACTTCACGCATCAATTGATTATTCCCACACGATAACGACCTTGGGTTACCAATTCTTGTACATAATCCACAGCTGCATTACTACTTGATCATTCTCCTTGAAAATACATCCAACTGGGTCCAGTAACCCTCTCACAAAGCAATTATAAGCATGCCGCAAGGTTCCCATTAACCACTTAATAGTCTATCTCATTTGTTACCAACACTCTATCAATTACAATTTCATTTACAAATATTTACCCAAGCATAACTACTTATCTTCTTTCAAGTTTCATGAAACATGTCTATCGACTCAAGCCAATCCATAACCAATATGCAATTAATTGTCATAATACGATATAAACCATGAGTCCAAAGACTCCACATGCACTTGCAATTCACACACAAACCTAAGTGTTTTCCAAATGTCACATCATACTTAACAAAAACCTCCCCGTATCCCACAAGTACCCACGTGTACTATAAGTTCTCATATTTCTATTATTTTAACCCAATCATACCCGATACGTATCCATGTATTCACAAGTGTCCACGTGTCCTTCATGTGTCCAAGGATTTCACAAGTGTCTATCATACAAAATAAGGTTTTGCATATAATCACAATGATATCTACTAAATCCATATAACTCCAAAACACCATCATTATGGTTTTCTAGTGACTCAACAAAAGAAAAGAATAAACAAGGCGAAAGTAAAAATGGAAATCACAAGACAATGTTCAATATTTACTAGAATTATCCAAGTGAGATACACTTTTCTAAGTACCAAGGATCCCTTCGGTTCAACTTATCGTGCCTGACATGCCATATGTCTCCAAAACATTTAGCATACACATATCATTCCTTTAAAACATTAGGTTATACTCCGGGCATGCCATGTCACGCCCTCAAATTAAATAACCCAAAAGTAAATAAAATCCACGTAGAACAAGTCAAGGTCTCACAATTTCCCTTTGAATAGTCAAAGTCAACATTATTTGATCCCACCATTCCGAATAAACAAGTTCTATCCACTAGCGTCCATAACCCGAATGAATAAGTACAATGTTTAAAAGTTATTACATTGTCAAATAGTCAAAAAGATAAGATATAGAAGTTACAAAACCATCTTTGCAAAAATATAACACAAAGATGGGAAAATAACTCCATGCATGTTTAAGCTCCATGTAAGTATCACTCGACAAGCATCCAACTTCATGCTCCATGCCGTGTACCTGAAAATTTATAGGTTGAGATTACTAGCCCAGTAGGAAAACTACTCTACCAACGCAAGGTGTATAAACATGATGCATGCATAATGAATGAGTATAGTGGTGGACACGACCAATGTACAAGGTTAGGATGAAAGGAAGGCTATTACTTGACCATGAAGTAACCAAAATGTATCCAAGTGTCCAAAATACATCTAAGTGTTCCAAAATAATTTTAAGTATCCAACCAAAGTCCAAGTAGTTACCAAAATCCTCATTTTCGCATACCGAAAGCCAATTTTAGCCAAATACGCCAAGCTAACCCAATTACATAAAAACCGACATTTCATAAGAAAATATTCATCCATTTTATTAGGGAAGTATCCCTCTGCCGGATTTCATGGGCTCCGTGCACCCCTGCCGGATTTCGTGGGCTCCGTGCACCCATGGCTAGGGACACCAAACGGGTGATCCCTAGAATTCATTTTATCCAATTATATCAACTCAAAACCATGTCTTTCAAAAGTTTCCAAAAGTCCCATTTATTCCAAAACTTCACCGTTTTCGCCAAAAAAATGTCAACCGACGCGTGTTTGATTCATAAAACTAAGAAATTTGTTAAATCACGTGTCCAATGGTCAAATTTGTGATATCAAAGTGAATTCGGTGTTTAAAATGGTCATACGGGTCAAAAACACGAAGAAACGGACAATCGGGGGACAAACGGGCATCGAGGAACAAACCGGAACAAAACGAAAAATTATGAGGTTGCTGGATTTTCCGCCCGGGCGGCCCCCAATCTCTCCCGGGCGGCTCGGGCAGCAGCTAAGTGTCACAGACAAGCAAAATTTTCACCCCTTTGGGGTGAAAATTGACCCCAAGTGCATATATGATGTTATAGGCTAAAAATTGGATATGTAGAGCAACAAATGAACATCAAAAGAGTGCAAATCAACCATCAATTGCATCAAACAATTACTCAAATCATAGATCACAAAATCAAGCTCAAACAAACCCATTTATGAGAGCAAATGATGAATTAGATGGATTTGAGCAGCAAGAACAAGATATATGCTATACAATCAATCGATTCCACGAACTTAATCTATCTACCGTAACACACTAAAATTTTCAGCCGGGTCACACACCCTTGTAATCCCACCAAAGTCAATCTATCCATCAAAACAATCTAATATTTGGTACAAATCATAACAACACATCAAGGTTCATCCGTGATTTTTATTGGATTTTTATACGCAATAAAACCAAGTCCAATGCATGTCCAAACCCAGAAATTTTTGCACAGTAAGAACAAACTTTCAGCAGAATAGCCTCTTGTTCAAAAATCCGTTAAAAATCGCATACTCAATATTTTTCGGTGATTCCAACGCTAAAACATTGCTAACTTATCAAGGTTTATGACCCATGAGGACCCATAACTAATACACTTGCTAACTATAACAAAATTAACAAAAAAATGCAACTTTCATAATGTGTCCAGATTTTCAAATTTTCAGAACACGGTTTAGTCTGAGAATTGTTTAAAAATAACTTCTCCATATTTTGCTCCAATATTTGGTCAAAATCTGGTATACTCATGTATGTACATCATATAAAAATTTTAGAAAATAAGGAGATGATTTACTAGGTCTAACGCACCAAAACCCAAATTCAGCAGAACAGCGAAATAGAGCACATCTCGGTGCGCAATTTTTCTAGACTTCGTTTCAAGACGTTTTGATCTGAAAATTTTACACGGTGTTTACAACTCGTAGCGGAACATCCCTTAAAAAGTTCGTAAAATTTGAAGGTGTAGAACATTTTCTAAAAATTCGGCCATGTAGAGTACAAAATCAAACAAATCAATAACAGATTCCTCCTTAACACAAACATATATATGAAGAGAGAAGAAACCCTACCTCGAAGACCCGACCTCCTTCAAACCTTAAACCCGAAATCCTAGCCATTACCCTCCTCCAAGCCGTACTGCACCAAAACCCCGCCTTATACACGTGATTTTCAAGACCCAAGAGCAGGGCCGGCCCTGGGCTAAGGCCCAATAGGCAGCGTCTTAGGCCCCTCAAAAAAATGAAAAAACTGGGCCTCCTATTATTTTTTAGTACCTAGTATATAGGCCCAATATTTTTTTTTTCCACAGAAGCCCATTTTAAAACCCAAACAACCACTCACTCACTTAATAGCCAAGGGGCCCAAATCTGACATTGGTCTTAGCATGACTGTGCAGTGATTCCGGGAAAAAAAAAAACAGGGGGCAAAAAACCGAGCGCTACAGATCCCGATCAATTGATTCTTGGAGCCCGGAGGTCCCCTTGTCCCTTGGGGTTTGCATCAGATAACAGTTAAGCTTTTCTCTCCCCCTCTCTCTCAGAGCTTGTATCCCATATTCTTATTAGTTTGAAAGTTTCAATGTTTGAAAGTTTGAATGGTTCATTCCACTTCTATTTTGCCGTCAATACTTAAGTGGGTTCAATTTGTAAATGCTTTCATTTTCTCTTGTTCTTAATTCCTCCGATTATCTTGGAGAGTCTCAATTTGCTTGTGAATTGATTTTTGGGTCTCCAATAAGTTATAAAGTATTTGTCTGGACATGAGAAAAGAAAAAAGAAGCAAAGAGTAGATGCATTGATACAATCTCAAGCAGAGTGTCTCGACAAATTTTTGAATAATAAAAAGCAAGAAGAGAGTTCGAGTCTGGGGAGTGAAGAACATGAGATTTTGGGGAATGAAGTAGAAGAGATTTTGGGGAATGAAGAGCATGTAGTATCTTATAAGATACTGTAATTTTTTTATTTTTTATTTATTATTATTATTTTTTTTTTTTTGGGTTTCGTGTTAAAAAATGCATGTAATTTTGAAACTGTGTTTATCAATTTTTTATTTAGTGCCACTAGCATTTTTAAGGACCTACATTTTCAAACTTCGTTTTAAGCCCCCAAAATGTCAAGGCCGGCCCTACCCAAGAGCAAATATACGCGTTATTGTTGATGGATCTATATAGGGTTTGAGGGTTTGGGGTTGATTTTGGTTTGAGAGGTGAAGAGAGAGAGAGAGAGAGAGAGAGAGAGAGAGAGAGAGAGAGAGAACCAAGAGACAGAGAGAGAGAGCACCGGTTCCGGAAGAAAAAGAGGACACATATACATGTAACAAGATAATTACACTCACACCCCTCCTTATTACTTTACACAATCAACCAAGCCACACCACCATAAGTAATAACCCAACTAGTCCTCACATTTAAACAATTAAAATGAAATTTCCCAATCAGAAATTTCCCAATCAGTGTTTACATATATATATATATATATATATATATATATATATATATATATATATATATATATATATATATATATATATATTAAAAAAATCTTTTGAAATTCCAGGTCTCTACGCCTAGTCCTTGCCATTTTTTCTACTCAAATCCAAAATTAGAGTAAAATCATTTACTGCATCTCAATTCATACCAATTTTAAGTTTTACGCTTTTTCTTACCTAAATTTGGGGAGACCCAAATTCATAAGTTTATTTTTCTTTCTCAACACCTCTTTCACTTTCTTATTAGGGCCACTTAGTCAAAAATCCAAAACAATTGACATTTTTAAAGGGAAAGACAAGGAACTTTTGCAATCAAACATAAAAACATTTGACATTTTTAAAGGGAAGGACAAGGAACATTTGTAATTGAACATAAAGACAAAAAACAATTTTTAGTGAAATGTCACTAATTTTTAAAAATTTTAATTTCGAATAAAAATTCAAAAAAATCAACTCTTATCTCTTGGCCGACCACCAACCCATCTCCGGCGACCACTTCCAGTGATCCAAAAAATTAGTGACATCTCACTAATTTTTAAAAGTTTTAATTTCATATAGAAAATTCAAAAAAAAAAAAAATCAACTCCTAAATCGTGGCCGACCACCACCCCATCTCCAGCGATCATTTCCGGTGACCCAAAAAATTAGTGACATTTCACTGATTTTTAAAAGTTCTAATTTTGTAAAGAAAATTCAAAAAATCAACTCCTGCCTCCCAGGCAACCACCACCTCATCTCTGGCCGACCACTTTTGGCAACCCAAAAAATTAGTGACATTTCACTAAATTTTAAAACTTCTAACTTCGTACAGAAAATTCAAAAAAATCAACTCCGGCCTCCTGGCCGACCACCATCCCACCTCCGGCCGACCACTTCTAGCGACCCAAAAAATTAGTGACAATTCACTAATTTTTAAAAGTTTTAATTTTGTCTAGAAAATTCAAAAAATCAACTCTTGCCTCCCACCCGACCACCATCCCACCTCCGGCCAACCACTTCCGGCTACCCAAAAAATAAGTGACATTTCACTAATTTCTAAAAGTTGTAATTTCGTAGAGAAAAATCAAAAAAATCAACTTTTGCCTCCTGCCGACCACCACCCCACATCCGGCAGACCACTTTCGGTGACCCAAAAAATTAGTGAGACTTCACTAATATTTAAGAGTTATAATTTCGTACAAAAAAATTCAAAAAATCGACCAACTAGTCAACTACAAACTCCTAAAACTAGTAAAACCTCACTAATCATCCTAAATGTTTGATAAAAGATCAAATTTCGATGGGCCAAAAGGAAAGGCTTAAGGATTACAGAACCTAATCAATCCAGCAAAACATGCAAATATTCAAGTGTCCATGGGGTTAGACGTGAATTTCAAGTAACTAAAGAAATTTGACACTTTAGGATTACAGAAGGGGATGAACTTGTGAGAGCCCCGAGTGGGTAAGGTGGGCCCATCGAGAGGTCGTGGAACTCGGGGTCAACCTGAGGAGAGACAAATGCGATGAGGAGGTTGATGATGTATATGCCCAGAGCATAAGACACGATCGATGTAAAAGCGGATGACATAGACGAAAGCCACACTTTTGGGTTTGTATCCCAATTTAGGCCTTCCAGCTCAAAGATAACAAATTTTGAAGGAGCTCTCCTAAAATGAAATATGTGTTGTCCTTCTAGTCAATTGAGATAATTTTAATGTATTTATGACTAATTTTCCCTTTATTCACAATTGTGTTATTTTGAACCATATTTAGGGGAAACACACAAAACAATATTTTTGGACAAAAAAAAAAAAGGTTTAAAATTAGAGAAGGTATACCCAAATGAAGTTTTTTACTAATGTTGTATTTGGAACTTAAGGAAAATGAAAGAAAAGAAAAGAAGAGGGAAATGGAAGGAAATTGAGATAATTTTTTTTCCCTATTTTGGTTGGCCTTTTTGAGATATATTTTTGAGATAGTATTTGGTCTGGGGTAATGATTAGACAGAGAAATGAGAGTAATAATTGGCGAGAGGGGTAATAAATTGAGAGAGATAGAGAAAGAAATGAAAGTAATGATTGAAGAGAGAGGTAATGAGTGGAGAGAGAATTGCGAGTAATGAGAGGAGAAAGAAGAAACGTATTTTTTGGAATTTTTTTTTAAAAATGGGATCAGAACGCAACTAGATTTATTGTTTTATCCCCACTTTCCCTTCAATTTTCTGTTCTTTTTTTCTCTTCCACATGTTCTAAATAAATTCTAAATTTTTTACTCAAATATAATAAACAAAATTATGGCTTAGGAGTGGTAATAGCTTAGGGCAAGTATAGTAGACTAGCAAAAATGGCGTTTTTATTTTTTACAGCTATTGCGGCTGTGTGGACACCCCGGGGAAAAGATCTTGCGTTTCGAAAATGATTTGGATTTTTGGAGTTGCCACCCTGGTTTAAGGACCGTACATGAGAAACCGGTTAGAAAATGACTCTTTTGCCCATATTTTGGAAATGGTTTTGCCGACCCGCCGTTACCATGATTTCTCGGGTTCGGGAGCTAAGTTACTAGAAGGGAAGGTTTTTAAAGCACTCCTCTCGCCCGACACAATGTCCGGTCTCTAATAAATGTTTAAGGGATTGTGAAAACATTGATTTAATAAGCTTTATTCACGAAACGAGAAAGAGAGCATATAAAGATAAACATAAAACCATAACGAAAGTCGTGGATACTTGTGATACGTGTGATTTATACCAAATGATGATGATGAATGACATGAAAAACAATAAATAAGCATGACAGAACAGTGTTAAAAGACCAAGAATAACTTCCGAACGTTCCTACATGAAAAATAATTTGTGCATCTAGAAGCTCTTTGGGCACCCAAAGCAGCAGGTTTGGGTGCCCAAAAATGCTTTGGGCTCATGTCTTAGACCCTCTGTTTCATCTTTGGTTGTGTTCAAAATGACTTACAAACTTCTGTTCTTCAAGTATTCCCCCCAAAAACCATGTTTAAGAAGTGGATTAAACTTGTAAATCATGATTTAGGTTTATTTAAGGGTCAAACGGAGGGTTTAAGACTGATTTCAAACAAGGAATGAAGCTTTTTGTGACTATGAATACCAATGGATTGATTATGAACAAGAAAGGAAGATGAAGGAGGCTTTGCCAAGTGAGCCCAAAGGGGGACTCTTTGGGTGCCCAAATGGATGCTTTGGGAGCCCAAAGAGGCTGGTTTGGGTGGCCTAGCAGACCCTCTTTTTATCTTCTATTTTGCTTCCTTCACTGCATGAAATGATTGAAAGTTCATGATTAGATTGATATCAAGCCCAAAACATTCACTCAAAAGTATGATCAAGCCTTTAAACACACTTTAGGCTTCATTTTGAAATGCACAGAGGCTACACAACCTGTTTTCTAATCCCTAAAACGTGTTAGAAATGATTTGAAACAAAAAAGAAATTGATTAGAAAAAGGTGATGAGAGAGAGATGGTTTGGGCACCCAAAGGGGGATGCTTTAGGTGCCCAACGAGCTCTTCGGGTGCTGAGCTTTGAGCTCTTTTGTTGCACTTTTAACCCTTTTAAACCTTCCATTGGTATCAAGAACCAATGAGAGCTTGAAGGTGTCCCTTAGGGGGACTGTCACGCCCTCATTTTTAGTAATCAAAATTTATATAAAATCCACGTAGGATGGATCAAAGTCATAAATATTACCAATACCCAAATACATAAGTACCAAAATGATTTAAAGTTATTACATAATTGTCAAAAGATCGAAGGAATTAATAATACATGATCATCTCTCAAAAATATACAATGGGGAGGATAAAATAACTTCATAATCAAATATGTTTCATGTCATATATCCACACTCCAAGCATACAATTCATGTTCCTTGTCGAGTACTTGTGTGGATGCCCCGCAAAAATTCACCGAATGGTTTTGAAAATATGATTTTGATTTTAGAGTCGCAACCCGGGTTTATGGACTGTACCAGAGAAACCGATTTTTCAAAAATGACTCTTTTGCCCTTACTTTGGAAATAGCTTTCACCGACACATCGATACCTGGATTTCTCGGGTTCGGGAGCTAAGTTACGAGGGGGGAAGGATTTTAAGGCACCCCCCTCGCCCGGTTATGGAACCGGTCTCTACTAGGTACTTAAGGAATTTTTAGAAAACGTACGTTTCATAAACTCAAATCACATAAACAAAGATAAAGGAAACAAGTATGCAAAGATCACCACGATTAATCATGTGAAGGTGTATGCTTGTGATCATGAAGATGATGATAGAGTGACATGAATGATGGTAACAACGACTACAAACTGTAAATACAATGAAATAGAAGCTTTTAGGGACCCTTTTTGCAAAATCAAATCTGATTCTTCTATTTTCTTTCAAACACCTGAAGGAGTGCTTCAGGCGCCTGAAGTTGTGCTCTAGGCGCCTGAAGGAGAGGATTAGGCGCCTGAAAAGGGCTTTAGGCGCCTGAAGTTACTGCTTCAGGTGCTTGCTCAAATCCACTTTCACCTCTGTTTTGCTACTGGAACAGGTAAAGTAATGATGTTAAAACTCCGTTGAGAGGCAAACAAACTGGAAAGCTTTATCTAACAACTCATTTGTACCATGAAACACCATTAATATCTCATAAAAGCATGTTTTTCATCCATTCAAATAGCAAAACAGAGACTTTTCACTCTTGCATGCAAAGAAAATGACCTCCAATAGAGATTTTGTGATAAAAACTTGATTTTTAACTACATTGAAGGTCATTTTCCTCCTTAAAAAGTTTGGTTTTCATCTCTTGGAGTGGAAAATAGAAAGCAAACAGATTGTTACTGAGATTCAAACCATCATCATTATAACTATAGATCAAAATAAAGCATTTAAAGATAAAAAATGGTAAAAATGAACCGAGCCTGAAGCTGCTGCTTCAGGTGCCTAAAGCTGCTGCTTCAGGTGCCTAAAGCTGCTGCTTCAGGTGTCAAGAAAAAATACTCTTTTGATGTGTTTAAGTCATGATAAGCCCATTATTGGTATCAAGAACCAACATTGACCTACTGACTTCCCTCAATAAGAACTTTATCACACTGATTTGGTAGAATCACTTCATTTTTTAGCTTAAAATGGATTATTTGAATGATGGAAAAGGGTTTTGGATAGATGATGTGTCACACCCCGCTCCAGCACAATCTAAAATGCACAAAATGGCATAACACCTGTCACCATCATGTACGCCTTTTAGGCTACTCACAAAAATCAGGTACAAAGCTCAACCTTAATCTCGCCACTGAAGCAGTCAAAAGATTAAGTTTCACCAAAACTCCGCTGTCATAAAATAAACCAGGTGTTCACACCTTCTCAACAGCTGTACAGTCAAAAGTATTTAACACGTATTCAACCACCCAACACTCACTGACTAGCGAAAACACAAAACTTAACCTCTATGAACACCTGACTGGCACTCTGGCACTGTAGTGGACCGACGTCTAGCTCAACTGGAAATCTGCAACCAAAAAGGTTACAGGAGAATGTACCTTAGCAACATAATAAATGGAAATGATAAGTGTTTAAATGGTTCGAAGTATAAACAACACACCAACACATTTGCTTAAACAACTTAGATGGATCACAGTTTTAAACATCACACCCACACTTTTATCTCAAAAACACAGCCCACCATATTTATTTCAAAAATGCAGCCCACCGGCTCATCTCAAAACATGGCCCACCGGCCCATCTCAAAAACACAGCCTATCGGCTCATCTCAAAAACACGGCCCACCGGCCCATTTTATCAACACACCTCTGCAAGTTTTGCAAAATATTTCACATTTTCTTTCGCAGTATAAAATAATATCAAATCAATTTACCCAATGTGCCAACGAGTCGCCAACCTCACGACCGGGAGTTATGACGGTACCGTTACCTCGCTCACAGGCTCACATATAGTGGCGGTGATGAGGGCCATTCTTTATCACCAATGGTAGGTGCAACCACAAGGTAAGCAAAGCTCACCGGCAAGCAGCAACCAAGCTTGCACAACAACAAATAGACAAGCAGCAACCAAGCTTGTATAGAGTAAAGCAAGCAGCAACCAAGCTTGCACATCATAAAGCAAGCAGCAACCAAGCTTGCACAACATAAAGCAAGCAGCAACCAAGCTTGCAAACATTGGCACAAGAGGCATAAAACATTTTCCTTCCACACACCAAAAATCATTTGATCCATCACTGAAAATCATTTAATCCGTCCAAACACAATACTTTTAACATATACAAAAATCACAAGGAGAGTTTTCAAAACATCAATAATCACACCACACATTTGAAAACACCACATAAACACTACACATTTCTATTTATTATAGAGGCTGTACATTCTCACCTGACAAAAGACCAACTTCGCTAAAATCTCTATCCTCTACGGTCTGGAGACGTAACCGTGATCCTCCTCACGTCACCCTCACCTAAAAATATAGTTTATAAGACATCCATAAGTCTCACGATCACCCCCCCATGCTTAAATGCAAATGAAATGTTTGAATATGAACAAAAACACAAAACAGCCTCACGGTCTCCGAATTTACAGAATTAATCTACAAATCCTTTTCTCACGAACTTTATACCACAGATGATAGACACAAATAGGAACATCATATCAAAAATTTAGAATTTTCTGAGCTTGATAGCTATTTTTAAATCAACTCCAATCAGACCAGTCACTCACTGTAAAATTACAAAAACAGATTCTTTTTCAACTTTAAACCAAAAACTGCTATATCTCAGAAATAATTGGGCTATGTGGCTTATATATTCTAAAAGCCCTATGTGTCTAGTTCCTAACAAAACAAACGAAGTGAAAATTAGAGGTTCCTAGGCCAAGTTATGACCGTTTTCGTGAAGCATGGCAGAGCTGCCAGCAACAGGTACCCACAGACAGCAGTTCGATAAAACATTTTTAATAAATTCTACACTTCACGAAAAATTCTGAAAATTTTACACGATGTCTATAACATCAAAATACAACTACTGTTAAAATATCATAACTTTTGGAGTTGAAATACTATAGAACGAAATTCGTACCTTTCTCTGAAAATTTTCCCCCCAAACTTCTTACTTCCTCTCTCTCTCTCTCTCTCTCTCTCTCTCTCTCTCTCTCTCTCTCTCTCTCTCTCTCTCTCTCTCTCTCTCTCTTTATACGAAGTTTAGGCAGTAAAGTGAAAGTCTGGGTCTTGGTCTCCTCTTCTAACACCTCTTCCCTTGAGGGGTGAGGTGTCCCCTCACTTCTTCCACGTTGTAAAGCAAAAAAGATAAGAACAAGAAATCTCCCCTTTGACTAGGAGTCATTATCCCATGAGGTGTCTCCCTTCTTTGTAATTTTTTTTTTCCACAAACAATAATTAATGCCAATCCACTCACCAGATTTTCCGTCCCCTCTCTTGACTTCTAAGTTCTTTTTTTTCTTTTTTTTTTTTTTTCCTAGCCACAAAACTACACACATAATTGGGAACACAAGCATATGTGGTGTTTAATGCGAACTATGCTACACTCAAACTATCCATGCTTTACAATAAAATGACATGTCACGCACCAAATGACTTATTAAATAAAAATATGTATGAAATGCACATGCATGTTTAGGAACGGGTGTCACATGATGGAGGTTTGGATGAGACTTTACTGTGGTTTTTGGATGTTTTCTTGAGAGAGAAATGACTGGTTTTGGCTGAATTTTTCAGAAAAATGGTGGAACCCCTTCAAATGAGGGGTGTGGGGGTATTTATAAGGCTTTCAAAGGTTGTTTTGGCCTCTTAGGGGTCACTTTAGGGGTTCACTTAGGCCATAGACGCTCCTCCCTTGCAGAATCAACCAAAATCGCATCATAATCATTGCATCCAAATTTTCCCACTCAAAATTTAAAATTCTGGAAAACTGCTTCAGGCGCCTAAAGGGATGGCTTCAGGTGCATGAAATGGCTTCAGGCGCCTGAAGGGAGGTGCTTCAGGTGCATGAGAGAGGTTTAGGCGCCTGAAGGGGAATGGTTCAGGTGCATGTAGATGCGCTTCAGGTGTATGGAATGGATTCAACGACTCCTTTTGATTTTTGGTTTGGAAGTGTTCGGTAGGTTTTGGTTGAATTCCAATCATCCATTTTAAGTTCTAGAAAGTGTTTGAAAGTTCATTTCATCATCGGGAATGCTACGGATTTTCGTAGGCCCAAATTGGGGTGTCTACAACTTGAAAATGATAGGGTGAGCTCACTAGCATAGTAAGAAACTATTCTACTAACGTTAGGTATATAAAGAATGCCGTGCGCACAAGAAGTTCATTACTATGGATGAAATGAGTAAGGTATGACAGAGATGACTAAAACAAGTGATAAATGATGACAAGGTATTCATGTGTCCAATGAAATACCAAAGTGTCCAAAAATAATCCAAGTGTCCATCAATTTCTTCTTAACCGTGACCAATCGTTTCTTGTGTCCAAACGCGTATCCAAATATCGAATTTCACCAAAATGCCGTGTCTTTCATAAAATTCTTCATTTCAAACATTTCTCAAAAATATCCACTTGTCTTTTATAGGGAATTAATCCCTCTGCCGGATTTCATGGGCTCCGTGCACCCCTGCCGGATTTCGTGGGCTCCGTACACCCATGGCCAGGGACACACCAAACGGTGGCCCTATTATTCATAATCATCATTCTCAAATATCCATGTAATACATTTTATTCATCAAAACCCTTTCAAGGATCGTATTTCTTTCCAATCGTCACAACTTTCATCAAAAGTGTCAAAACGACCCAAAGTGGTGCGTGTCCATTTTGTATCGCAACGTGTCCAACCGTTTCATGTATCAAAATCTCATTTTAATGATCATAAAATCAATTTGAAGGTTATCTCAATGTTAAAGGTCAAATACGCGATGATATGGGCAAACGAAGACTAACCAAGCTTCAAGGAAGAACCCGAAACAAAAATAAATTTTTGAACAAATTGATGGCTTGGTCTGGACCACCCGAATCCCTGTCCAGACCAGCGAGGCAGATTGTGAAGAAATTTGACAGCTTTTCATAGATTTTTCCCTAAGGGAGGGAATTTCAACCTAAGGCCTAATTTGATGGTTTAAGCTAAAATTTAGAGGTTCCAAACAACAAATAAACATGGATGGAGAGTAAAATCAACTACCAATTGAATGGTTCAACAAACACAACATAGATCAAAAACAAATTTAGTAGAAAACCCCATTTCGTGGTGAAAACAAGGAGTTACTTGAAATTGGAGACCCATGCTTAGATTTATGCAACAAATCAACTACATACAACTAGAGAGAGTAGAAATTTGCTCCTACCTCAAAGGTTTGAGCTCCAACAAGTCTTTAATCAAAACCCTAGCCTCCAACCAAAAATCCACCGAGATGACTCCACCCACGCAATTTCCGGGCCTAGATGTTGCGGGTACAAAGGATTAGTGATGGGTTTGTGTTTAATTTGAGTGTTAATTGTAGAGTTTTGTGAGAGAGTGAGAGAGAGAGAGAGAGAGAGAGAGAGAGAGAGAGAGAGACGAAGAACACTCTGAAAAAAAGAAAAGAAAAAGAGGCTCGGTGCTCTCATGATGCCCGTGTAGTTATAAGACTAAAAATTACACTAAACACCCCTCTAATTCCTTAGTCCCCCTCTCAAGTACTATTACTAACTAAGTGGTTAAACTATGGCCCATGTGTTATAAAATTAAAACTAACTAATTTTAAAAGCTAACACTAATGGTCTCACAACACTTTCACCCCATGGTCCACATACCCAATCTCGGTAAATAAAGTGCGCATAATTTCACATGAACATAAAATAAAATACTAGTATGGCTTAAAAAAAAGGACTTAATCACATTGAGATAATAAAGGAAAATAAATAAATTACAGGTCTTTACAGGGACCTTTTTTTCAACACATTTTGGTAGATTTACTACCTTGGAAGCTTGGTTTATGCTTGGTTGAAAGGTTCAAGGTGAAGTAGAAAAATTGGGGTACTTTGGAGTGACTTTCTAAGGTCAGTGGGGATGGATTTTGGTATCAATTAGGATTTCTGCATATTAAGCATGAGTTTTTGGCTTTGATGGAGGTTGAAAAGTGGTTTATGATGTTTAAAGGTTTTGGAGTGGATTGTAAGGGTTGAAGATGGCTATTTTCTGGAGGAATTTGGGCAGAGTTTTGACTTATCTTGAGATGGTGATCATCCTCAAAATAAGGCCAGAGGGGGGCTATTTATAGAGTGAAAATGTGTAGTTTAGGGTGAGTAAAGGAGGAAAATGTATTTTGAACTCAAATTTTGGAGGGATGTAGTGATGGAGTTTTGAATGGAAAAACGTGGGCTAGGGTAGAGGAGAAAGTCATAGTTTTATATCGAACTTTGCAAGGTCGCTCCGGATGCTATCGAACTCCATTTTGCGCGTGGTTTGAAGAGTTGAAATTTGAGTAAAAATTTGGGTCCTTATCAAACCTTTACCAAATTTGAGTTTTACTCAAATATTTCACCACATATGATGTGGACCAAATTTTTAAGGCTCTTTTTTTTTTTTTTTTTGAACATGTCAATTCCATTCAAGGAAAATGTCCGAGGGCAGTACAGATTTCATCACAAATAATAGGGAAGAACCAAAACTATCAAAATCTAGACTAATGGCACCCCTGCCCGAGGCAGACCAACACCAAGGCTGGGCTAGGAACCTGTCCACGATCTGCTAGTAGAAATCCTGAGGGAAACAGCTCAAACCCTACCACTTAAGCACAAGATAAAATCGAAGAATAAGCACCCAAAAAGGGGCTAATAAACCACCTATAAAAGGGGTAAACAACTAAAATAAAACAAAGAAATAAAATTAAAAATAAAAATAAAAAACCTCTGGTTGGAACAACATGGAAGAGCACCATCGATCCTGTCTCGGAGTGTCACCGTAGCCGCCGCCATCGGTTCCGACGACTTATTCGCCGGAGATGCTCCAGCTCGAGCGCCAAACTCCAAGCAACACCAAATCTGACCTTAAATGGTTGGAAGAAGAGGATGGAGATCGAACCATGGAGAAGAAGCGGCGGTAATGGAGGAAGGGGATGGAAGCCGGCTAAGATCGGAAAGGGTGGAACCAGAGAGGTGAGGCTAGGGAGGAGAGAGAGAGGGAGGGGGGATAGAAAGGAGGAGGTGGCGGCTACCCCCCCCCCCGCCGCCGAAAACTCGAGAGGCTAGGGTTTTAGTTTTAGAGAGAAGGGGGACTCTCTCTCTCGCACTACTATTTATGCTTTTGCCATTCAATGTTATGAATTAAATCTCCACGGTATAATTTGAGTAAGGGTTAGAATGAGCCATACTAAACCAAGTCTTGTACATAAATTTTTACTCAAATTTAAGTAAAAATTTGGACAACGAGTGAAGATATTCTTCCCTCAAGTACTCCGTATTTAAAAGGATAATGATACATGTACAAGAATTAGTCTCCTAAGGTGACTCCAGTATATTTGGACGCCAGTATATTTACGTGGTGTTGTAAATCATTTTTGTGTTTGAAATGAATGTTTTACTCAAAACTTTCAGGTGAAGGATGGAGAATTGGAGATGCTCTAATTTACACTATCAGGCCAGTGCAAGTGTGAGGAAGAGAGCCATGGCCATGGCGGCGGCGGAGGAGGGAGAGCTCGATCTAAGGCTTCCGTCGTGTCTCCGCCTTCCTCGCCATGGAATCACCCCACGTCTTGATCTCCTTAGCACGGTAATCTCCTAACCGCATCCTACTTTAAGCCATTCCCATATCAGGGGAAAAAAAAAAAAACTGGCCTATTCTTAACCTAGTTTATCGACATATTGAATTTAAAACAACTCTATTTGTGTTTGTGTTTCTAACCCTAGGGACTGTGGCGGAGGTTCGGTCACGGTTGGGGTACAGAGATTCATTTGGGACTACTGCATTAGCAAAGCTGTAAGTCGCTTCTACAATCCCCAGCTCTTCAACTGTTCTAAATATCTCTTTGGAAAAAATTGGTATTCTAAAATAGAAAGGGGAATGCACTAATTGCTGTGTGTTTGCATAGTGAAGCACAATAAACAAGATCATGGCTGCAGACTGTACTACCGTTGAAGCCATTCATTGTATGGGAAACCAATATCCAGATAAGCATGGAAAAATTAAAAACAACCAAAGAGGACAAAAGAAATTAGAGATTGCAAGAATTGTAACCTGAAGCATTTGATATGCACTATGTGACAAATTCTTGTAGCTAACGGAACCGAATTTGGTATTCGAAAGTCAAAACAAATTCTCATGGTACTCAACAATTGTAGAGAATCATAGATGATAATCATAAAGAAAACCATCAATGATAGGAAAATATTGCACTATACAATTTTTTCCCATCTACGTACTGCTTTCAAATGGTGGCAATAGTTTTTTTTTTTTTTTTACACAACTTTTTCCCATCTACGTACTGCTTTCGGATGGTGGCAGTAGTTTTTTTTTTTTTTTTTCTTTGTAAAGGAATGGGAGACTTGAGAGTAATATGTTGGGTTGTTTTGCGAACTGCAAAGGATGAGATATGGCTGGGAGCCTGAGAGCCGTGGGACACTTGTAAACTAGGATTGTGAGTAGTTAGTTTTTTCTCCACGTTTTCTCTCCCCCAATTTCTAAAAATTAGAAAAGCCAAAAATTTGAGAATTTAGGATTGGGGGTTTGAGGTTTTTGTAGCCAAAATACATTTCTATAGGGTATAGATTGATGGGAGATGATGAGGAAATTATTATCAAAATCACGATAATGGAAGCTGAGGATGATGAAAGGGCCAGTATGCAGGCTCCTCTAATGATCCTTGATCCTATGTCATTTCAAGGCAGTGTGTCTGGGTGATGGTTGTGGTCTTTGGGTCTTGGTGGCATATGATAGTTGGAGTGCAAGAATGCTATCTTTGTTGGTCTCCTCCCTCTGTCGTGATGCCTTGTGCTTTGGATCCTTTTAATCTTTGTAATTTATTTTCAACGATTAATAATTTTTTTTTTCTGTAAAAAAAATAAAGCTTAGTGACGCACAAGAAATGAGATTCTGAGTTCTATTTTTCTGTTTGAAAACTTCTTCGGCCAATCCAATAGAAATTTCTCACGTAGTATTGGAATTCCATCGGGACACTACCTGAACTATATGAAAGCCTGGAAGTACCCAAGTCCAATACTAAACCAACTCAGAAATAGCCCACGTGCGGAGAAAATATAAATAAAAAAGCCTATGGATTTTCAGTCCCAAAATCAGATTTCATGTCATATTTGAACCTTTTTTGAAAACTAAAGCTTAGTGAGTTAATGCTATATCTTATCCTTGGTAGGGTTTATCCATGAACGATCCCCTTTTTCTGCTCCTAGAAAGCTCAGTATTGGTTGAAAACCCTCTTTTACCACGTTCACTGCCAGCCTAGCAAATTATGTAGTGGAATGCATGTTCTAAAATATGGTACACCAACATTCCTAAACAGTGAATTTAGTGATCTAAATCGATCCCAATCTGTTTCCTACTTATTTCCTTGCCATTTCCTACTTATTTCCTTGCCATTTCCTGTAGAAGTTTAAAATGAATTGTTACCAACAAATAAATAAAGTCGTGATAGGACAAATGTAAAAGAAAATTGGTCAAGTCAAGATGCTTCCAAAAAATGTATATGGAGATCTCCAAAATAAACATTTTACTCAATAGGATTTTTATCCCCTATAATAAGTACATTTTTATACTGTAAAATATAGTCTACTGCACATTACCACAATTTGGGGCATGTGGCGTTCTGTGTTCCCGCCCCCTTTCCTAGTACGTTCCTGATAACATATGAAAAACTGGTCTAACCAGGACCCCAACATTTGGAATTTTTGTTGTGCAAAGTTCCATCACCAGCAGCTATTCATTCCTGTTGGGAAATAATCAATCCTTGCATTTGACTAGATTTGACCACCTGACCTAGTATGTGGGAGTGTAGAAGGGTGGCCTATTGGGTAGCCCAACAGACCTCGTACTTTCAATATGATGACCATTATTTCAGAACTTCACTAGATTAATTTCGTAAATTGGCCATAAATTTTAATGCATTTCCTAGAGTTTGAGGGCTAAACAATGTGGAACTTTTGATTTCTTTCTTTTAACATTTCTTGCGTATTTCCTGCAACTTCAGAGAGATTTAAACTGAGTGTTTGAGAAATGTTGAGCTTGGCTTGGTTTTTGCTGCCAATGCAGGATGGAAAATTCTACGTACCATACTTGAAAAGTTTTCTGAAGAAGATTATTGTCGAGGTTGAGTCCCAAGGTTTCGAAGTATTGGATGAGTTGTATGAACAGTTAACCTTTTACATGACTTCATTAAAGGTAGTGTTTACGGATGGCAGGTTCGCCCTGTTACGGTTAATTTCTTTTTGTTTACTTCTTTGGACATTGTTAAGAAATATGTCTGGCGTGACAGGATGATGATTCTGCGAAAGAAAACTCAAGGGTCTTAAAGTACATTTCGTTTCTTTTTCCTGACGGTATGATGTTCCTCTTCTTCTTTGTAATATAATGTCTGTGTTTTTAATTTTTATGTGAGTCAATTTATTCTTGATAGTTGTTGCCATCTTTAGATTGTCGTGAACTTCCAAGTTGCCCAGAAACGAGGAAACTGGTGGTTACCCTACAATGTTCACTTAACACGCTTGAAGGTGATACTGGGTATGAACTATTGCTGTTTTAATTTTGATTCAAAATCTACAACATCAAATTGATAACTGTTAATTGTTTTGTTAAGCTGGAATGTTGCATTCGAGTTACTTATCACGTCACATGATATTCCTAGGTTTTTCCTTCCTTTCTCTTCATCTATTAACTGTAATGACAGGAAGATGTAATGGTCTTCAGCTATAAAGTGTGCTATCCAATCCTAGTCTTGTGGCATGTGTTTGAAATGATGGAAATCTAACTCCCACACAAAGACTGGGGACTAGGGTGGGGTTGCGTACATTTTACCTATCTTAGATTATAATGTAATCAAGACTTCATCACTGTTTTCTTTTGCAATGGAGTATGGGCACAAGCACCTCAAAAGGATTTCACAAATGACGGAATATTGAAACCAAAGATAGTTGCCCATTCACTCTTGGAAAACAAGTTGCTTATATCTTGCAGCTCAATTCCACTATCGGAGCATAACTTTGAGGATTTATTTGTAGAGTTCCCTTGTGTTGGAAACTAAACGCCACTGTGGGAGCTGCGATCCTAAGGTTCAACCTCGCCTGAGCTTTCTGATCCGCCTAACCGTCAAGCTTGAGTGCCATGCCTGGGTTACTTGTCTGCGCACGTAACAACGCCGTTAGCGCCTAACCGGATGGTGGGTTTGTCCAGGAAGGCACTCCGACGATTAAGTAAGTGGTGGACGGAGATGAAAAGTACAGGCAACAATTTAGTGTTTTCATAGTTTAGTCTAAGAATGTCCAAACCCATCGGTCTGGCAAATGGGGATTGTTCGGTGCCGGTTTTGATGACAGAATGGGATGAGTCATAGCTCTGCCTCGGCAGTAGTGTGATGTTTAGCTGAGGCGTGTGTTCAGCTTTGTTGCCAACTTTACTGGGCTTGACGCCTCGTTTGATTCTGACCATTGGCCTAGTTAAACCCTTCGGCAAACTGTGCCAACTGTTCGGCTTGGCCGTTCTTGAACATCAATTAAATGTTGTTGAGAAGCTAGTCCATATGGTCCCCTCATTGTTTGGTCACGTGGATTGATCAATTGGGTGGTCATATGGTTGACCCTACGAGACCAGTCATTGTTCGGCCCACTACAATAGCCCCTCAACCTCTCCTTATGCTACCAAGTGTGGGAGAGGTTTGTTGTGCTCGGCCGAGACCCCATCTCGATAGGTCAGCTTTGCCGAGCCCCAATGTAGTTTGGATAAGGATGAATGCTGGCGTCTGGATCTGCAACCACTGAACTATCTTCCATTGAGGGTTCGCCACGTGTCGCTCTTTGTTAGGGCTTTGAAGTTGAAAGGATGCTTGTTGTTGCGTCGTTCCTAATTCTGTCGGCTTAAGGGGCGTGTCGCTTACGCCGGGCGTCTCCTAATGCCATGTGTTGCCTCTCGTTGGCCGAGAGGGCGACCTTAGGTTTTCCCGCGCATGCCGTTTTGAATTTTGCGCGTCTCTTTGCCATCCACCCCCCTTCAACTAGGGGTGAGGCAGAGAGAGAAACACTTACCCTCTCTGCCACCCTCTCTCCCCTTCAAATTTCAAGAACTTCTCTCTCTAGAATTCCAACCATTCGACTGTGATGGTGCCCGATCTAAGTTTTTGACCTAGATTTCTGCAAATCTGCAGGTAAGTCATTGATCTCTACTTGTTTCTGCATTTTCTCCATTTTTGCATGAATTGAATGCCGTTATTCGAGATGATAGCGTACGGGACACCAAACCTTGAGATAATGTTTTTCTATATGAATCGCTTGACGTCGGCGGCAGAGATATGTACAAGTGGCTCAGCCTTGACCCATTGGTGTAGTAATTGGTGGCTATGATCGAGTGCTTGAATCCTCCCAGGGCGGTTGGGAGAACGCGTGACGATATCGAGACCCATTGGGCGAACGGCCATGGGCTCATGACTAGTTGTAAGTCCATTGCCAGCTGATGGACTATCGGTGCATGTTTCTGGCATTGGACCCATTTCTTCACGTCTTATTAATTAAAAAATGTATATTTGTGAATGTTGCGGATAACATGTGGAAATGAATAGTTCAGTTAGAATCAACCTTTCAACACGAGATTTTGAGTCTCGCATGTCTACCATTTCACCACCAACACATCTTGAAAGTGAATCGGATTCCATGAATATGATATCTACCTAGTGTGATGTACATGTTATTCTCAATGTTTTTGAAATGAGAAAATTCTCAATAATACATTCCACCACCACCTCCACCGCCACCAAATTATAGATTGAGAATTTTTTCTCAATATTTTTGGATTTCATAATATTCTCCATGTTAATATTCACCGCCGCCACTTGGAAACACCGCCTCTACTAGTAATAGGAAAAACACGTTTAAAATATTCTCAATATTTTCGAAATGAGTATTCTCAGTATTACAAGAATTTTCTCAATCTTTGGGATTGAGAATAATCTCAATGTTAAAATTCACCGCCGCCATTTGAATTTTAAGACTTTTAAATTCACCACATCACAACCACCACCACCACCATTGTTATGACCACCACATAAGATCAATAATTTTCTCAGTTTAAAAAGGTAAAAAAAGATCGTGAATTTTCGCAAAGCTTAAATTATGTACATTGAACAATCACCACCCCACGACCACCATCATTTTTGTGCACAAAAAAGATTGAGAACCTTCTCAATATCCTTTGTATTGTTTATAATTATCTATTTAACGTGAATTAATCTATTCGTTACATCTCAATGAATACAAGTCGCAGATATAATGTTTATGCAGTATAAGAAATTTATACAATAGATATACTATTTCAATAACCAAACAAAAAAGGAAAACAAATATCTCATCACCATAACTTTTTGGTGGTTCTTTTTACGTGAGCATGCACCTCTTGAATGGTGCTCCTATCACTCAAAATTTTCGGTTGTGCTGCATGTGGAAGCAAAAATTAACCGAACCGAAACTGTTTTATATGTAAAACTGAGTGTTATGTACACACCTGAATTGAATCCTAACAAAATTCTCAACAATTTACAATTTTTGTTATTGGCTTGGATCATTACTCAATTGTTGATATGATGTCATGTGGCAGGACGACACTAATGAGAACCAGGATCACTTCCACCACCACTTCTAAAGCAAGTTGAGACTATATTCAATCCAGAAAAGTTGAGAACTTTCTCAATGTTGTTATTCTTTATAAATTCAGCACATCAAAACCACAATTGCTTCCACCACCACTCCTAAAACAAGTTGAGAATATTCTCTATCCAAAAAAAATTGATAACTTTCTCAATTTTGTTTTAGGAGTGGTGGTAGAAGTGGTTTTGGTTTTGATGTGCTGAGTTTACAAGAATATTATCAACCTAAAAAATTGAGATTATTTCTCAACGTTTTTTAGAAAAAAAAATCATCAAAACCACCTCCACTCCCAAAACAGGTTGAGAATATTCTCAATCCAAAAAACTGATAATTTTCTATATTATTTGTTTTTTAAATTTTACCAAATCAAAACCACCACCACTTAAAAAAAAAAAAAAAAAAGTTAGGAATATTATCATTTGAAAAAAACTGAGAATTTTTTCACTTCTAATTTAATTTTTTTAAAGTCACCAAATCACAGTTACCACCGCTCCCAAAAACAAGTTGAGAATATTCTCAATCCAAAAAATACTGAGAATTTTCTCAGTTCTTTGACTTTTTAAATTCACAACCACCACCACCATGTGCATTGCCACCGATATTCACTGCGAATATTATCAAAACAATTGGATTGAGAATATTATCAATATCAAAGTTCACTATCATCACTTCACAACCGCTTATAGTGGATATTTTCAATGTGGAAAAAATGAGGATATTCTCAATGCTAAAGTTCTGCGCCACCATTTCACAACCTCCACCTCCATCACCACCAAAACTTATTGAGAATATTATTTTCAATAAAATGAGAGTTTTCAAAAAGATTGAAAATATTATCAATGTTAAATTTTACCCACCACTTCACCACTACCATGTCCTCCTCTACCAAACAGAAAACAAATGTCGCCTTTCTATATAGAAACTGGAAATGAATGTTATTCACTTTTATTTGGGATGAGAAACCTTTTTGTTGGCCGTACTTGACATTTATATTAGTTATGTTGAATTTGCTTATGTATGACGAAATTCCAAGGAGTGTGTGAATTTGATTATGTAAATTTGTTCGTAGATATGAATGAACAAATTCCCAGGGGCGTTTGATTGAACAAATTTCCAGGAGTGTGAATAAATTCAATTAATAGATTTCATGTAGTAGGTTTTTTTAAAATATATATATATTCGAAATTGGATATGTGAAACAAAAAATAAAACATTTTAAAGTTTCGAAGTATATTTTTGTATATAACTATGGATCTATACTTGTATGCAAGTTAGTCAAGATCTGATAGTAACAGAGAGAAAAGTTAGAAGGATGAGGTAGAAGTAGAACATGCTCTTGGAATGAGGCCAATCGCCTGTACATTGCGGGAAATTATTGGCCTGTACTTGGTGGTAATTTTGGAATAAAAAAGAATGGTATCCCTAGCTGTACAAATTTGGTTTCCGCTGGAGCTCGTGGGAATTACTTGCGTGTTTTGGAGAGGCATGTAGTTAGCCCTTGACTTTACTTGGGTGTAGGTACTGTTTCTTGCTCCAGTTTTGTGTTAAAAATGAAATTTCTACTCGTAATTTCTCCCCATAACGTCGATTAGGAAGCTGAAGTGCTTGTTTCAGGGCCTGGTTGGACGGTTGATTAAAAGAGAATTTCTCTATTATATGCTTGAAAAAAGTGTAAAAAATGACTTTGGCAATACATGTTCATTATGTTTGGAAAAGAGGTTAAAAAATGGACCATCTTTGTCAGTCCAATTTTTTTGTCTTGAAATCTCCTGGAAAAAAACATTTGGCACAGTCACGTTGACCTGGTTGGTGCTGCTACCTACCAGGAGGAATGAAATGGTTGTTTAGGGAACAAAAATAAGAGCTAGTCTTGATAATCATTTTTCCTTGTGGTGAGTTGTTGATATGAAAGGATAAAGGAATTGTCTCCAAGGTTGGTCCAAATGAGGGAGACCATGTGTCTGGGACGTGATTTCATTTTTATTGAATTTATTATTCCAATTTGATCCAAATACACCAGTTGGACCTTTCAAACTTTTCTTCCCTTGTACAAATCATACTTCGGCAGGAAATTACTAAATATTTCTGAGGTCTGTTCTGGTGCTTATATGCGCAGTACTGATTCTGGATGCTCTATTATATATGCAGTTGTCAGCTGATGGTTGAAACATTTATGATTCATTGCTGTTAGTATACTAAATCGTAGATGGTTGCTCAATTGAGTTCTCTTGGAAACTTAAGTTCGTCGTTATAGTTTTTGGTGGGTTGGTTTTTCCAGGTGTTCAATTTGGCCGTCAAGTCTTCTATTATCAGAGTTCATCCTTTCCTGCCCAGAAATGTTTTCTAGTAAATCTTGTTTTGAGGTGAGCTACATATTACATCACCTTGAAAGTAGTTGCCTTCGTGATATGACGATTTGACCACAACGTGGTCTCAGTTGAGATATTCATGTCTTACATATTAGGTGTCTTTGTCTTGGATACCACCACATCACTTGTGCTCTGGGATTTTCTGGGCCCTCCGCGAGCTTGGAAAAGCGAGGCCCTTGTGCATTTTTTTTATTAAGGTGTTCGAATAGAGAACTTAACTTCAAAATTACTAAACTTGCAACTGGTGTGTTTCTTGCAGTTAACTGATATAGTTTATATTTTGGTGTTATGTGTTCGACCTATGTAATTTTGTTATTCTTATGAAAATAATTGAGGCCTCATAGAAGAGTATTTTGGACTAATGTTTGTAACTCCAATCACAATTATCACATGATTGGGAAAGATGCTTACAAGGTGATTCGAACCAAAAAATTGAAATGGTGATATACCACTCAGACCATTAAGTCAAGCTCCTTATTGAAGCTGGAATATTGAAGTATTATTTTTTAGCTGTTTAGGCCATAGTTTAGATTAAAAATCTGTAATCGGCTTCCTTTTTTTGGTCTTCAGTGTACTTTTTAATTTTGTTGAAATCTTTTACTTTTTCGGTTTGTCTTCAATAGAGGAATCATAGGATTAAGACATCATTTTTGCAAAAATACGCAATAAAGTAAAAAAGGAAACTTTTTCCCTAACATCTCATTATTATTTTTTACCGTTTTGGTTCTTTTATTCAGGACTAATTAAAAAAGTAAAGAAATTTGAGCAAAAGATGAACAAA
This sequence comes from Vaccinium darrowii, assembly GCA_020921065.1. Classification (NCBI taxonomy): domain Eukaryota; kingdom Viridiplantae; phylum Streptophyta; class Magnoliopsida; order Ericales; family Ericaceae; genus Vaccinium; species Vaccinium darrowii. The sequence continues at coordinate 26,775,365 of CM037160.1, forward strand.
ATCATATAAACAAAAATATGTCAAAAAAACAAGAAAGCTTGAAAGCCTTTATCCTCTTCATGCCTTATCTATTAATTTTGTTACTTATCAAAACAAAAGATTAAGTGGAAAAGTACTTACAAGGGAAAGCCACTCACATGGTGACTCGAATATGTACTCATGGCGCTTGACCTTGACCCATCGTTTCTTTAAGTACTAAAGCACCATTATTAGAGACTTTCTATGAACCTAAAACTTGTACCTGACCAGGGGCTCTAAGCTTTTGCTAAATTTTTATGCCCAGGGCTGGCTGTGACTCTCATAAATGTTTTCTGTCAACGAAGGAACAAATGTATTTGTTGCAACTATTTTAACCATTTCTAGGCCATTGATCTGATCTCTCATTTTCAGTAATTTGGTTAAGAATCTTTTCGATCTTGCCATTGACACTTTGCTGTATTCTTATTAGTTTTTGTGCTAATTAAATCTCTCTCTCTCTCTCTCTCTCTCTCTCTCTCTCATGTTAAAAGATCAGATTGGTTCAGGCGTTGGTTTGGTTGGCATTTGTCTCGCCCACGTAAAAGCATCTAAGGTAGTTCTCTGTTTCCAACTATCTAATAGCATTTCAACCTGTGGATGCCCGATGAATTTAATGGTCATCATAAAACATTTCACGTATTAGTATTGCATACCTATAGGCCTGTAGTGGATGTGGTGTGAACTGTGAATGCAATGCCATGGGTTTGACCTTTCCAACATATTTTTTGAGGGACCAACTATATCCATCCAAAGTTACTATTCTTCACTATTATGTTCATATCTTTTATTCTTTGGGCTTATTTACTTTTGTGGTCCCCAAAGTATTAACTACGTCTCAATTTCGTCCCCAATGTTTCAATTGTTGAAATTTAGTCCCTAGCGTTACAATTTTGTACCAATCAAGTCCCTGACTCTCTCTGTTACTCCAGTCTGTCAAAACGAGGGGCAACCAAGTCTTTTCACGAAAACCCTCCCAACCCCAACCCTTTGTTCTCAAATCTCATTCTGCTCACAGTACTAGTGCCCCCACTACTCCTAGCTCTTCCTGAACCGGATCCGGCTTCTATCCAAGTGTCATGGGGCGACTCTTTTTGTTGCAGTGGAACGTTTCCCATGAGGCGTTTGCGACTCCGCCAAGTCGAAACCGCCTAATCCGACCTTCCGAGTGCTTATCATTCACCCGTTCCACCTTTCAGGGCCCAATGCTTCATTAAGCAAGAACAACTCCCGTTAAGTCCCATCTTACGGAAGCCAAGCAAAGATTTGATGTCTCCCGAGTCTCTCCATTCATGGCAACAGTAGCATCCTTGCACCAAGCTTGCTCACAAGCAAGGCACTCGCCTAACTGTATATCATCAAGGCTTCCGAGCCACACAACTAGTGCATAGCAAAGTTACCCAACTTAGCCAACAAGCTTCCAACGTCTATCGGGTCAAGCTTCCAACGTCTATCGGGTCGTCATTACGCGCATCCCGTACGGTCACGAGGTCATCTCATATCTCGTTAGCATCGAGGGTCGCTTGCGCGCCCACGACGTAGTCCTCGTGCAACCTTGCCTACCATTAGCCAGCTAGGGCAATCCATCAATCTGTAGCCAACAAGTTGCATTATTCCTTTCAACTAGCCAAGCACATGGTACCCGACATGTCTCACGGCTTCATGCGTTAACCATTACCCAACAAGTGCAACATTGCCTCCATGTCGCATGTCTTAAGCCACTGATCCCTACAAGCATGCTTGAACCCGTACCAATGCCAATGAGTTAGCACACAAGGTCATAAGGTGGTACCTCGATAGCTCTTTCGTTCTAGGACAGTAACCCAAAGGGTAAGCATGTGGGACATAGCCTGTGTTAGAGCTTGTCCCACATTGGATAATTCATACCTCCAAATCTAGTATATGAGCTTGGGCGGCCTGTCCACTCATTGCAAATTGATTTTGAGCTGGATGCTTTAGCATGGTATCAGAGCTAGGCTTTCGGAGGATTTTGGACAAGACTCTCTTGGTTACTTCCCCATTGTTTGTGCCATAAGTGCACCATGTTTCGTTATGATCCCAATGTTGAGGATCTGTTGTTTACCTCTCCACGTGTGGGTCGGGGGTCGCACGTGCGGGGGAGTGTTAGAGCATGTCCCACATTAGTTAATTAATACCTCCAAATCTAATATATGAGACTAGGCGGCCTCTCCACTCATTGCCAATAGATTTTGAGCTGGATGCCTTAAAAGTGTGCACGTCCTGAAACCTCTATCCCTAAGAGACTACGCAGTGCCAGCACTCCTGCCGTTGATGGCACTGTCCATGGGACTGCCAAACTCACATGGAGACTCTTAGGCACTCCTTCAAATGCTTAGAGTCTGCTCCCAGGTTACCCTAGGGTTGCCCAATTCTGTGCCCAAAGATGACACCTAGGAGGCTGGTAGGTTGCACACCACTCTCCCCTAATATATGCAAAATGGGATTTTCCCCAAGTGGCACGAAGAAACATCTTTTCGTCCCAGGAGCGTACGTGGCCTTTTAAAACTCAATCGAACTCCGAATCGCGTACCGTTAGTTGCTATGGACTCCTACAACCTCTATTACGTTAGTAAAATATCACAAAAATACTCGCGCCCCTCCACGGCCGAGTTCTCAATAATTACAACAATGCCACTGCATTGAATTTACAAAAATGCCACTAGCCCATGCTAGTGAGCCAACAACCCCATAACTTGCACAACGTTTTCACCTTTATGCCACCCACACTGACGAGAGTCACAAGCAAGACCGTAGTCAAACTCGTAGCTCGTGACACAAGCCTTGTTGCAGACGACCCCATCGCCAGCGTCTACCATCCCGGCTTTCCCTAAACAATCTGAGACCGCCGGCTGCCCCTTGGAATTGATAGAAGATTATTTTTTCCCTAAATAATCTTCTATTCAAGATTATCATGTTTGGAAGTAGCCCATAACTTGCTACCCTCTCAAATGCCTCATTTGCTGCCCAAAATAAAAGAACAAATTAATTTTTACAGTCATGAAAATTTACCTCTTAGCTCTAAAAAAAAAAAAAGCCCAAACAAAGTCTCATTTGCTGCCCCAAAATAATTTTAAATGAATACAGACAAAAAAAAAAAAACAAAAAACAACACTAAACAAAAAAGGGTATGCAGTTCAAAAAAACAAAAGAGGGTATAACCATGAAATTAAATTCTCTCTTACCTCAAACAAAAAAGAAAAATCCCAAAATTACTGAGAACATTTGCAGCCGGGAAAACCCAGAAACCGAAATTGATGAACCAAAATCATGCTTGGGTGTAACCCATTTCACACCAATTGTGAAGTCGCACCATATTTACTTTTCTGATCATTTTCACGGCCAAGAGCAGCAAATCTTGCTCGGGTACTACTCAGCAGCAACTCCTACGTAGCAGGTGCTGCCCTGTTCTCGCTGCCTGGCTATACACCACCTACTTGGAGACGGCTCTGGGAATAACCAACAAGAAGAACCAGGTGACGCCCCAAACGGTGGCGGCTGCGGCTGCGGTGTACGATCTTGATCTTCGTTGGTCGATCTTGATCTTCTTCTTCCTTTGCTGTATCTTCTACAACTAGAGAGAGAGAGAGAGAGAGAGAGAGAATGTGTAACAGAGAAAGGGTTGGGGTTGGAAGGGTTTATGCGAAAACTTGGTTGCGCCTTGTTTTGACGGACTGGAGTAACGAAGTCAGAGTCAAGGACTTGATTGGTACAAATTTGTAACGCTAGGGACTAAATGTCAGCAATTGAAACATTGGGGGCGAAATTGAGGCGCGGTTAACACTTTGGGATCCAAAAAGGTAAATAAGCCCTTTGATATCTTTGTCTTGGCTAAACTTATTTCCGAACATTTCACATGTGTATTATCACGTGTTCTGAATCATAGAACCTGGCTGGTAATTTATTTTGTTTCTAAAATCTCCTCGTGAGTTGGTATGCTATGGAGATGTTTCGCATGTGGTAGGTTGTGACGGCTTGACTTTTTAAACACCTCAAAATTATACAAACAATTCACCAGAAATTACCTTTGCCCTAAAATCCTCATAATGGCAGCACTAATTTCTTCAATATAGTCTCTCAAAGCTAATCCTCAGAATACTCCAATCGGCTACCACTATTTTCCTTTGCACCTACAACAACAACAACAATAACATAACCCATTTAGTCCCCAATAATTGGGGGTATGGGCGGGGGATGGATAGGAGACAGACCTAACCTTTGGAAATAAATGCACTAAGTGGCTGCTCCCAGAATACCACTGAAACAAATGGATTGGAGACAGACCTAACCTTTGCCAATAAATGCACAAAGTGGCTGCTCACAAAATACCACTGAAACAGTGGTCCCCCCTATACCGTCGTGTTTGCTGCGGAACCATGCCCTCAAATCAAAGCCAAAAGGCATCAGAGAGAGCAAACCCAAGAATCATTTTGATTTATGTGCACATAACCATGCTTCTTTCATTCAGCATCCAGAGCATTGGCGTTGCACAATACTATTTTCCTTTGCACCTGAAAAATAGAGAATGGCCGGGTAGTATGTGCAATATAAGGACAATAAACATTGCTCGAAATAAGGACGTGGTCATTAATCAATAATAACAAATCAAAGTGAATCATTCTAGAACAAGATATCACATGTAGCCATTTTCCTGGTTCATCTCGGAAACACGCCAAGCACCACCGGGGTCAATTTGTGTGCCCCCTTTCGGGGCCATATAAAATTGTTAACACGGTCTTGGGTAGAACTCAACTCGAAAAGCTAGCTCATGAAGTGAGGGTGCCCTCACGCTTACATATTTCGGATTACTTTGGTACCCAGGCGATGTGGGACTTCGCTTCACACCCTTCCTCACACGCAGTGTGCTCACGCGGCAGCACCTGCCGCGTGTAGGCAAGAGACGCACCCTACCCATCTCTGGTACCCAGCTTTGATACCATGTTACACGGTCTTGGGTAGAACTCAACTCGAAAAGCTAGTTCATGAAGTGAGGGTGCCCTCACGCTTATATATTTCATATTACTTTGGTACCCAAGCGATGTGGGACTTCGCTTCACAAAAACTACATTAAATTCCCTCAAGTAAATCAATCATATCTCCTTACTCATTTCTACTCGGTGGGTTTACAGGTGTGCCAATTTGTTCCATGGCTTTCAGCCAGCCAAATATTCTCTCTGTCACGGTACAAGATTTGACAACAACTGAAACAATTAACTTAGCTACCAACAGAATACAAATATGAGAGAATCAAAGAACAATCTTTGCAAAGAGATGTGGAACAATCTTTACACACTACCCAGTACCTCAAATTGCAATCGCGGTCTCTACGTACGAATATCTCTCCATCAAGCTTGACATAGTGAAAACTATATTCCATTGGACAAAGTATGGCCACTGATCTCCACCTTAGCCGGATGCATGCTCACCTTCTTTCTCCTAATTTTCTCCCACTATAATTCTCTCTCTATTTCTTCTCGGTGCAATGGCAAATGAGAACAAGAATTTACCGTTGGTTCATATAGATCATTTGGACACATGAAGCATGATGTGTCAATAGTGGGCATTAGGCGGCTGTTCTTGCCAAAAGATAATTACTTAGTCACCCACATCTAAGCCATGCTTTCAAATTCTAACTCATAATGTCTTTTTCTCTTCGCTTTTTTTTTATTACAGTAAAAACAACTTCCTCCGTTTGTTGTATTTTATTTTTGGATAGTGATAATGCCAAAACTATTTTTGATTAGGCCAAAACTCCAATGCATAAAGAGTTTGTACTTTACACATGAGTACAAGCATTTCATGCACTTGAGTTTTGGCACAATCAAAAACAGTTTTGGCATTAGCACTACCCTTATTTTTTAGATAAGAGAATAATTGATTAAAAATACGGGCTGAGACATAGGTACCCTAGGATGCCTTGGTAGAAGCCTTAGACCTGAATAATTTTTGTCAACGAGTCGATGTTTGGAAAACCGGACCGAACCAGTCGGTTGGACCGGTTGTACCATCTCCGGATGAACCAAAAAACTGGCACATTTGCAGAACCAGCCTATTTTAATTGAACCGTTTGGAACTGGCTGTTGAACCGGTGCTAGATGAACGGGGCGCGGGTCAACGGAACCCCTTGGAACAAAATTTGAAGTTAATTGCTCCCCCCACACTAATTTTTTTTTGTCTTTTTTTTCCGTGTTTCGTTCGTCTTTTCTGAATTTCTTTCTGATTCGCATTATATTTTTTGGATTAATCATCCGTCTCGAAGAGGAGTCTAAAGGTAAAAAATTATAACCAAAAGCAAAAAAAAAAAAAAAAAGTTCCGCAAAGATGAAAAACACCAAACAGCTCTTTTTTGTCGAAAGTGTTGTCTTATATGAACTTTTTTCAACTTCTGTCCACATTTTTATACATTTTTTATTCCTCTCGTCGGTATGAATGATTAATCCAAAAAAAGTGACGAAAAGCTAAACAAAAAATATCGAAAAGTAAAGAATACCGGAAAAAAAGTCACTCAGCCAAAAGTTTAGGAGAATGGAGCCTAATTTTTTTTTTTTTTAATCTAAATTCAATTCCCCCTCTTCCCGTTCACATAATTAGGGAAATATTACGTTTCAAATGTTTTTTCCCTAGATGTAAATTTATATAATTCTATTATAATTGGAGTAGTTTATTTTATTAAAATATATTTTGTAAACCTTGCACCCAGTCATTGCAGCAACTTGTCATTGAGTGTCACGGGACCCCTATATTTTGTTGAAACATGATAACTGAATTGTGTTCTTGTGGTGACCTGTGAGAATGATGCATTTTATTCAGGTGATGCTAAGCGATGGCGACCTTTCAAGTTTAGAAAACATGAAGCTCAATTTGGAGTTAAACCAGCTAAGCACCAGAGTAGGTACTTCAGAGAGACCTAGCGAGGATCTGGAAGTGGTATGTTCTTTGTTATAATGACTTATCTTGTAAGATTGTTGTGTACATTATCTGCAGTTGTTGGGTGCGAGTTTTCTACAAGAAATTTGGATGAAGTTAAACAGTCCAACCATTTAAGACTTGAAGTTAGTCTATTTAGTAATAAGCCAAAATTACATGTTACCACGCCCCTGTAGGCTGTAGACCCTCTTTCTTGTGCACTAGGTTTTATTTGTGTTGATGTTAAAGTGCGTTCACCCACTCTATTCCAATTTCATGACCCATTTCTTAAAAAACCGGAAAAGAATATCTGTGTAAGAGTCTAAATTTAGTTCAGAGGAAGTTATGTAAGAGTCGCCAAGTTTGGACGAAGTTTGAGTTGCTTTAAATGTGGATCCATTTCATGAAACTCAAAAATTGTTTAAAGAAGTTCAAAAGCCTTGTTCGTGGAGTAGGAAGATGCTATGTCAAAGCTAACTAGAGCTTCTAATTACAGGTAAATTGTATTCATCTCCCTTGGGAATCTGCCACGGACAGTGAGCTTCAAGACTTCATGCCTGATATAATGCAAGTACTTCTCACTCTATTTATTTTGTTTTCGAAGTGCAAGTACTTTTCACTTAATTTATTTCGTTTTTGAAGTTTGCTTTAATGTTGTTCCTACTTATTTAAGTTCTCTTCTGACCAAAATGGCAGTTAATATTTAATAACTTGCGAAAGGGAGAAGAACATAATGTCTATTGAATAAAAAGATTAAGTATTACAAGACTAATGACAGGGTTATATAGGCTACCCAAATAACCTCAGACAAACCCTTATAATAAAAAGGAATTAAACTATGCAAGGCCAAAGAGCATCGAGAGTTTGTCAAAGAGGAAATGAAACTGAGCAGTGATGTGCGTCTTGGTGAAGAAGTCAGGCCAACTGAAGTGAGAGGAGACGACCGGTAGAACAATAGTACCCAACAAAAGATGATGGCGAACAAAGTGACAATCAATTTCAGTATGCTTGGTGCGCTCATGGAAAATGAATTGTGGGCAATCTAAATAGCACTCTTATTGTCACAATAAAGAGACATAGGGGAAGAGCTACGAAGCACCGACACCTCTCGGGGTCCCCGTATCGCAGTGTCCGGACACGGGGACACAGCGGGACACGTGTCCGGACACGCCACGTGGCATGGGACACGGTTGTTTTGAATTTTATGAGGGGGACACAGATGGGGACACAGGAGGGGTCAAATTGAAAATTTTTAAAACTGTTTTTATTTTTTTATAATTATAGGACATTAGTACATCACTGATATGGTAGAACCCATATCAAGAAGTATGTTTGGGCATCAAATCTTTGTTTCCACTGATATGGTAGAACCCATTAAAATCAATCATCCCTTTTTTTTTATTATTGGTAGGACGAATTTGGGTTAACATCAGTACAATAACTTTTTGTTTATTAATACCTTTCAATTTTTTTTTGCCCCATCAGTAAAATTTCTTCCTCAACGGGTGCTAGTAGCATAACCAATGCCAGGGATGAGAAAAAGGGAGTACTTTGGAAATTGGAAAGTTTACACGGAAGACGTGGGAATTGCAAATGGAAGTGTGCCACTTTTGCGGTGTAGAAAAGAATGGGTCATACCCAAGGGTGAAAGGTCACTTGTTGAAAATGGTTGGTGAGGGGGTATCGGCTTGTAAGGTGGTAACAAGTAAAGATACTTTGAATTTTAAGAGATTGATGGAAGCGGAGAAAGAGAAATCAGAACAATCCCAACCAAAGTCAATTACATTGCCTCCTTCTAGTGCATCTCTTACGGGTAGCTCAAGTTTGAATCACACGCTAGAAGGCTTGGGGTCAAAAAGGACGAGTGCAAAAGTAACTCAACATGATAATCCTGTCTTTAAATGCTTTAATGTTGGAGCACGAGATCAATTACATAGTGAAATTGCTCGAATGTTTTACACCGGCGGATTGCCTTTCAATTTGGCTAGAAATCCTCATTACGTTAGCTCATATACCTATGCCGCGAATAATAGCATACCGGGTTATCTACCTCTGGGGTTCAATTTGTTGAGAACCACATTGCTTCAAAAAGAAAGGGTGAACGTTGAATGGTTGTTAGAGCCTATTAAAGGCACATGGAAGGAGAAGGGCGTGACAATTGCAAGTGATGGTTGGAGTGATCCTCAACGAAGATCTTTAATTAACTTTATAGCTGTCACCGGAGGTTTACCTATGTTTCTTAAGGCCTAGAATTGTGAGGGGGAAACAAAGGATAAACATTTCATTGCTACATTGATGAAGGAGGTTGTTATTAAGGTTGGGGCTAAGAATGTGGTGCAAATCCTCACCGATAATGCTCCAAATTGTAAGGCGGCGGGACAAATAATTGAAACGCAATATCCTCACATATTTTGGACTCCTTGCGTAATGCACATTCTAAATCTTTCTTTGAAAAACATTTGTGCCGCAAAAAATGTGGAGAGTAACTCGGTTGTGTATGATGAGTGGTTGGATTAGCATTGTTCTTGGTGATGCATCAATCATTAAGAACCACATAATGAGATTGGCAATCTTCAATGAGTTAGCTTCTTTGAAGTTACTTTCGATTGCGGACACGCGCTTTGCTTCATCCATTGTGATGCTCAAGAGGTTTAAGGTCATCAAGCAAGGTCTTCAATCAATGGTAATTAGTAGTCAATGGAATGCTTGTAGGGAGGAGAGTGGGGCTTCATTTGTGAGGGAAACTTTGTTGAATGAGACATGGTGGGATGCACCTTCTCGATTTTTTTTAATGACCCGAACCGTCCAATGTGTTTAAAATGTGTTTTTAAGGGTCCCCGCGAGAAATCGCCAAAAAAAAAAATACCGGAAGGTCTTAATCCGAGCAGTTTTTCATAAAACTGAAAATGTATAGTTTTTGTGGAAAACTGCTCGGATCAAGCCCTTTCCGGTATTTTTTTTTGGACGATTTCTCGCGGGGATCCTTAAAAACACTTTTTAAACACATTGGACGGTTTAGATCATGCAAAAACACGTTTTAAAAGCTTTAAAACACCCAAAAATCTCTAGTCCGGGATGTATATATAAGGCAAACAAAACAAGACATCAATTATCCATTAGTGGGAGATATTTATATAGTGTAAAATTATAGTTTTATTCCCACACTTTTGAGTAATTATGATTTTACCCCAGAAAAAATTAAAAAATTTCATTTCCCCGTTTCCCCAGCTGTGTCCCACCCCAAAAATTAAACTAAGCCGTGTCCCCCTCCACGTGGCGTGTCCAAACACGTGTCCCCGTGTCCTGACACTGCAATACGGTTACCCCTAGAGGTGTCGGTGATTCATAGCTAGCCTTTTTGAAAATTGAGTAAGAGAGAAAACTAGTGCCAAAAAGATGATTCAGTACCCAAGAGATAGTTAAATAGATGTACGATCATTCAAAATAGTCCCCAAACAGTAAACAATCTGAAATAGTGTGCAACAGTGCAATACAACGCCCAAATAGGCTTGGACAGCAAGAAACGGTACCAATAGACTGAAATAGTACACTATGGTGCAAACAGTAACCCAAACAGCCTCGAACTGTACCACAAGCAGCCTCGAACAAAGTAGAACAGTCCCAAGCAGTGCAGAATAGTAGCAAAAGAAGAAGAAGAATAAGAGAGAACAGTTTCGCGTGAATAGTAATGCGGTGAACAGTACTGCATGGACAACACCTCGGATGAACAATACTCAATAAATACTATTGCGTGGACAGTGCCTCGGATGAATAGTGTTGCTTTGAAATGAAGTGCTAGAGTGAAGAAACAATCAATGGAGAGAGAAGAGAGAGAATCTACTGCTGATTCCCATGATGCCGGTGGTGCAACAAACTATCCCCATTGGGCCTTTTATACCATAATACTCCCTCCATCCCAAATTTCTTATCCCCTTGCACTATTCACAGCACCTCAAAAAATTATTTATATTTTCAATTGTACAATGCTATATATATCAATTGTGGATTTCGTTTGATAGTTTTCGATGAGTTCTATTATACAAAGTTTTGAAAATTGTAAAAAAAACATTATAGATTGAAAGACATAAGCAATTGAAAATTGGCACGCATGCCCATAAAGGGACAAGAAATTCGGGATGGAGGGAACTTGCAAAAGGGGGAAGAACTTAATTTATATTGCACAATGAAAAGATTAAGTATTACAAGAGTAATGACAAGGTTATGAGTAATGAGAAGGTTATGTAGGCTGACGGCCTAATAACCTTGGACAAACCCTAATAATACAAAAGGACTAAACTACCCTTAACGGAAAAGATAAGTAAATAAAATAAATGAAATACTTCACATGGTAACACACATTAGTATTTTACTGCTTGTCACCATCCTTGATGGATAGGGGTGTCAAATAACAAAATGGCAAATATTCAGGGCATAGGAGTAGAACCTAATCCGAAACTTTTACAAAAGAACTAAAAGTTGAGGGTAAATTGAAAGAATAAACCTACAAGGCTGGAACCTTAGCAGATTAAGTTGTTAAGGTAGTATGTAGTTCGTTATAATGATTACTGTCAAGGCATGAAACTCCGGATGTGTGAATGGTTGGCTCTGTTTAAAGCACATGTCTCGATGTTGATTTTAGGTTCATCTCGTACGTGATATCCAATGTTGGTGACTTTCCTCAAACAATAGTGAGAATAAAATGTTAATTTCATGAATAAGGTATTTCTTATTTCTTATTAAGTTGTCTTGTTTTCCCTGTGACAGTTTGGGTGCGGATGTAATTTATGATCCCCTGTGCCTTCCCCATCTTGTTAAAGTTCTTGCCTTTCTTTTGAGCCGTGGAAAATTGCTCTCACATGTCTACAATAGAAGCTCCAATGGCGTTCTACTGAGTAGTGCGCAGAAGAATGGTGCTAAGAATAGCAGTGACTCTGATAATCTAGACAAAGCAATGCCTAAGGATAGTCCGAATGTTGAATATGCATCTAAGAAAGGTCCCCTGGCATTTATTGCTTCTGTCATACGCAATGTTGATACGTTTAACCGCTTTCTTGCATTAGCAGATGAGGCAAACCTCGGTGTTGAGGATGTGATTGAAAAAATTGTTCCGTTTAATTTGCTTCCTTACCTGCAGTCTTACCCTCGATCAAGTGTACGACTGCTTACTATTATGCATTTATGAAATTAACTTGACATATGTTTTGAAACTGGGTGTTCGTTTAAGTTTGCGCATATAACACGTTATCCTAGACGCTAGACAATACATGGAGATGTGACTTCTGGAGCAAGAGTGGAAGGAGTTGTCTAGGCAGGCTGTGAAAAACCAAGCCGAGCAGAGTACATATGTTGTCCTTTATGTGTGGATTTTAAATTGAACTTAACTCAAGGTATATCAAGTTGAGCATTTTTATCATCAACTTCCAACGATAGAATGATAAAACTTCCCTTGGAACGTTAAGACACAATGGTCCTCTTCAAGCATCATATACGGTCCTCTTCAAGCATCATATACCCATTAGTTGGAATGGCTTGGTAAAATTTAAAATACCACTGCCTAAATGGTTGTTTAGACAATAATAGACCATAATCCACATAGATCTATTCTTCAAGTTTGCTATCGAGAAATGTTGTTTTAACATTCGTTTGCATAGTTTGATTATCTATTCTTCAAGTTCGCTATCGAGAAATGTTTTAACATTCGTTTGCATAATTTGATTTGAAGTTCATATTTGTTACAATGGCTAGTAGAAGGAAAATTGACGCAAACCTCACTATTGTTGGTGAGTATAGCCTTTCGTGATATTGTACCTCTCATCTACAATTCGCCCAGTGAAGTAGGGCTATGCATCCCCCTGTGTATCAGAGACGAGGTTTACTACTACCTAGAGAGTTTCTCTCTCTAAAAGTTAGATCCCCCTAGGGTTTTATCCCTTCCTTGCCGGCACCCCCTTTTTTCCGGCCTTCTTCTTCCTTTTTCTCTCCTTGATTCCTTCCATTCTCACATCCTTTCTCCTTCTTTTCTTGTCTGATTGAGCTCTTGAGGGGTGGGGCTGCCGTCTTCTCGCCCCACCCGTCCTCCTCCTAGTTCTTGGCTAGAACCCACCTTCAACCCATGGCCGTCCGCCATCTCCTTGCCCATACCACTAACCCCAGATCTACAACCTGCGCCGCCATACCCCAGATCTACAGCCTCCCCACTAGAACCTCCACCTCTCGTCCATTCTTTTTCGTTTTTCCCTCTTTTTTGGGATGGTTCAGACAACGATGGGTTGAACTTGGGTATCTTTGCCCCCCTCTGGCTAATAAAGTTCTCTAATGCCATGGGCGGCGGCTAAGGGAGCTGGGCTTTGTCCGGAGAAGCGACTGGTCGGCTAACTCATGGAGACTCGGTGCGACTCGGAGCAACTCAGTGAGGTGACTCGATGGTTCTCGGATTGTACAAGTTTCATTTGGGTTATCTGAATCAGTTTGGTAGTTTTGTTTGATTTTGCTGAACTCAATGTGTGACTCGGTTTGCATCTGTTGTCTGAGTCCAGAATTAGTTTTTTTAGGGTGTTGATTTGTGTTTTTGGATTACATTTGCGCTGTATTGCTTTTAGGGATTGAGCCGAGTACCCGTTGGGTTCTCTACTGCTAACATTTTGATAGGATTCATCATTCCATCCCGAAGGTATTGGGTCTGCTTCGGCAGGTGTGTCTAAGAACTAGTGGCATTGTATGTCGAGCAAAGGCCGTGCTCATATCAACTATTAGTGGTTTTGGTTTCACTCCTGTCTTAGAATGTAATCGTTGCCGGATGGCGTTTATAATGGAATTCTTGACTTTATTTCAAAAAAAGAAGTAGGGCTATGCATGGTTTTTAGAGAATGCAATGTGTCTGGACCAAAAATCCTACGATCCGGTTCTAATCCAATTTGTGAGTCACAGACTAGTTACAATTTTATCCACGGAGTACATTTCATAAAGAAATAAACAACTAGCAAGCAAAAAAAAAAAAAGGAACTATTACATTAAGGTAAAATACTAGTATATGGATATGTACTATATCACATTAAAGCAAAATACTAAAATAGTTAAAAATATTAATAATAGCTGTAAATTTTTTTACACACACATTTATAATAAATATATATCACGGTCCGGTTCTGTTAATTCAAGGTTTCAAAATGAAAATCCATGGACCGAACCGCGAGCCTCGCTTTTCTAAATTTTTGAATCCTTGTTTAGACCATTAATCCACGGTTTTCAAATTTTTCAATCCAAAACATATGGTTCGGTTCAGTTCCAATCGAATTCACGGTTCACCGGATTTTGTGTAGCCCTAAGTGGAAGGGTCACCAGATCTTTCATTGGTTATCATATTCTCTTTTTCATGATTCATTGCATTTATCCACTTATTTTTAGCATAAGAAACGGAGCTTCTTGAAGTGTTTACGGCTCATCTTCATCTTATAGAGCAAGCATAAAATCTTCCCCTTCAATTTCAAAATCATTAGGAAATGTTTCCATGATTACTTCTACTAGGGGTGTCCATGGTTCGGTTCCGGATTTGACCCGAACTAGTAATAACGGATTTATGTTTTCAAGATGCAGAACCATCCGTGGATGTTAAACAGATGGATCGGTTCGGTTCCGGATTTGACGGATTGGTTCCGGATCGATTTGGCGGTTTGGGCTGTCAAATGGGCCTCTTTATTAAGCCAATCTAAAAAAATTGCCAAATCATTTTTCAGCCCATTTTCTAGCCCAAACATTTCTCAAGCCTATTTTTTCAGCCCATTTGGCTGTTCACACTTAACCCAACCTGTTTTTTCAGTCACAGCAGTAGAGTATTTTCCAAGCCTATTTTTTCCACCCCATTTGGTGGTTTACACTTCACTCAACCTGTTTTTTCACATAGTAACAACAGTAGCTAAAAACACAAAATATAAAACTTAGAAATCCAAACCACACGGCACACGCATAGTCGCATACGACGATATCCTAGAGTTCAAATGCAAATCATACACAACAAACAAGCACTTAAAGTCTCATCCTAAAGTCTTCACTACTGTTTAATAATACTTTAAGTTACATTCATTCAAAATAAGATCATAATTAGATCTTCAAGAGTGCTCCAAATTCTCCAAAGTCCAAAAGTGCTCCCACTCCCAGCCTCCTACTCTAGTCCAAACCTGCTAAACCAAAAGTCCAAATCCAATGAGAAAATCACAAAATAAATAATTAAATGATGACTAGTTAACTAGCCATTTAGTCATTTATATTTGCCACTTTAAATTTTAAAAGACAACAAGAACAAGCAAATAAGGAGAAGTCGAAAAAGTAGTTTACCATTATTTGACGTTAACAACCCCCGAAGTTGGAGTTGGACTCGAACATGTACTTGATTCTAATGTACCAAAAAAATTGAGAAGATCACTAACATAATCAACATAAAACATTATGGAATTACGAAAACTAACTATACATTACGGTACCTTCCATGGTTTCTTCAATTTGCTCCACATCATCCATAGCCTTCCGAAGACAAATTCTATGGTTGCTTTGAAGCCAATTTTGAGTACCCACAAGCATCTCAACGGTCCCAGGGTGGAATGAACCACGAAAAGGATCAAGTATACGACCTCACGTTCTAAAAGCCGATTCAGAAGCAACAGTTGAAACGGGCATTGCCAAGACATCCTGAGCCACTAGTGACAACACTATACTTTGAAGAGTTGTTCTTCCACCAACCTAATATGTCAAAATCTGCCTCCATTGGAACATTCACAACATCATCACCCAAGTACTTATCCAACTCTGACATAGAGCTACTAAAAGACTGCTCCTCCAAGTAACTGTTATATTGGGAGAGAATCAAAGAGTAAGAATCATCATCATCATTATCAACAACCATAGGTGTTCCTTCATTTTCACTAGGAACATCAACAATTGATGAATCATACAAAGCCTTATATTCGTTGAACAATCTAAGTAAAGCATCATGCACTTTGTCCATCATTACATTTGCCACCGTTTCGTCATATATGCTTACAAAACTAAAGTTCATGAATCTCTTCTTAGTCCGATGATCAAGCACAACAACAACATATAAAAGAAGATTGAATTTATCCCCAATACTCCAATACTTGTCAAACTTCCCCTTCATATTCGCTACCATTGTACCCAAAAGAGGAGTACTATCAGCCATGTATTTCTTAATTTGTGTTTGAATTGCAAGCATCTCACGATAGAAAGTACTTAAGGTTACATAGAGGGAACCCGAAAATTTCAAAGTTGCATTATAAAATAATTTCAGAAATTTCAAGAACACTCTACATTTGTCCCAATCATCCTTTGTCAGAATCTCTTTCCCTCCTCCTCCACCAACTTCACGATCTTTTGTAGATTCCAATCATCATCAATGTAATTCGCAATAAGACACATATAACACAAATTCTGAATAGAAGTCCATGCATCAGTGGTAAAGCAAATTCTATGACCCTTCATTTGTCTCATTAACCTAGCCTTTTCATTTCTATAAATCGCCCAAACTTCTTTAGTTATAGTATTACGAGAAGGGATGGGAAAGTACTTCGGTTGGAGGGCATTACAAAATCTCCTAAAACTATAGCCCTCCACAAAGTTAAATGGCAATTCATCAATGACAACCATCTTAGCAAGAGCTCGTTTGGCAGCCTCAAAAGTGAAGGTAGTTGCCACAAGCTCAATCCCCACCTGAGGTTTTACGTGCAAGTCTAAGGTTTTTTGGTCACTTTTCTCATTGTTCTTGGGATTGTCCTTACAAACTTTTGTATGTTTCAACGAATTGCTTGTCCCACTCATTACTGACCCGACAGCATACTCTTTGAGACAATAGTTACAAAGGCCTTTACAATATCTCCACCACTATTCTTTATCGGTGTAAAATGTGTCCAACATGGTGATATTTTTCTACCTTTACCTGGTTCTCGGGGTGGTTTTCCTGCTTGTTTGCAAGCCCTTTTAGAGGGTAGAGAATTGTCCTGATTAATGGAGGAGGTCTCTGGTGGAGGTCCTGAAGGATGAGAATCCATGGCCTACAAAGTACAAACAAAAGAACAAGTTATAGATAAGCCACAAAATCAAATTAACAATACACCGAAATTCGGTATCAAATTAACACCAACAACAATCAGGCACAACGAATGGAAGCTTAAGCAATATACCTTTCTGTTCTTGTAAGTTGAAACTTAACAAGGGATCTGATCAATGAAGTAGGGAACAAGTGATGATTTGTTTAGTAAACCAAGTGCTATGAACTATCTCATGCAATGAACTCCTGTATAGAATACAGAGTACGAAAAAATTTCAGAGAAAATAACAAAGGATTTCTTAAACTAACAAAGTAACATCCTAACAGGATGAGTTTTTTGTTGTCATAGAAGATCAAATGATTTCGTTCAACACTTCAACAGGCTCTTCAACAGACTTTCTCCTATGTGCCTAACAAATGATTTCGTTCAACACTTCAACAGACTCTCTCCTATGTAACATAAGTTTTTTGCTATCACAGAAGATCAAAATTACGCCTAAAACAAGTAGGAAATCAGCTATGAATCAACTATGAAGGTTAGATACTTAGAACCATGACAAAGAACAATCACGACATCAGGAATAACCTTACACAGAGATTAATAATGGAAACAACAGGAACAATCATACGAATCTGCCCTGAATTTGAAACTTGTACTAAAAAACAATAGACCACTACAAGGTTCTATTACAACAGAAATTATCTCGAAGGAAATATCAGAAAACTGACCGAACAAAAAAAATATGATTCGGTGGAGAGAGAGAGAGAGAGAGAGAGAGAGAGAGTCGTACCAGTCTGGGAGTTCATTGTTCACAGACCACGGTGGAGTAGTCGTGCAGCGGCTGAGGAGGAGAGGGAGGGAGAGAGGCGCCGCATGGAGGCGCACTGGCGAAGACTGGAGAGAATGAGGGACAGATCTGGGAGTGACTGAGAGAGTGTTTAAGTTTAGGGTAAGTGGGTAATAATGGCCGACCCTAGTGGAGTAGTGGGTATAAGATGGGTGACGTGTTGGAGTCTGGGTGTGGGAGAGTATACACGTTTTTTTTTTTTTTTGGTAACAGGCGGTTCGGTTTTAACCGGAATCGAACCCAACCCAACCCGAAACCGAAACTTGTTGTAGATCTGATCTGTTATCCATCCATACATACCTTGGGTGGATCAACAAATGGTTTGGGTTGCTTGGTTTGGGTGGATCGAGCGGATCGGATGATCCGCTGGACACCCCTAACTTCTATGTAGCCAATGTTCTTCTGGAATGCTTCTACTATCTCTAGGCGTTTGAGGTTTTCTTTACTACTCACAGCTTCTTGTTATTATACTTGCCTAGATCGAAATTGTACATTGATAATCCTGTGAATATGATGAACCATGTAAACTAATTTTAGTACTTGACTTTAAGCATTTTTGGGCTATGTTGTTAGCCTTCAACAAGTTACTCGGCTAGTGGTCTACATGGGGCACTACGAGTGATATCATAGCAACCCATGTACACAATCATGCGGGCTCGAGCGAGGAAAAAGACCTGTGAAATATCATGGTGACTATAGGCTTGGGTCACCTATGAAATATCGTGGTGACTTCGACTGGTTGAAGGAAATTGTTTGAAACCGAAAGGGCACGAAGAAGGGAAGCAACCTTTGTCAATATAAATTTGGAAGCTAAACTTGTTTTAAGTAAAAAAATAAAATAGTTAAAATAATTTCAGGCCCAAAAGAATTAACTTGAAGGCCCGAGTCGAAGCCCAACTCTGAATTAAGCCAGGTCGTTCGGACAAGTAGGTTCTGACACGCATGGTAAATAGCCAAAGCCAACATACCTTAGGGCATCTCCAATAATGGAGTTGAAGGCACAAATTAGTTACTAACACTGTAAGGGCCCATATTTTTATGCATTATTCTGGAAGTAACATTGGAAAAATGTGAGGAAATGAAAATAGATTAAAATGGGCCAATGTGGAGCTAGTATATGCACTTGGGTGTCTTTATAATGTATTGGAAACACAAGGGGTGTGAGTGCAATTAGTGGGGTGTATATGTGTAATGTATGATTTTTTTATTTTTTATTTTTGCAAAATACACTCCTCTCCCTCTCTAAAAAAATCAGACGTCTCTCTGTAAAGACCTGTATTTTTAAATAATTTTTTGGAAATAATGTTGGGGAAATGTGGGGAATGTTTTATAATGCAATATGGGGTCAATGTGAAGTAAGGATATGCATTGGGGTGTCTTTAAAACATGTTAGAAACATGAGGGGCTTAAGTGCAAGTGTGAGAGTGTATATACAATGTGAAGGTTCAGATTTTTTGACAAAAAAATACACACCCCTCTCTCCCCCAAAAAACTCACGGTTCTCTCTCTCTCTCCCCCCTTCTCCTCTCAAAACCCCTTCATTTCCCACTACAAATCCACCTCCCACACCTCTCAAACTCAAGATTCAACCTCATATTCATCATCTACACGTGATTTAGAGTCCGAGTGCGTTTGTGGTTGCTTGGAGGAGGTGTATATCGTTGGGATTCAAGAACAAGAGTTGGGTTTTTCATCTTCTTCACATTTGGAGCTTAATCTTTGAGGTAGGGGACAAATTTCTACTCTCTCTAGTTGTATTTTGTTGATTTGTTGCGTATATCTTTGGGTTACCTATAAATTTCTAGTTAAAGCTTGAAAATCTCCATAGAAATGAGTTTGGTTTGATTGAGTTTGGTTCTCACTTCATTGGGGGTTAAATCTTTGAATTGGTGGTTGATATATGTTTATTCAATGCTTGGTTGATGTTTGAAAATCCCAATTTGACTTGGGTTGGAACCCCATTCATTTGTGCAAAAGCTGTCAAAATTTCATTTTCGTAGCCTTTGGTATCCATACCAATTTTATGAGGTATGGATACCAATCTTTCTATTTGCTGGATGTGCATTTGTATCCATACCAATTTCGGGGGTATCCATACCTTTCTTAAAAGTTGTTCGTAGCCTTTGATACCAACTTCGTGAGGTATGGATACCAAATATTCTGTTCGCTAGTTGTGCATTGGTATCCATACCACTCTTGGGAGGTATCCATACCAATCTCAAAATTTTAGAAAATTTTCCTTTGGTTTCCGATTGACTTGAGTGGTTCCATACTTGACATATCCACATCGTACACTTCGTTAATGACCGAAATACCCCTTCCTAGCCTATCTTTGTATGATTGGTTATTTTTCCTTGATTTTTCAACTTACGTTTGATACATGTAAACTTTGTAGAAATTGGTGACATACATTACATGAAAGGGAAATGAGCGATGCTTATTATTCGGACACATGTGAAATACTTGGTGTTTTAAGCAAAATGTAATTTGATGCACTAAGACCACCACACGGTGAGTCGCTAGGAAGGGTTGCACGAGGCCCATAAGACTCGGACAAGGGTTCCACGAGGCCCGCAAGACTCGGACAAGGGTTCCACGAGGCCCATAAAACTTGGAAGAAAATTTCAATATTCTCAAGTTTAAATCGATGTACACATGAGATTGATGAAAGTGCGAAAATGGTTGAATGTGGACATTTATGAGATACGCAGATACTTGGAGACACAATCGGGTAATCCAGTGACACTATTGGATACTTTGTGGATACTTGTGAGTACTATATAGACACTTGACCCTATTTTGCTTACCTTTGAACATTTCTTGGACACTTCTTTGGACACTTGGGAATTTTGGACACTAACGTAATTCATTAAACTTTTCGGTACTTTGAGGGCATTAATCACTTGTTTTAGTCATCCATGCCATATCTTGCTTAAATCATTTTTGGTATCCAATTTCATGTGCACATATCATACTTTATACACCTAGCGTTTGTAAAATGGTTTCCTACTGGGCTAGTGTAGCTCAACCTATCAATTTTCAGGTACCCATCACAGAGCATGACATGGATGCTTGGAGTGTGAATGCATGGTTTGAAGCATACACGAGTCATGGAGTTATTTTTATCATTTTGATACTCAATGTATTTTGGAAGACGACTCTGTAACTTCAATTTTTTCTTAAATCTTTTGTCAATATCAAGATATGTAATAAATAAACCCTTTTTGGTACTTATGTACTTGGGTATGGGTATCCATTGGGTAGAGACACATGAAATTTGATTTGGAACTAGATATTTGATTTTGACTTTTCAACAGATATATGTATGACTTTGATCAATCCTACGTGGATTTTATATGAATTTTGATTATTAAAAATGAGGGTGTGACACTCTCCCTCTCTTCTCCTCCTCTCAAAATTTCTTCAAAATCCCTCACAAAATCCACCCTACACTCAAATACTTCAACATCCAACCAAAGATTCATCTTCTACGCGTGATTGGAGTCCGGGTCTCCGTGGTTTTTCTTGGAGCTAGCATTTTTCGGTTTGGGAAGCTTTAAGAGCAAGGGTTTTCCATTTTATACCCATTTCAAGTTCAATCTTTGAGGTAGGGGACTAATTTCTACTCCCTCTACTTATATATTGTTAATTTGTTATACATACTCTTGCATTGGCTCTCAAATCCTCCCAACTTCTAGTATTCTCCATTAAAATGGGTTTTCTTTCTATTTTGATCTTGATCTATAAAATTTCTTGTTGAAATGCTTAATTGGTAGTTGATTTACTCTCCCTCCATGTTTATTTGTTGCTTGACATCTCAAATTTGTGCTTAAATCATCAAAATAGGATTTGGGTTGAAATTCCACATCCAAAGGGGTGAAAATCTGCACTTTTGACATGTCCAGAATCTACCCTAACAGGCCGGGAGGAAATTTGAGGAAGCACATTTTTTGTCGGTTTTGTCCTGGTTCGTTCCTTGATGCCCGTTTGGCCCCTGATCGCTCATATCTTCTTATAATCTACTTTTGGCACCACGATAACTCTCAAATTCACTTTGAAACCTTTAAACCAAGATTTTGACACGTGATTTTATTAAACACTTCGTTATACGTATTGGACATGTACTATTTTAAGTCGGTTGACACTTTTGGCGAAAATTGTGATGTTTTGAACGAAATGTGACACATGAAAATATTTTGGTAAATGATATGCTTTGAATGGATGAAAATGGTTTATGAAAGGGTGCACGGAGCCCACGAAATCCGGCAAGGGTGAACTGAGCCCACGAAATACGGCAGGGGTGCACAAAGCCCACGAAATTCGGTAGAGGGATTAATTCCCTATTAAAAACAAATGGATACTTTTATGAAATGTTGGAAATGAAGTGTTCTATGACTAACGTAGTGTTTTGGTGAAAATTGGGTACTTGGACACGCTTTTGAACACATGACATGATTTGGTAACAGTTAAGAGAAAAATGATAGACACTTAGGTGATTTTGGACACATTGGGATATTTTTCAACACTTGGGTACTTTGTCGTCACTTAGCACTTGTTTTAACTTACTACATCATACATTGATCATTTCACTCAAGTCATTTCATATTCCGGTGTTCTTATCATCTTTATACACCTAGCGTTAGTAGAATGGTTTTCCTACTGGGCTAGTGAGCTCACCCTATCATTTTCATGTACTCGGCAAGGCACATGACTTGGATGATTGGAGTGTGGATTGCATGACATGAAGCTTACTTCAATTTCCTCAATTTTTGACAAATTGATATATGTAATAACTCTTAACTCTTGGTCACTTGTGCATGGGTACAGGTACTCCTGATTTGTATTTTGACTTTGACTTTTCTAAGGGAAATTGTTGACTTTGGTAATATCCTACGTGAAAATTGTACGTATTTTGGTCATTAAAATTGAGGGCGTGACAAACACTTAGGTCAATTAGCTAACATTTTCCTTTTTTTTTTTTTTTTGCCCCCAACAATGTAATTAGGTTTGGAGCTAAAGTTTGTTAGGAGAGAAAATGATGTAGGACAATATATACACCCCTATTATTTATGGAAACATTATTTGAGTAATAATTTTTATTTACGATTTGTATTAGGAGATTTTATTTGTGCTGCCTGTTTTGCACGTTTTTAATTTAGTTTTGGTAAGATTTGATTTTATTTCCTTGTCTTATAGTCATGGTTTGCAAGTAATGATTTGCTTGGTCTCCACTCTAGGTAATTTCCTTATTGATGTGACTCCTATTAGTATAAATAAGGGTGTAAGCCTATGGCATTATTTAGCTTTTTATCAAATATAATTCAGAGTTTCATCTCCTTTTCTTGTGGATTCAAGAATATCTCGTGGATTCGAGAACCTATCTCGTTTAGACTAATACGCTAACTAGTTTCTCGTGAATTCGCAGCGTCAGAAAATTTTAATTTAGAGTCCTGGCAACTCATCCAAAGGAGGAACAAAGATTCTACTCTATTTAATTTACTTAACAAAATGCTAGTTACACTGTCGGAACATAAATACATAAACTAGTTAACAATATTTTAACTCATGTAATTAGATCCCATTGTTTTATATTTTTGTGTCATATAACAACATAAATTTAACTCTACAAGATACCTTTAGACCGTAAACAAAACTTGGGTACCACTTACAACTTTCCAAACTCATCTTAAATTACCCCCACGTGATCTTAAATTACAAAATGTATTAAACTCCTCTCTATAGGATTTGAACCTACAACCTCATAGTACCAAGTACTGCTACACAACCAATAAGCCAACTGCCTTGGTTGGTTCACGTAATCTCATTGCACTGTTTGTCATCGTCTTGTAATTTACTTATACTAGCATAAAACCCGTACTATGCACGGGGTTGTGAATAGCATAAAGCAAAATAACAATAATTAACCGATGTGTTGTCAAAAATATAATAAATCTTTCGTGTATGTATTCATTTGGTTAAAAAGACATTGTATAAATCTTTCGTGTATGTATTCATTTGGTTAAAAAGACATTGTCCAATACTAATTTATTAAAAATAAGAGAAGAAAATAGCACAAATATGAGAATTATATCAATTACTCCTACCCTTTAAATTGTTATTTTCTGAATGAATTTATTACATATTCAAGGGGATTGACAGATGTTAGCTACACTTTTTATTTTATTTTATATAGCAAACGAAAAATGTATGCCATTACCACAAACTATAAAGCATACATAGGACACTACCGGTCTAAAAAACAACAAAACAAGCAAAACCAAAAACCAAAAAATCGCTTAGCGCTAATGTCAGACCTAGTACTTTGCTCATGAAAGTGGGTGGATGGAAGATCCTCAGATTGTGCTCCCGCCATGATATCACCACTAGATTTGCCTTTTGACGCCTTAATCGTTGCCGCTTGAGAGCTCAATAAAATTGAAGGTGTAAAGAATATGGGACACTTGTCACATCCATGTTTATCCTCACTAAAAGTCATCCTGCAATAATATATAAGATATATATAATCTTGTCAAAATCATTTTGTGGAGAATGATATTTAGCTCCAAATTAGATTACTTTTTTTTTTTTTTGTTCATTCATCATTCTAATCTATTGCATGGGGAAGGGGAGAATAAGACTCGTTCCCAGGATGCAATGTA
Organism: Vaccinium darrowii; assembly: GCA_020921065.1. Classification (NCBI taxonomy): domain Eukaryota; kingdom Viridiplantae; phylum Streptophyta; class Magnoliopsida; order Ericales; family Ericaceae; genus Vaccinium; species Vaccinium darrowii. Next base: position 26,799,865 of record CM037160.1, read on the forward strand.
GGGCATCCAAGAACTCTACATGAGCTAGCCACCACTTGTAAACTTAGATTACTTGGGCAAGGGTAAATTTGATACACACGATTATTGGATAATAATCAGGAAAGTATCTAGAAACGAAAATTTATTTTCTTTAGATACCCATTTTAGGACCAAACAAAAGAAAGTTTTGGATCTTAATTTTTCCTCTTTCGAATGCGTTTTTCTACGGGATTTATTAATTCAATAGAGTATGTGGACAAAATATGACAACAAATGACCACAACACTGATCAAATAATTAGGCAAATGTTTTGTTAAGTTAATAATAGAAATTGCGTCAAATTCGGCAATATATTTAATCTCTTCATTCATCCAATCGCAAGGATACTCTTGATTTTTTTTTTTTTTTTATTGCTTTGATCCGATGACAAGAAAAAATAGGTAATTTATATAGGAGTACAAAAAGTATTCAACTAAATCACCAACATTTGGGGTGTTTTGCTTAGTAATTCTTTTGGATTATTTTTTATTTTTAGTCTATTTTTTCGCTTTTGTAATTTTTAAATAAATTATCATGAATTATTGGTTAATCTAAACGCGATTGTAACATGTAAAAACTATAATCAAAATCTTTTTAAAGTTCATTAAAGAAAAAAATCCAAAAAATGGACATTTTTTGTATTAAATTCATGTCTTTTTATTGCCAAAATTTAATTTTTTTTTTATGTCACATACCAATAACTGCACTCTGTAGTGACCTCAATCGTGGACTCTTTGAAATCTTTCTTTGTGATCTTAATTGTTCATTTTTTTCAAGAATGTTGAACACATTATGGGCACAAAAAAATTGTGATCATCGGAGATTGGAAGACACATAATTGAGACAAATTTGTCTTATAGGTTATTCTCTCACTGATATTGGCCATTCATTTTCGTAAAATAAATGGTATCCGGCCATATGGTTACCAATATCCAATTAATTTTTTTTTTTACATGAATGCTCTACTCAGCATTCTTGACAAATTAAACGGTTCTGCTCCCAAATACAGGTTATAAGATTCAGGGTTCTAGAGTGACATAAGTTATTACACCCTTGTAGAGACTTCAATTGTAGGCTCTCTATAATTTGTATTTGTGATCAGAATTGTTCAATTTATCGGCAATGTTGAGTAGATCATTCTTGTAAAAAAAACAAATAAATTGAATACTGGTAGCCATATGGTCAGATACCATTTATGTTACGAAAATCAATGGCCAATATCGGTGAGAAAATAAACTATAGAACAAATTTGTCTTAATTGTGTGTTTTCTAATCTCCGATGATTGTAATTTTTTATACCTATGATCGATGTGCTTAGCATTTATGAAAAAATGAACGATTTAGATCCCAAGTGAAGATTTGAAAGAGCTCACAATTGAGGTAGCTACGGAATCTAGTAACTTGGTGTCACTGCAGGACCCAAATGCCCATTATTACAGATCCCCTCTTAAACGGAAATGTCATATACAGCATCGCCTTGAAATCCGTGTTTCTCTGTATTATACTCCACTCTACACTCACACCCCCGAGAAAATTTTCAGTGCGGGTGGGTATTATCACGTGGTATCCGCTCGGCAACCTCAACCGTCTAAAATGCGATCGAATAGTTTGGAAGAGGAGAGAGAAAAAGAGGGAAGAGAGTGGTCAGTGAGAAGAGAGAGAGCAAATCAATCCCGCTGTTCAAATTATTTTTAGACGGCCGAGATCGTGCTCATCATGGCCACCCATTCGGTACTCTAAAAATTTTCCACACCTCCACATGTATACCATAAACAGTCAACACATACATGTCTTGCAATCAAAAGGTCGATTGACGTCTGGAATCGAAACTTGAGCGGAGGGAGTGTGAAATGGAAGCGAAACAGGAATCGGATGTAGAGGTGATTCACTCATGGTCTGCTCCAAGATCTCTCAGTACCAGTGTTATGTACTCTTTTGCTCAGGTATCATACCTGTCTGTGTAATCTGAATCAGTGTTTGATGGTGATTGAGTTCAGATGTTACTTAATTAATCTGCTACTGCTTTTGGTTGTTGTAGTAAGATGAGATTGTACTAACCCAAGGTTGTCGCAGTGGATTAATCCACTCATAATCGACTTGCCTCTGCAACGATTTGTCCTTTCTTTTTTTTTGAACTCGCAGCGATTTGTCCTTGGACCACCTTATCCATGCAAACGCCTGAAAAGACTGTTAGAGGGGCCGAAGAGATTAATCTGGTTGATCGGACACTCTTTATTACCCAAAAAAATAAATAAATAAGACGAGCTTATACTACTCTCACACTGTAAAAGCAAGCAAATGGATTATATTGCAGCATTTGTCCCAGGGGCGGCTCCAAGATTTTAGTTGAGCGGTGAAAATAGCATAATACTATTTTTTTTTGTGATAGTACAATATTCTGTATAAAATAAAGCTTCCATAAGTGAATTGTCATGTTTTCGACTTTGTACTAATGATCCAGAGCTAAAGATATTAAAGAAAAATAAAATTATATATAAACTGCAAAAATTTAGTACATTTTTCGAAGCCAGAGGGTTCCTTCATTTGTTAGTAGAGCCGCCCCTAGATGTGTCTTTTGTGTTTGTGCTTGTTTATTATCCAGTTGCTTAGCAAATAGTTTTTGAATTTCTGAAACTATTTGTGTTTGGTTGTGAAAGTTAAGAAACAAATCAGGGGATGTGACAATGCCAAATTGAATTAGCTATTTTATACTCTCGCGCGTGCCTGGACGAGCGCGGGTAAAGAAGCTAGCCCAGGATTATAGGATCCGTTTAGCAACTTGGAATATAGGGACTTTAACGGGTAAGTCTAGGGAGCTAGTTGATACCATGATTAAGAGGAGAATTAGTATAGCTTGCCTTCAGGAGACTAAGTGGGTAGGGGAGAAGGCTAGCGAGATAGAAGACACAGGGTATAAGCTTTATTATACGGGTAAGGATAGGCATAGAAATGGGGTAGGCATCATAGTAGATAAGCACCTTAAGAACTCGGTAGTCACAGTCATGAGGAAAGGAGATCGGATTATTTTAGTTAAGCTTGTGATTGGAGAGAGCATAGTGAATATTATTAGTGCTTACGCGTCCCAAGTTGGCTTGGATGATCTCACTAAAGAGCAATTTTGGGAACAGATGGATGATGTGGTTCAAGAGATACCTTGTGGAGAGAAGCTTTTTATAGGAGGAGATTTCAATGGTCATGTGGGAGTGCAGAGGCAAGGGTATGAGAAGGTACATGGAGGATTTGGATTTGGTGACCTAAATGAAGGGGGTAGGAGGATTTTGGATTTTGCGGTAGCTGGTGACCTTGTAGTTGCGAATACTCTTTATAAGAAGCGTGAGGAACATTTAATTACCTTTAAGAGCGGAGCCAATAGAAGCCAGATCGACTACTTCCTTGCTAGAGGCGCAGATCGCTTGTTATGTAAGGATTGTAAGGTCATTCCCGGAGAGTGCCTAGTGGCACAACATAGACTTTTGGTGTTAGATATTGGTCTCAAGGGGAATAATAGACCGAGAAAAGAAACTAGAAGCCCACGGACTAGATGGTGGTTCTTAAGAGGAGAGAAACTAGAGGTGTTCAAGGAGCGTATGGGCCAAGAGGTGGAGTGGGGAGGAGAAAGTGATAGTGATAGTATGTGGAATACAATGGCTGACGGGATTAGAAGAATATCAAAAGAAGTTCTTGGGGAGTCAAAGGGGAAAGGTCCAAGCTCTAAAGAGACATGGTGGTGGAACGACGTGGTTCAAACCATGGTAAAAGCCAAGAAGGATTGCTTTAAAAAGTGGCAGAAGGACCGGAGTGTGGAAAATTTTCAGAGATACAAGCAAGCTAATAGGGAAGCTAAGAAGGCCGTTAGTGAGGCTAAGTTGAGAGCCTACGATGATTTTTATGCTAGACTTGATAGTAAGGATGGAGAAAAGAATATATATAAACTCGCCAAGCTAAGAGAAAGGAAAGCTAGAGACTTCTCTCAAGTTAAGTGTATAAAAGGTAGTGATTCAAAAGTGTTAGTGAAAGATGAGGAGATCAAGGATAGATGGAAGATGTATTTCGAGAAGCTGTTAAATGAGAAACATGAAGGAAGCTTTGGTGAGGAGGAAGTTGATGTCCATAGCGAGAAAATAGAATACGAGTTCTATCGGAGGATACAAAAGTTCGAAGTGGCCAAGGCCTTGAAGAGGATGAAACCGGGTAAGGCCTTAGGACCAGATGATATCCCCATTGAAGTGTGGAGAAGCCTAGGTGACTTGGGGGTGACTTGGTTGACAAAATTGTTCAACAAGATTATTTTATCTAGGAGGATGCCCGACGAGTGGAGGAGGAGTACCTTAGTACCTATCTACAAGAATAAAGGGGATATTCAAAGCTGCAACAACTATAGAGGTATTAAGTTGATGAGTCACACGATGAAGTTGTGGGAAAGAGTTATTGAGCATCGATTGAGGATGGTGACTACGGTGTCGGAGAAACAGTTTGGGTTCATGCCTGGAAGATCAACTATGGAAGCTATTTACTTACTAAGGAGATTGGTAGAAAGACATAGGTCAACGAAGAAGGATCTCCATATGATTTTCATAGACCTGGAAAAGGCCTATGATAGGGTGCCTAGAGACATTATATGGTGGGTTCTGGAGAGAAAGGGAGTGACCAGAGGCTATATTGACGTGGTTAGAGACATGTATGAAGGGGCAGTCACTGCCATTAGATCACCAGCAGGAGAAACGAGTGAATTTCCCATTACAGTAGGATTGCACCAAGGGTCTGCCTTGAGCCCGTACCTTTTCGCGTTAGTTATGGATGAATTGACTAGGCACATTCAGGAGGATATCCCATGGTGTATGTTATTTGCAGATGACATTGTCCTTGTAGATGAAACGGCTAGTGGTGTTAACACTAAATTAGAAATTTGGCGGGAAGCATTGGAGTCTAAGGGCTTTCGGATAAGTAGGAGTAAAACTGAGTATATGGTCTGCAAGTTTAGTGATACCAGAAGTACGTATGAGGAAAGAGTGAGGATCCAAGATCAGGAGATACCAAAGAGGGACCATTTTAGGTATTTAGGATCTATTATTAGTCAAGATGGAGAGATTGCGAATGATGTGACTCATAGGATCCAAGTGGGGTGGCTCAAGTGGAGGAGTGCTACTGGTGTACTGTGTGACAAGAGGGTACCAACGAAATTGAAAGGAAAATTTTATAGAACTGCCATAAGACCAGCGATGCTTTACGGGACAGAATGCTGGCCTATTAAGAAGCAGCAAGTGAACAAGATAAGTGTAGCGGAAATGAGGATGTTGAGGTGGATGTGTGGTAAGACTAGACGAGATAGGATTAGAAATGAAACAATTCGCGAGATGGTAGGCGTAGCACCTATAGAGGAGAAGTTAAGGGAAAATAGGCTAAGGTGGTTTGGGCATATCTATCGTAGACCAGCGGATGCAGTAGTTAAGAGAGTGGATAGGATAGCTTTGGGTAGAAACGCACAAGGGAGGGGAAGACCCAAATTGACATTAGATGCGGTAGTACGCAAAGATCTGAGTATACTAGGTTTAAATGATGAAGCAGCACTGGACATAACTCAATGGAGGAAAAGGATTCATGTAGCCGACCCCAATTGATTGGGACATAAGGCTTGGTTTGGTTTGGTTTGGTATACTCTAAGCAGTACATGAGGGAATTCATATATTTTAAGAGAGGCCACCGCAGAGAAATTTATTTTCCACAACATGTGATTTCTTTAGTTCTTTCAGAAGTTCTGCTGCACATCCGATTATGTAATTTGTCGAGGAATCAAATTCTGAAGTGTTGTAATTCTCTTTTTTTGGAAGAGCAACCTGCTTCTATGATTATGCGTGTGTGTTGGAAATTTTATGATGAAGGGTGGGATCTTGGTGGATCCTTTGTATCATAATATGCTACTCGCTGATGTTAAACCGAAGAGGGATTAACTCTTTCCGCAATCATCACTTTTATATTTTTTTTGTATTCAGAGTTTTTTTTTGCCACGACTTACAGTCTTCCAGTCTCAGCCTAAGCAGCACGGACACGGTCAAGGTCATGAGGCGCAGACACGACCTTGTTACAGACAAGGTGATAGTAAAAAGGATACAACGTACGTGGATATGTACTAGAAGACATATTTTGAGTGTTTTCAATTACTATGGAAAGATGTGATGAGCAAATGCTCTGGGGTGTCGTGAAAATCTCAGAGAATCAAATACTAATTGAAGTAGTTAGAGGAATGAGAAGGGATAAAGAGAAAAATAAATGCAGTAGTGTAGACTGTAGATAAGTTGAGAAATAAAAAACAGAGGCCTTTTCTTCAATAACTAAAATCAATAAAGAAGAATACTAGACGCTGAAATAGTAATGCAGCGAAGAATAGCGACTCAAAAAGCTCATCAATAAACTGAGGCATGTAGAAATCAGTTATGCATGTGTGATAAGCATTTATCCGGTGGCGGGGCCTGGAACAGAATCGAACGGGGCCGAACTATGAAAGAAACTTTGGTAAGATGATTTTTCAAGATTAGATCCAGTCATTCGAGTTTTCGTCGAACAATATTGAAGAATTAATGTCTAGTCATGTTGCTATCATATTATTCAGCAACATGGAGTGTAAAATTATTGCATGGTTGCGTTCACCATTATTTAGTGTGCTCAAAATGAATTCACTTTTTAATTATGGTTGAAATTTTTATAATTTTTTTAAAATAGATATCCACCAAAACATGCAGACTATACTCCAACCCAAAAAAAAAAAAAAAGGTCAGTTCAATGCGTTCATCTATCACTTGCTGAAATGACCTTGACACAAGGCACGTGTGTACAAGTTTTGTCTGTAACATGTCCGAAGATAATCTATTAAGTTATAAGAGTAGTAATATATGCTAGCATATCCTGTTGAGTCTGTGCTTTATAGGTTTCAACTGCGAAGTTCTCAGAACTATATTTCTGGGCTTTGTAACTTTCTTTGGAAGCACAAAATGATCTAGTGTTCAAAATGTGGTCTGAATTTAAAGTATGTATTGTAGGTGGAAGAGTAGAAGAGTTGATTGAAAATCCTCATTTTCTTTGAAGCAGTATATTCAAAGTTGGACGTGGGGGGTGGGGGATTGTAAAGATTTTTATAGTACATATGAAATGCCCCCCCCTAAGTTTTAACATTCTTTTATCCTCTTTGTACTTTATGAGTATGCCTCCAAAAATATAGAATTCTTTATACTTGTTCTTCTTAATGCTCTATGTATGGAAACATAAATTTTTAGATGATAACTTCTCTTTTTCTTTGCAAAGCTCCTGAAGTTCTATTCCTGATAGGTATGGTACGAAAAATCATGAAAAGAATGTTTGTTGCTAATCGTATTGAATAAATGGGTGAGTGTGAGTTTCGTATTCTTTATGATTTTTTTTTTGCAATTTCATTGAAAGTGGTTCATTATAATAGTTATATTTGGCGCCGGAGAGGAGATTAACTTCTTAGGTTTGCTGAGTTTTCTAGTGGAGGAAACTAACCAAAGATTACATTTTATATTGTGGTGAATCTATACTGCTTTGTTTCTTGATGTATCATTTTTTCCCTCGTATTTGGGGTGGTTTCTGCAGAGGGATGATATAGAAGTATTTGATGAACCCTTGTATGCGAACTTCCTCCGAGTAACAGGTGTTGAAAGGCCCTACAGAGACGAACTTCTGTCGAAAATGGTGGGTAGATGAATCATCAGTCTCTATATCGACCTTCTCAATTCTTTTTTTCTGAAGCTTGATTGCATTTTTCTCAGTCCAGCTGCAGTGATACTATGATTTGTTTTCTCCCGGAACATATGTTGAGAGAACGGCTAAAGTAGCTTTAGTTAAGGGTTTTTGAACTATCTCAAAAAACAGTGCCTTTTTATTGGTTACTTTTCCTGAAAGAATTTCATTACATGTAATAACAAAATAGGATCTAGATATTATGTCTTCTGATTTACTCAAATTTTCCTCCTAGGAAATAGTGTCGCTAACTGTGCAATTCTAAACAAATGAATTTTCATTAATGGGGAAGGTAATTCACTTTCTGAGCCAACTGACTAGTATGTTGCCATAAGTTTTTTCACCACAATTGATAGGAAGAACTACTGCAAGGTTTAGTAGGGTTTGGTTTTACCTGTTGGCCTTGTCTGACCAGCAATATGGGACCTACCGGCATATACTCTATCCTGTTGCTTTCAAAAAATTTGTTTCCATACACTGTTATTCTTTTGTATTTATTTCTACTGTTGTTTTCTCGTTTTCAAAAACTTATTTTATTTTTGGAAGTTGATTTTGTGAATTCTAGGAACCCGATGGGAATAAGGTTGTGAAAGATGTTATTTTTGGTCCAGGAGTAAAGAAATATCGCTTCTGTAAGGTAATATCAAGCTTCTTTATTATTACTCTAAGATTGAAGTGTAGAATTGTTCATGATTGCCCATCCTTGGATGGCACTACATACTCTGCTTTACAGTCATGGATTTGCTGAGGGAAGAAGGAAAGAAAATACAAGGAATCGTAGCATTTTTTAAAAGAAAATATGAGGAAATTACACTTGAACCTTTCTTGGAGATTGATTCTCCTTTTTCTCTATTCGTGCGCAGAGAAGATGACAAAGGCAAACAAGCATATTTTATTTTCTTAAGTAGGAAGGAAAGCACGACGAGAAACAGTTTTCCTCATTGCTTTGCTTTCCTTTCTCTTCTCTTACCATGCCACGAATATTCCCAAACTTTCATGTAACTTGTTGCATCCAGAATAGGTGTAATCATCTCAGTATGCTAATGTTTAATGGAGGCACTGATTAAGTTTGAAATTACAAGTTTCTTCGTATTGTTACTTTTTACAGCATATATCAAAACAACGGGTGCCTGGTTTGTCGAATGAGTTGATAAAAAAAGGAAAGCACTTCATATTAATAAGAAACCCGCTTGAGATATTGGTAAGTTATTTCTATAACAGCTTCTCACCACTCATCTTGCATGCTGAGGCTCTTAAATACATTTACTAACTTCTGAATGCTGTAAATATGTATTTGTTTGATATCTTTCAATTTTATTTTTCAAAATGCAACATGTTACAGTAATGCACCCAATTCTCTCTGATTTAAGTGGAGCTTCGGAGATTGTAACTTGATGGGCTGAATGATAGCACACCCTGTTCTTTTTCTATATTAGTCTCATAGCTTCTCTGATTTGTGTTTAAACTGTTGCATTTTGGCAGCCATCTTTTGACAAGGTTGCGCCCCCATCCTTTCTTGAGCTAGGGTTGGCAGAATTGGTCTCTATATACAATGAGCTCTGTGAACTAGGAAAACCCCCACCAGTAATTGATGTAACAGAACTTCAAGAAGATCCTGAGGTCTGTAGATCTATTCAGTGAACTCTTATTACTTGTGTAATGATTTCTCTGTGTTATTCATCCTTTTTCCTAAATGAAGTGTGGGACTGAACACGACTTCTGTATAGAGTTTGCTTGCATTGACCTTGAACACAAATGTGTATGACCACAAATTCCTCCAGCATAGATAGCAAAAAAAGAGTAGTACTCATTTGCCTCTTTTTTTCCCATATGAAGATGCAGAGTAGAAATCATCAGTAGTTTACAAACTTTAGATTTACAAGCATTTTTCTTCCTCCACATTGTTGATTCATCTGGCTACTTGCTGGCTGGGGCTGGTGTCTTTGATATGGTGGGAAGGGCATCATGTGAATTTAGGACAATCGTGGGGGCTGGCAAGTTATAACACCAGAATGGAAGCCATTAGTGATTTAGGGATGGCTTTAGAGACTAATTAAAATAGTTTCATGGCTTAAAATCATTGTCAAGGACTTGCGACGGTTGGCATGGAATTGTTGTTAATGGTTTAGGTTGTTTTATGCAACGAGAAGGATTGGTTTTGGCATTCTTGTATGTGAACAGTTCTTCCGTATAATTAACTGTGCGTTTTTTTTGTTCTAGTCGTAAATATTGCATCTTATAACCAACCACCAACAGCACGTTCAAACACAGGGAAAACCTCCCGAAACAACAACAGGCCATAGCTAAGATCTACCAACAGAGAAAACCAAACAACAACAGACTTATTCTGTACATTCCAGGAAATTTTCTACCTAAGATTCTAGGAGAAGTTTTCCAATTTCTGCACAGCCTAGGAGAAGTTTTCCAATTTCTGCACAGCCCTTCATTCTCCAGTGATTTAGGAATGTTCTTCCAAGAGCTAACCCTAACATTTTCTTCCATCGCTAGGATCACCCGTCATATCATTGGTATTTCTCTCAAAGACCCTGGCATTTCTCTCCAATCACACCTGGTATAGAGCGCTGCCAGTGGAAGTTTGTACAAATTAGTTATGAAGCAATCGCCATGACAGAATTCTATAGCCCAGTAAGCTCAGAAACTCAACTCCCAGGTCTTCTTTGAACCATGCCCATCCCTGAATGTTGCTCCAAATGATTTTAGAGAGAGAACCTTCAAAGAAAAGATGTCTATGGAACCACACTATGGGATCCAAACTTTCCAGCACTTTGTGTCATAGCATTCCATGTAGTAGCTTTAGCAGAGTATTGCCCATTGGGAGAGGGAATCCAATTCAGTTGATCATCTCTGTCAATGCTTGGTTAAAAACTGCTATGAGTGTTTGCTTGAATTAGCTGAGTGATACCATTCCTAGGTCTTGTCACTTCTACCTACCATTTAAAATTGGAAATTATAGAGCTCAACTTAGCTGTCAGAGACGTACCCAAGTTGAATAACACGTCTCCCCAAAACAACTTGCTTATACAAAGGGCCCATTGGGTGCCAATTGTCCAGCCACGCATTTGTGTTTTGCCCATTCACTTTAATATGCTTCCCCATTCCTTGTCCCATATCTCTAAAGTATCACCTTCATAATTTTCCAAGAAGAATCATTAAGAATTTTCATATTCCAAAAGTTAGGGTTTGCAATGATGTAGCTGTGTAAGGACTCAACCCATAAGGTATCAAACCCTCAAGTTTTTTACCATGAAGCGTCAGTTTCATGACCTTCAAAGTACAAATTTTTATAATCCAACTCTTTAAGTAACCCCAGCACCTCATTCAAACCTTTAATCTGTTTAACAGTAGGAGTTTTCTTATCATGCATAACAGGGTGATCATTTACTTTTTTTGATTAGTAATTAATTTATTGAAAAGGCATCAAGGTGATGCCACCCATGTACGAAACAAAACAAAGAACCAAAAGGCCAAAAAGCTGGCAACACCAAAATAGGGCCTACATACCGTACTAAATGCACCCCCTCTACTCCCAACTAAACAAGGTGATCATCATTAACAACCATAATAGATTCCAAAATCCACAAGATTAACACTAGTACACGACCAAATGAAATGTGAATAACAGGTGTACTGAACTTCGTATCATTACAATTGTCATCAACAAAAGTTCACCAACCAGGCAAAGTGTTTGTAGTTTCGTACATGGCACAACAGTTAACCCTATTTCGAGGCAGAACCAGAATTATTCATCGCAAGAGGAGGAAAAATCAAGTCAAAGTCATTACCAGAAATCAGCACATTCAGATGGAAAATGATCGATACCAGGTATCAATTCGTGAAACTAAGCCAGAACCCTTCAAGAAGTTTCCTCGTCATAATCGGAACTTGGAAGACAAACTCTCCCACCTTCGCAATCCAGTATCAGAATCCGGAACAGAGCCTCAGGATCTCAGCGGAAATTGATTGGAGCGATGAGAATTGATGGAAAAAGTTTCCCACCGAAATGCTGTAACCGCTTAGAGAGAGAAGCTCCCGCTTGTTATTATATTACCTAGTTGCATTTATACTATTAACTGAACTTTGGTTGTTTGTTCTGTAGGATGCTTTGGTTAGTCGGCAAGGAATTGGGCTAATGTGAATATCAACACGCGGAAAAGGATTAATTTGAGTCTTGCTACGTTCTTTGGAAGCTTATTAGAAAATATAAATTAATGCAGATCTGAATCATCTAATCCGAAGAGATGTTCAAAAGATGCTTTGAAATTTTCAAACAGATTTTTTTTTGAAAGAAGAGAGTAGTAAGCCTACTTATTTGGTTGTAAATAACTTTTAACTCCATGTGGATTTTCCTATGTCGTAATCAAAAGGCTTTTGTCGGCAAAACCCATGTTAACCAACTTAAACTACATATGAAGATCCAAGATTCTAAATAGCGTCAGTTTTGGCTTATAGAACATATGAAGTTGAGCAACAATTCCCTCATTCTTGTGTTAATATGAAGGAGGAGTTGCTAGTTAGCTATGCTTTAAGTGGCCAATACGCAGTACAAGATATTACATTGCCTACTTACCTGTGTTTTGACATGACTTAATTTTGGAAATTTTACTTACCTGTGTATTGACATGACTTAATTTTGGAAATTTTGTGCTTTCTAATCCTCTTTTCCTTCAGCTTCGAAGGGGCTGCGGGGCCCCTCCTACATGTATTTACGGTAGTACTTAATCTAAGTTGCTCTTTGAGGAAATTTGTAATCTGGTATAGTGAAGTGATTTATTAGAAAGTTCAGCTGACTATTTCCTGTTATGCTGAATCCTAGAAGCATCCTTTGGTTTGTCACTGCCTATTTAGTTTTTGTACAACTTCATATGTCTTACTTTGGCAATTACAATTCCATTGGTGATGATGCTTTAGAAGAGGGTTCTGGCTCCTTCCAAATGGACAAACCAGAAGAGTAATTACTAACTCAATTACATGATTAACATAGATATCGTGGTTAAGTACAAATTTGTCCTAGTCCGAAGGGCCTTTTCAGCTAAGTTGTTTGAGTAGGTTATCCTTGGACAGCTTTGTCTTCTGCAAGGGAGTTCTTTTTCTTGACTCCTTGCATCTTTGCCTTTTTTCTTGTTTTATTATATCAGTTTCTTTTTCAGGAAAAATTGTTGGATTAACATTTTTTTTTCTTTTCAAGATGACATTTATCCTTCTGCTCTTGTACAGGCTGCTTTACGATGGCTTTGTCAAGATTTGGATATTCCTTTTCAAGCTGCAATGCTGAAGTATTCCAATGCTATTTAATTCAAAAGTTAGAACTAGTTGTTTACCCTACATGATGTACATGTCATGACACAACTTTTGTTTTCATGGGAAAACACTTGCAAAAAAAATTACTCATCGGAGAAAGCAAGTGGAAAAACTTCTTATGACCATCAGTAAGCATCAAATTCACTTGCTTGTTCCTTGCATTGTTTAGTTTATTTCGATAAGGCCTTCATGCATTTAAATATGGTGGCTCTGCGTAACCCTTTGCACCAGGATTACCTATTTCACTACCTTCTTACAGGATTATATCCTGTTTACTGTTTCATCTTTGGTTCTTTCTTTGGCTTCCTCTTGTTTTCATACCTGGTTCAATCTGGACTGCATGTCCTTTTGTTATAGTGCGTTGTTTGTTCAAATGATGTACTAGTGTGTTTGGAGGGGGTGAACTTATCAAAAGAAGTTTATCAATCTTAAAAGTGATTGTCAATGCATTTGTCTCATTGCTTGTAAAATATTTTTAATGGATGATACTTCACATTATATGTTTGTTCAAATGGTTACTCAGTCTTGGGTAGAACTCAACCCCAATAGCTAGCTATCGAAGTGAGGGGGCCCTCACGCTTATATACTTCAAATTACTTTATTACCCAGGCGATGTGGGACTTCGCTTCACACCCTCCCTCACGTGCAACGAGCTCACTCGGCAGCACTTGCCGCGTGTAGGCCAAAGACACACACCCTACCCATCTCTGGTACCTAGCTGTGATACCACGTTACATGGTCTTGGGTAGAACTAAACCCCAATAGCTAGATACTGAAGTGGGGTGCCCTCACGCTTATATACTTTACATTACTTTGGTACCCAGGCGATATGGGACTTCACTTCACAGCCTCCACATCTCCTGTCTCGCCTCTTTGATTCTTTACCTCTTTTAACATATAGACTATAAAGGCAGGCACAATAATCATGGGAAAAATTACATTTTTTATGTGAAAAACAACATTTTTATGTGAAGAATTGGTGAAGATTGTTGAGCACATCCAGAAAGTGAAATGATCCCTATGAATCATGTGTTATATAAGATTCAAGACGAGAAAAATTAAATCCGATCCCCATAAACTTCACTATACCAGTATTTTTGCAAAATTGGTTGCTTTGCTCTTCACTTCTTGTGGCTCTGATCCGCGGACTCCTCTAGTTCCACATTTATCAACGGAACTCGTTATTTCGATCTCCACTTCATTGGACTTTGTTGCATAATGCCCCTGGATGGATAAGCAATGCAACCATAGTTTTTAGAAATCTACAATACAGGATACGTATCTTACGATTCTTATCGTCTCCTTCGAAAAATGATACTTATCGCACCCGTATCCTCTTTATATAGAAATCCAATAATACGATCACATCACGTATCCTACAATTTATCTGCATATCATATGATTACTTATTGGGAAAAAAGACTGTCCTTATTTCAAGAAGCGGAACCCCAAATGCATTAGTCTAAGCTGTTTGATCTAATTATGGCATCTTTCAAGCCATTAGATAGAAATTCAACCTCAATGTAGGGCTTGTATAGAAGAAAGATCCATACTGTGATTGTGTTTTGCCTGGATCATATAATGACACTTATTTTCTTTCCCTAACAGGTAGGAGAAAACCTTAATGTGATATGCCCCAATTGAGAGATTGGAAATTTTGTACCTTAAAAACATTTTTTAAATGTAAGTATAGTTTGTTGGTGTTATTAAGAGTATCTACTTTTTAATTGTATATTAATTTTGATTAACGTTGTTGAAGCATAAACTAGATTAAGTATTTTGGTACAAGAAAGTAATGTCCAAACAAGCCCAATTGACAAAGCCCAAAGGTGGGAAATACTATTGAAGGAGATATAAATATCTAGTTTTTAAAAACTCTAGAATATCTAGCTCTAGAAAGCTCTAGAATATCCTTGTGAAATATCTATGAGTTTTTTTTTTTTTGTGAGAATTAGTCACATTGTAAATTTAGAACTTACCTCTATGTTTATCTTGTATGGACATATCTTTGGACTAGAGCCTTTCATGGAGTAGCATAAGTAGGGATGGGTTCTAGCCATTTGGTACCAAGCCAAATAAAAGTTTGAGTTCAAGTGTAATACAAATACTCTCATTCCCCACACTTGTCTTAAGTATTCTCCCTTTTCGGAAAATCTTGTCCAACTAAACATCAAAAACTCCTATTCTTCCAACAAACGTATATTAAGATATGTGATATGTATCCCGACACAATCTATACAATGGAAAAAATGATATGCAATACTTATCCGGATTTGAAAACACTGAATGCGACAATGTGGGAATTTTACTGGAAAACTAGTGAAAACACTCTGAACACTTGTTAATGGATTACCTAAAAAGATGGATTTCAAGAGAAACCAACTGTTTTCATAATCTCTCAATCAGTCAAGTTTCCTGCTCAAGCGGCTTTTGGGAAGGTCGGCATGCTCGGCTAAAGCAAGCCCGCTTCATGTGGGTAGAGGATCAATATGATCTTGAACTTGGCCCCTTCCCATGACCTAGGAAGATGAACAATACCATACTATTGTAAGGCCTCTAATCTCCTATTGGACTGCCAAATCCAACTTCGGCCTTACCTGCTCAAGCTGCCTTCTGGGGACCTTGAGATCTGTACAGTTATTTTGACAACTAAGTCAAAAGTGTTAGAATAGCTTTTGTCCCACATTGCCTAGCTACATATTGTATTCTTCTCTCTCATAATATAAATAAAGTCTTCTGTGTTTGGGTTCGTTAACACTCTTACACTTCTCTCTCTCTCTCTCTCTCTCTCTCTCTCTCTCTCTCTCTCTCTCTCTCTCTCTCTCCGAAATAACATGGTATCAGAGCCAAACATTGATCCACCTTAACCACCAGATTGCTGCCATCCAAGAAACCCTAAATCTACCATAGCCACCCATCCTTACTACCTTGTAAACCCTAAATCGAAACCCAAATAAAAACCCCTGTTTGAAACCCCTCTCCAATCCCAAAATTGACCTCTGAAAATACAAATCAAGACCACAATCGACCAATCCACGAACCCAGACTTCAATCACTGTTCATCGCGACCATTGTTCATCGTCACACTGTTCATAGGTTACTGTTCATAGACGCACTGTTCATCAATTACTGTTCACTGTTCATTGATCACTATTCATCTCAAGGTGATTATTGATATGCACTGAAGTTGGTGGTGATTATTTGTGTACTGGTATTGCTTCTGTCAGTAGTTGTTCTCGTGGTGGTTTGACTATGTTGGTTTTCAGTTAGTTGGTAGACGAAGTTGATCAGTTGGTGGGTTGGTGGCTGTTCGTTACTGGTATTGAAGTAGTGGGTTGATTAGTGAGTTGGTTTGTTGGTGATTACTTTGCTCTCTATTATTTGGCAGCATGTCTGAGGAGAGGTTTGCTTCTGGTTCTAGTTCTGGTTTTTTGCGGAGAAGTTTGTTGGTTGCTTTTCTCTCTGTTATTTGGCTCTCGGCGCTCAGTTGATTAGTTATTTGTAGTTGTGGTTGGTTTCTTCTGCTAGAGGTAGCGGTTGGTTGATTTATTGGTCAATTTTTTATTTGTTGGTAGATGTTGATTTCATACGGTGGATAGTAGCGAAGTTCGTTGGTTGTTTGGTCGTTAGTAGATTCCGAGTTGGTGTTTGGGTTTGTTTATGATGAAGTCTGCTTCAGTCGTTTCTGGTAGTTTTGGCCCTGGTTTTGGAGGTCGTGGTCGCATGTCAGGGGGAGGTAGTTCTCGTCGTGGTAGTTCTGATTATGGTACCCGACAGTGTACCCATTGTGGGGGTACAAATCATATAGTTGAGTATTGTTATGATCTTCATGGTTTTCCCCAGGCTCAACCGGTTGCTATTTCTGAGGATGCTGGACAGTTTACTCATTCTTCTGCCAACAGAAGGGTGACTATCTCAGCAGAGGAGTATCAGCAGTACTAACGCCTACTGTCACTTCAGACAAATTCTTCCATTGCTACGCTATCTCAGACAGGTTCCTCTGTTGCTTGCATTGCGTCTTCTCATTCTTCTAATCATTGGGTTATTGATTCTGGTGCATCTGATCATATGACTGGTACTCCTTCTATTCTTTCTGGTCATCAGTCTCTCGGTAAACCATCTTGTGTTACCTTAGCTGATGGTTCTACCACCAATGTTACTGGTTTGGGTTTTGTTCATGTTACTTCTTCTCTTATTTTGGACTCCGTACTGCAAGTTCCTCGTTTTTCATTAAATCTTATGTCTGTTAGTAAACTTACCAAGTCTTTGAATTGCTCAGTCACATTCTTCCCTAATGGTTCTGTATTTCAGGATCTCAAGACGGGGAGGAAGATTGGTGGCGGTGTTGAACGTGGTGGCCTGTATTACTTTACCGATGATGTTCACCCTAGCTCTGTTGCTCTTCAATCATCAGTGTCACCATATCAACATCATTGTCGTCTTGGTCATCCATCACTTGAGAACCTCAAAAGGCTAGAGCCTTCATGTAGTCGTGTGGATGCTTTGCCATGTGAAGTATGTGAGTTTAGCAAACATCATAGAGTGTCTTTTTATCCAAGGGTTGAGAGTCGTGCATCGCGTCCTTTTGAGTTAGTTCATTCTGATATTTGGGGTCCAATGCATGTTCCTAACATTTTTGGCTTTCAGTATTATGTTATTTTTGTCGATGATTTCTCTCGTGTTACCTATCTTTATCTCATGAAAAAGAGGTCCGAGTTATCTTCTATTTTTAAGTCATTTTATGTGGAAATCAAAACTCAGTTTGATACTTGCATCCGCATATTTCGTTCTGATAATGCCCGTGAATATTTTAAAAATACTCTTTCTCAATTCTTTGATGATCACGGTATTATCCACTAGTCCTCTTGTGCTCGGACTCCACAACAAAATGGAGTTGCTGAACGCAAGATTCGACATTTATCAGAAGTTATGCGTGCAATGTTATTTCAAATGCAAGTTCCTAAGTCTTATTGGAGTGATGCAGTTATCACTGCCTGCTATTTGATTAATCGTATGCCCTCTAGTGTTCTTGGAGGTCAGATACCCCATCAAATATTGTTTCCCGGTCGTCCTCTTCACTCATTGCCCCTTCGGATTTTTGGGTGCACATGTTATGTTCATGCTCTGGATCCTAACCGGAGCAAACTTGACCCTCGCTCCATTAGGTGCATTTTTCTTGGTTACTCTCGAACTCAAAAAGGGTATAAGTGTTATTCTTCATCTTTATGTCGTCCATTTGTGTGTGCTGACGTCACATTTAATGAGTCACTCCCATTTTATTCAGAGCTTGTCACTACCAATGATCGGCTTGCATCTGAGTCTGTGTTTCCTATATTTGTCCCCTCAGGTAGTGGTCCTCCACTGAAACCTTTGCAGGTGTATGTTCATCGTCCTAAAGTTTCACCAGTGTCATCTCAGCCAGAACCACCAATGTCATCTCAACCTGAGCCACCAGTGCCATTTCAGCCAGCACCATCGCAACCTGAGCCATCTGAGCAAACAGGCCCACCTTCGCCCACCGCTCCGTCTTTCCCTTCGTTGCGAGATCCAGATGATCTTGATCGTCCTATTGCCCATCGTAAAGGTATTCGGTCCTGCACTATACATCCTATTGCTCAGTTTGTTTCATATAACCATTTGTCACCATCCCTTCGTGCTTTTACTACTTCGGTTTCTTCCGTTTTTGTTCCTAACACTGTTCAGAAGGCCTTATCTGTGTCTGAGTGGCGGAAAGCAATGGAGGATGAGATGTCTTCTCTTCATCATAATGGCACTTGAGAGTTGGTTTCTCTTCCTGCTGGTAAAACTACTGTTGGCTGTCGTTGGGTATTCACTGTCAAGTATCATCCGGATGGCACTATTGAGCGGTATAAGGCCTGCCTTGTAGCCAAAGGCTATACGCAGACATATGGGGTTGATTATGCCGAGACCTTTTCCCTAGTTGCCAAAATAAACTCTGTTCGGATTCTTATTTCTCTTGCTGCTAATTTCGGTTGGCCTTTATTTCAATTGGATGTCAAAAATGCCTTCTTACATGGTGATCTGATTGAGGAGGTCTATATGGAGCAACCTCCTGGGTTTGTTGCTCAGGGAGAGCGTTCTCGGGTTTGTCCTCTTCGCAAAGCTTTATATGGTCTGAAGCAATCCCCTCGAGCTTGGTTTGGTCGGTTTAGTGATGTTGTGCTACAGTTTGGTATGCGTCGATCTCATTCGGATCACTCTGTTTTCTCTCTTCAGTCCGAGCGTGGGAAAATAATATTGATTCTGTATGTAGATGATATTATTATTACTGGAGATGATCAGAAAGGTATTGATGAGTTGAAGCAGTTTTTACAGTGACAGTTTCATACTAAAGATTTAGGTAAGCTACGGTATTTTCTGGGTATTGAGGTAGCAAGATCCAAGGATGGAATTAGTTTGTCCCAACGGAAGTATGCATTGGATATTCTTGAAGAGACAGGTTTATTGGGAGCAAAACCTGTGGAGACTCCAATGGATCCTAATGTGAAACTTTGTGTTGATCAGGGGGAGATATTTCCTCATCCAGAGCGGTATCGTCGCTTAGTTGGTAAGTTGAATTACCTTACCAATACACGTCCTGATATCTCTTTCGCTGTAAATGTGGTGCGTCAGTTTATGTTTGCTCCTCGTCTTCCACACTGGGAAGCTTGTCTTCGTATTGTGAAATATCTTAAGGCTCATCCTGGACGTGGTTTGTTTTATCGGTCTAATGGTCATTTGCGTGTTGAAGCCTTTACCGACACTGATTGGGCAAGATCACCATCTGATAGACGGTCCACTTCTGGGTACTGTACTTTTGTTGGAGGCAATTTGGTCACATGGAAAAGCAAGAAACAAACAGTGGTTGCAACGTCCAGCGCAGAAGCGGAGTATCGAGCCATGGCGCACACATCTTGTGAGATTGTGTGGTTGAGAGCTCTACTCAAGGAGTTAGGTTTTGATGTGGAGTTACCTATTCCTATGTATTGTGATAATCAAGCGGCGATACATATTGCTTCAAATCCAGTATTCCATGAGAGAACAAAACATATTGAGGTTGATTGTCACATTGTTCGTGAGAAGATAGATGGTGGTGTGTTGTCTACTCCATTTGTTCTTACATGAGCTCAGTTGGCTGATATCTTCACCAAACCATTGTTTAAACCGCGTTTAGAGTTTTTATGTAACAAGCTGGGATTTTGTGATATTTATTCTCCAGCTTGAGGGGGAGTGTTAGAATAGTTTTTGTCCCACATTGCCTAGCTACATATTGTATTCTTCTCTCTCATAATATAAATAAAGTCTTCTGTGTTTGGGTTCGTTAACACCCTTACACTTCTCTCTCTCTCTCTCTCTCTCTCTCTCTCTCTCTTAAATAACAAAAAGTAAAAGTGAGATGGGGTTAAGTGCTAAATTAAGGTAGTTTACTATATTTAAAGCAATTTGAAAAACCGAGTGTCCTTATTCAATTCTCTATTGCAATGCAATTATAAGTGAGTGTATGGATCAGTGAATTCATCTTCTGTCTTAACACTCTCAAACAATGAGCGTATTCCACTAAGCTCATGACAAACACTCCAACTATGGGATAACCAATGCTACTAACCTAGATCCTCTAATACCAAAAAAATGATCATCAAAAAATCTCTTCCATTTGAAATTTGAATTCCGTATATCACTCTCTTATAATAGTGATCGTGTCTTTTATTTTATGTGCATTTGAAACTTTCTTCCCTTCAAAGTCCAAGAGTTTGCGAGGTACTTGTCCTTCAACTCCTAATTAGTTATACTCTGTAACTGAATAAGAACCATGCAATGGCAAAGCAAGGTGACGAGCAGTTTCAGATTGTCATGGAGGCTGGCAGGGCCTGCCGCAGACTTTTTTTTTTTTTTTTTTTCTT
The DNA here is from genome assembly GCA_020921065.1 of Vaccinium darrowii. NCBI lineage: Eukaryota > Viridiplantae > Streptophyta > Magnoliopsida > Ericales > Ericaceae > Vaccinium > Vaccinium darrowii. Next base: position 26,820,855 of record CM037160.1, read on the forward strand.
GGCGCAGTAGATTTCTAGTTAAACAAAAATGATAGGGAATGTCTGCTGTGACTCTCATCACAGGGAAAGGGCCACTCTCTACTTGTTTCTGGTATTGTGAAGTGCAACTACGTATGTCCTTATGTAAGTAGGTAGAAGCTGGTTCGTCAGCTTTGCCTCATACTTTGCTGTCTCATCCCTGCCCTCACTTATTCAACTCAATGGAGCTATGCAGCGCTTGGGGAAGACACTTTTGGCCTAGTTAAATAATGGAGCCATCTGAGTGCAGGGATGTAAGCACGCAGAAGAGAGAAGAAAATTTCATCTTCCATTGAAGGAGAGAGAATTGGAGTCTGGTATAATGACCTTGCTAATTATTTTCATGTATGTGCTATGTTACGTTATGTTGGCCATAAGTGCAAAGCAAAGACAGTCTCGGCTCCCATAACATTTCCCTTGACAAACGGTGTCCCATTTTTCTTGGGTTCCTCACATTTATACCATCTTTGTAAATAGAATAGTTGTAACAGTTATATCTTCTCTGAAGTTGGGGTGTAATGCATCTAGACAACTATACCGAGGTTCAATAGGAACAGATCATGTCAAGCATGTGCGTGATTGTTGCTCTCAGTTGTAAGATCAGTCTAAATTTGCAACCAAACTTAGCTTTTTCTTCCTTCTAGTCCTGGTATTAATTTGGAATTAACCACTATCAATCAAATATTTTCAGATGGGAAGCTGGTCCAAAATCAATAGATGGGATTTGGGCCCCATGGTGGTATGAAAGTGTACATAAATCAACTAGATTTATGCCAGCAAAGAAGTACTCTTCGGTATGTAGTTTGTCCATCATGATATATTTGAGCATAACTGCAAATTTGCCCCAATGAAAAAGGCAAATAGGTGTTTTAAATCATCTCCTGATTGAAGTGACCTTTCACAGATCTCTATGGTTATATTTTTTCCAATTCTTTGAGGAACCAAATTAGCTGAAAGCTTTTTTTCCTTGGGGCTTGACTTTATTAGCCTGTCTATACTCTTTATACCAATCTTCTTAACTATAAGTATGCCCGACTTGTAGCGACTTATTCATAAGTTTCCATGTTCTCACCTTGCCTGAATTTTGTTGGAAAGAATTCCATGTTTCTAGCCTGTAGTAAATCTCAAAACAGGTTTATTTATTTATCTCCATCTGACCTACCCAAGACTGCTGCTGCTTCATTTCCTGCATCTGTTCATAAGATCACAATTTGAAAAGCATCAAGATCTTGCTCACTATGAAATATCTCGGTCTGGGTATTCTGCTATTTTCTATTTCCAGAGACTTGGAACAATGGGTGGTTTGTAGTTAGACTTGGAGGAGTTGTTTAGTTTTGCTTCTTGCATTATATTCTTCTTTGGTGGACCCCCTGTTCGCATTTTCTTGTACATCTTCTCCTGTTTTATAATTTATTATTTTTGTTGCCAATATAGGAAAAACATGAGTGCATCTAGAAAAAGCTAGGATGAATATTCCCTGTGCAAATACAACTCTCTCTGCTTGTAATACATGCACACATAAATGCACAGACTCATCATGCACAATTTTTACGGGACCATTTTGGACTCTTTCTTGGTGGTACGATGGACCTTTGATACTTGAGAAGAAATATAGCAACGGAAGTCAGCTTGTGCATTGAAAATTTATGTTCATTTTCAGCCATTCCCATCTTCTTTGTATCGCTTGCTGGAGCAAAGTTTACCCTTGTACAACATGCTTCGATGCCACACACGAGGGAAGTCTTCTCTGAGACCACAACTGCCTCGTCCCAGTCTCCCTGTTCCTGCTAATGAGAAGCTGCTTGTTTGGGTTGGTGATGAGATTTTACCCCGTGACAGTGCAAAGGTACCTTTACGTGATCACACATGGATTTACATTGTGGAAAGCTTTCAATAGAACTGAGCTCTCTCTTCTATTTTGGGTATTGGTGTTTTTGTTGTTCTTGTGCTTACTCGCTAAGTTTTTCTAGGTTTCAGTGCTTGATTCAGTTGTTCAAGGTGGTGATTCAGTGTGGGAAGGGCTTCGAGTTTATGATGGGAGGTTATTTAAGCTTGACGAGCATTTAGATAGGTTAGTGACTGAAAGCCATTTTGCTTGCCAATACTTGTTCTTGGTTCGGGCACATGCCCTGGGCACAACCGCGTGCAGTTTGATTTGTCAAAGTATGTAATGTTGATGATGTACATCTGGATAATTAAAAAAAAAAAAAAAAAGCCATAGCTGATTTTAAATGTAAGAAACACCTTATAATCTTATTCATATGTGAAAATTATCAGCTACAGAAAGAAAATTGAAAATTTTTATAGTGCAGGATACGGATGAAGTACATAGATGCCTTTCTTTAGTTTTGTGAAGGAGAACAGTTGAACCTTTTTTAATCCGTCTTATTTTGTCAGAGAATATGATTTGGATTGTTGGGAACAAAATTCTGTTAATTGAGCTTTAATGTGATTATGTTTTATCTCCTCAAGGTTCAAGGTAGATTCCTTATGCTCTAGTTCGTGTATGACCGGTTAGCTCTCTCTCTCTCTCTCTGAACAATATTGTCGGCTTCCCCATTATTAATGGGAAAACCATAACAATTGATGAATTTTGCATTACTAGGTTATTTGATTCAGCAAAAGCTCTGGCCTTCAATAACTTGCCGAATCGTGAAGCGGTGAGGGTCTTAACATTTTGAGAAATGCCCATACGTTGATTAGGTGCCTATAATTTGAGAAGCTTTTTGATTGTCACTCTCGGGAACAAAATGCAGGTTAAGGAAGCCATATTCAAAACTCTTATTTTAAATGGGATGTTTGATAATGCACATATCCGGCTAAGTCTGACACGGGGCAAGAAGGTTTGATCTCTCTCTCTCTCTCTCTCTGGCGCACGAGCGAGCGCACACACAGACACATTATGATGAGTAAGCTTTGAAATCCCATTCGGATTTTACTAGAAAGTCGGCATGATACTGCCATAAGAAAAGAATGGTCAAATGACTAGGACTTTAGCATAATAACAGTTCAAGAAACCCTGGCCATATCATTTTGTAATTTTGTTCTTTTTTTGTTTTTTTTTTTTTTGATCGGTTGTTCTTGTTTTTGTTGCCATTTGTTTTATTAATTTTCTTCTTTTTCTCTTCGCTCAGGTTACTTCAGGGATGAGCCCAGCTTTCAACCTTTATGGATGCACATTAATTGGTAACTTGCACTACTAGTCTTCTACCTTATCTCAAATTGACATGTAACTGCTACATTCAAAATCTCTGTAAGCAGAGTAGTTTAGATTTTAGAGTTGAATGGGCCAGAGAAGCTATTCTATCTTCTGTGGCGGCTTCTATTCATTCCTATGGAACTGTTGTTACGAGTGATTGCATGGTTTACTAGGTGATTTGATTAAGTGACTATTTATTAGTTTCTTTCTTTTTAAGAGTGAGAGACAGATTCGGTTATCAAGCTCCTACTAGATTGTTTTAGAATAGCCTTTCTTTGTTTCAGAGGCACAACTGCTTGTGATGTTTTGATTGTTTACAAGGCCATAAAAGGCAGCCTGCTCACTGGACTTTCATGGGAGAGACCACAATGAAACAACCAACTAGTGTTGCCACCACTGCTGCTTCGTTTCTTTGTTCCGTTGAAAAGATCTCCCTGTAATTCTGTCTCCAAATTTAGCCTTTCCCCACTTCTCGTATCCATAGAGGACATATCACAGTGCTGGTCCTTGTCAATCGCAAGTAATAATGCTGGGACTGTCGTTGGGAGTATGTAATCTGTATCATAAGGCCCAATCCATTGGTTATAATTGCAGAATGTGCACCATATCACTTGGACCCAATATAGAGTTCAAGAACTCAGACCCACTTAAAAGCTTAAGCCAATCCAATACTATTATAAGACTCAAGCTTCATTCTATTCATCTGATGTAGGACGTAACACTTACATGTAACAATCTCCTTCTCATTTGGGAAAATTACATTGGGCTTGATCCCCTTTGCATCCAAACTCCCCCTTGATTCTGATTTGTTACTCTCCAACACAATTTCCGAACTAGGCTTATCCACCGAACCCACTCCATCGATCTAGAGCCATCCATTACTCTCCTTCTAGAGCCACCTTACTGTGTGCTTACCCATCTGCATGCATCATTGCTCCATCGAGAGTCATCTTGGACTTTTGGAATGTTTGGATATGGACCGTCGTATGAATTGCAACTGTCCGATGAGGCCTCTCACTTCTGTAATGTCTTTTCCACTCCACTGAGAGTTCTCCATGCAAGCCCAGTTACGGTGTCCAGAGCCAGAAGAGTCCACCCGTAGGTCGTCAACCATCAGCTGATACTGTTATTGGGAGTTGATATCTCTGTATTGATCCGCCTCTTACGTTCATATGGCCACCCAACATTATTTTGACTCAAACTTTTATTTTGTTTATTCGATGTTGGACATGACATTCACACATGTAATAACAACAGCAACGGCAAGATTTTGGCATTATCGGCACAAAGCGTTTGCTCTCAAACTGATTTGTTCACCTTGTCTTGTCACGTCCAAAGCGTTATTTTGTTGTTGTGGGGATCAAAGAAACCACAAATTAATGCTATTAAAGTCGGTGGGTTTTGTAGAGCGCCTTATTTCCCAATATCCAATTGGTTTACTTCCAAATAGAGGAGAAATCTAGCTGAAATTGTAATGGATACTCTTGCTGGGTTGTTTTAAACTGTCAGTGCATCTTGCATCATAGTATACCAAAGTAGCAGAAATGAAAACATGAATCCTGAAGTAATGTTACCATAATGCCCCATACTTTGGCCACTGGATTTGTGAAAGCTTGTGGCATTGTAATAATAGTTTACTTCCTTGACAGAGGTAAGAGCACCAGTATGTTTTATCTATGTAATCTGGAGAATACCAGAAAGAGAGCAGGCGTGACTTCAGATGACAAATTACTATTCATTCTCTGTAAAACTATCATTATAGCAAGAGCTGGTGGTGAGATTTATACTTTGTAATGGCGATTTCGTCAAAGGATGTATAACAAGGAGTTTACTACGTTTTTTGTGCTCTCTCTTCTTTTATCTTTTTTGGATGCAGAGCACTATCTTTCCCCTTTTGTTTCCCCTTAATTTCGCATGAGGTATACAAACAACCTTTTTATGCTACAATTTTTGCATGTCTGTAAAATTGCAGTTCTCGCTGAATGGAAGCCACCTGTCTATGACAATACTAAGGGTATAACTCTGGTCAGTGCAACTACACGTCGTAATTCACCGAATGTAAGATTCTTTTGTTGTCTACATTATATTCAATTGGTATTTGTATTTTGGGAACCTAAACAATATACAAAAAATGGCAGGGATCTTTCAATCTTTTTATTTTTTATTTTTTTATTTGTAGTTTTTATATCTTTGTAAGTTAATCCATTTAAACAAAGCCAATTACAGGTTCACAGGGGCATACCCCAGCTAAACAACACAGTTTCTCAACCTGAGTCCAAAAGATATCCAAAACAAATACCAGATACTAGAACCAGCAAAACAAATGAAAACCTGTGAGAAGAGGAGGCATGAGAACCACAACAACAGAGCCTAAGTTCTAGCAATAGCAAAAATTTTAGAGGAAATTTGCCAATCCACGCTTAGGACTCTCTTCTCATGAAACCTCTTCACATTCCTCCAGGAGCTTGTGCAAGCTCTAATGTCAGTTTCAGTCTTTGCATTAACCTGCTGCACGTCAGTGCCTTTATGCTTGAAGATTATTGAGTTTCTTTCACCCAGTAAATGGTGGAGTATACTTCTGCACAAGATAGCTTGAAACACTATATCCTTCAGAATCTTCCCCTTTCTGTGCATTTTAACCCAGTCAACCACATTAGCCAAGGAAGAAAACCTCATCTAAATACCATTCGGAGCTAGCATGAAGCTCCAAACTATTAAGTTACTAATTATCCCCAAAGCTTAAGCTGAGAGGAAATGGGCCCAACAATGCATATCAAGCTAATCAACATCCTCCCTACCTCACATGCAACCTCGTTTTGCATGTGGAGATGCAAATTTTTGTAGATAGAGAGAATAATAATATGAAAGGGAGAAGCATATAGGAACAACGTCCAATAGAGAGACTTGAATCCAAGACCTCTCACTACCAGAGAGATCTGATACCTTGTTAAGTTACCTATTATCCCAAAAGCTTATACTGTTAGGAAATGAGCCCAACGATGTGTATCAAGCTGATCAACACAAACATGAGCGGAAAAAAGGCAAGCAAAGAATAGGTGGTTATGAGATTTCTCCCAAGAATACATAGAACACAAGCAATCTGTCTTTTGTAGAAAGTCTTCCTTGGATAGCGAGGCATTGGATCATAGCCCACCTTGGAACACGATGATGAAACTAAACTTTAGAATGCGAGGAAATTTTAGGGGCTCTACATTAATGGAAAGTTTCCAGATTTGGATAGTGTCCGAATAGTGTAGTCCTGATGACTTTCATTTGGAATTGTTAGAGCTTGTCCCACGTTGGTTAAGTATAACCTCCAAAACTAGTATGAGCCTGGGCGGCATCTCCACTAATTGCAGATTGGTTGAGTTGGATCTTTAATATCTTTCATTCTACAGTTGAGCTTCAGTATTATGGTCATCTAGGTCCCGATGGGCATTTTGAAGCTTATTCCTTGGTACTCATGTTAAACCTGAGCTTGGAATTGCATCAACCTATGTATAGGAACAAAAACCGCGCGATTTCAATTCACACGTGAGAAGTAATGGCAAAATTCGATCGGTTTGCTCTCTTATAGCTGCGATTGCGCAAAAATAGCACTATACTTTGTTTTGTTGGACCTTTTCGTGAATTTCCAAGTCTGTGAGCTTGGAATAGCATCAACCTACGTACAGGAACAAGAACCTTCAGACTTCAATTTACACGTTAGAAGTTGTTGTGAAAGTAGAATGTTAAGGGTTGGTTTTGTAATGTTCTTTTATGTTAAGGGTTGTTTAGTCTTTTAGTATAATTAGGGTTTGTTTGGTATTCTTGTGGTTTCATGTAATACCTAAGGGTAGTTTGGTCATTTTGTGTTATTAGGGCTTCCTAGGTTTTCTATTTAAGCATTGGTTCTTCTTGTAATCTATATACCTCATATATGCAATACACTTTGGTTTTGTATCTCTCTCTCTAGAAATGTCACAGTTGTGGCAAAGTTTGACCAGTTTGCCCTCTTGAGCTGTGATTGCACGAAAATAGCCCTATACTTTGTTCTGTTGGACCTTTTCACAAGTTTCCAAGTCTATGAGCTTGGAATAGCATCAACCTACGTATAAGAACAAGAACCGCGTGATTTCAATTCACACGTGAGAAATTATGGCAAAGTTTGACCGGTTTGCCCTATTGAGCTACCATTGTGAAAAAATAGCCCTATACTTTGTTCTGTTGGATTCCATTGTTCTTTCAATTTCATGTCTCATGCATTCCTGTGAAAAATTGTGTTAGCCAGTGACCTTGCTTCCAATTGTTGCTGAAACTAATGTCTTTTTGTTTCAAGTCATCAGCTTCTGCTAAGTACATAGGTTTTTTGACGTATAACAAAATAATGGTAGACTGAATATAATTATGTTGCAATCAATGAGGCATGGGTGGTTCGTACCCTCCCTTTTCCATTGCAATAACAGTTTTTTTGTTTGTCTTTCTCAGAATTTGGATTCAAAAATTCATCACAACCACCTCCTCAACAACATCCTTGCGAAGGTATGGCTCATTTCAGAGGCCAAGAAAATCAAGATACTATTTGTCTTATGGGAGTGATATTCCTGGTTGATTTTCATGGTGTCTCCTCTCCAACTGGTATTGAGTCAGTTATAGCTAATCAACCTTTATAAGCAGACTTCTGGTTTTGTGCATCTTTTTCTGATCGAACTTCTTCTATGTTATGGAGCTTGTTACTTGTGTCTCAGTATTTGTTTCTTATGCTCTGATAATCCACTACAACGGATTTTTATATTTAGGCTACAGGTGTTGTTGCACATCTTAAAATTCAACATGGGAGGGTTTATAGAATTGAACAGAAATCCAGCACTCCACCAACTTGGGACTGCAATATTGACCACTACTTTGTGGAGTGTTCGCTCTTTCAATGCTGACACTGATGAATTAACTTTTCATGTCACAGATAGAAGGGAATAATGCAAATGCTGATGATGCCATAATGCTTGATAAGGATGGTTATGTGTCCGAAACCAATGCTACAAACATTGTACGCCATGCTTCTGGCTTCTTTACAGTGCCCATATTTTTCTGTATATGAGAAAGTCTTTAATTGTTGTTTGACAATCCATATGGAAGCCCTCTGAACACTATGGAGTAGTCACCACCATGAGGCCCAACCAGGGTGCTGCATTGCATGTTGAAGTTGTTCTTCCATGAACTTTTGAGGGAAGAGTATCTAGAGTTGGCTTCTTTGCTGATACAGTCAACTACTACTCTAACGTGCAAAACTTCTAATAAAAACATTGTTGGTGATCCTGCCGGACTTCTCCTGCTTCAATATTGTTACCATATTGTCGGTAGATCATGACTAGGGCTGTTTGCTTGTTCCATCTTCATAGCATTTTTCTTCTATTGCAAAGTACTGCCACTGTGGATGTTGACTTGTCATTTCAATATTGAACATTTTTTCTCATTTTAGTGCAGTTCTTAGTGAAAAAAGGATGTGTTGTGACACCTCATGCTGATTACTGTCTTCCAGGCATAACTCGAGCAACTGTAAGTTTCATAAATTTCACTCATCAAATGCCGCAACTTTTTGTTCTTTATGATTATGGAAAGGCTTCTTTTTTATTCCCTTCTCCTTTGTCCGTTCAAGGAGTTCACTAATCACTATTAGAGAATTTTTGGTCCCTCTTGGAACCAATGCATGTTAATTAGCCCTTTTAACTCTTTGTAAGTTAATGCGACTGGAATGATTAATATATTAGCGTCAGTTTGGAGCCGAACCAAACGTATTCTAGTTCTAAACTTTTTGCACAAAATAAATGTAGCTACTTTTTTCCAATGTTTCTTTCTCCTCTTTTTCCTTATTTTTCAACTTTCGCATTTTCTTTTTTTCTCTCTCCATCTTTATTGTCCCTTAATGCAGTTAATTAAGAATTTCAGAAAATTTTATCCTTCATAGTCGATCTTACCCCTGTATATAGGTGTGCACATTGAAAGTAGTGGTCCTTCTGAGGTGGCTGCTACAAGTTTGTAATATTTCAAAAACATTTGATACTGAACACACTGATTCTCCTAGAATCAGTTTGGTATGTACAGTGATTGATTCGGGTATACATTTGTCATGTCTCAAAAAGCAAATGAAGGTTTCTCGGTAATGAAATTAAATGTGAGCAGTTCGTGGTTAGAAGTGTGACAACAATGGATATATATATATATATATATATATATATATATATATATATATATATATATATATATATATATACGGGTACTCTCCAGTCAAGGATCCCGGATTTCCCGGATTGAAGCGTTTTGATGCTTTTAAAAATTGTTTTTGGAAAATCCGAGCCGTCCAATGTGTTCAAAAGGTGTTTTCCAAGGTCCACGCGGGAAATCTTCAAAAAACAATACCGGGAAGGGCTTGATCCACGCAGTTTTTTTGCAAAAATTGCATATTTACAGTTTTGCGAAAAACAGCGTGGATCAAGCCCTTCCCGGTATTTTTTTTTGAAGATTTCCCGCGTGGACCTGGGTAAACACCTTTTGAACACATTGGACGGCTCGGATCATGAAAATTTGATCCGGAACTATGAGTTCCGGACCGAAGGGTCCCGGACTAGAGAGTTCCTCTATATATATATATATATATATATCACGCGTTAAGCTTCTTATCAGGGATCCCGAAATTAGACCCATTTCCGGACTCCATCTCTCAGCCATTGGATTTAATCCAACGGCCCACGCTTGAATGAGATTAAAATGACCCCTTTTCGGGTCAAAGGTTCAGGGGTCGAACAAAACCCCTTTCCTCATTTCACGTTCTCAGATCTGGAGAGCAGAGACAGAAACGAAGACAGAGAGAGAGAAGCGAAGAAGAAAAAGGAGAACAATGGAGCCCTAAATCGAACCAGACAGAGAACTTTCCGTGAAGAAGAAGACTACGAAGAACGAAGAAGAAGCTAAATTGACCACTACACCCTGCACCGCGACCCGCGACCCACGACCACTCTCTCTCGTCACCAGCGTACCCAAGGTATCAAACACCATCTCTTTCTCTTCTCTCGGTCTGTCACTTAGTGTTTCTAAAGTTAGGGTTTCAGACATTGTCTAAAATTTTTGAGTTAAGTTAGGGTCTCTCTCTCTCTCTCTCTCTCCATCCAATGTTTGTGCTGAATTGAAAATACACTGTGATTCTGCTAGAATGTTGGCAATTCGTGAGACCAGAATTTTGTTATTTATAGCCCAAATTTTCTGATTTTTGCTTCTATTCCTATATACTAGATGCTTACATTGTTTTTGTAGAATTGGTTGCTCTTCCATCTGGGCTTACATGCATATGCCCACCATATCATCATTTGGTGGGTTTAGTATTCTAAGGCTTGAATGATTTGGTTGTTGAGTTCTCTGCATATGGCATTTACTATTCTTCAAGAATGCGTCTTAGTAGTGAAGTTGCTCTCTTGTTGTATTGTTTGTTTTTTAGCAGCACCCATTATTTATAGCTTTCGAAAACAAGTTGAGTTACGAATTGTGACTTGATTTTTGCCTTTGAACATGCAATTGAAACCCAAAATGCAAGTTTTTTGTGGCGATGTGTGACTTTTTCTATATATTTTTGTTGTTCAATTTGGATTTTGGAAGAAAGATTTATTGAAGTGCCAGACGTGAGGTCGTTAACTTGGGCTGATGAATTTGTATTATAATAGCATCAAATACAAGTCCTCTGAACATACACGTCCCAATATAGTGTCCAATTACCTTATTTTGCCTAAAAGTGCTACAATGTTGTCATGTTCAATAACCTTATTTTGTCATGTGAGTTCAGTATGGTTTTTTGCTAATATTTCCTTATTGTTTTGTCAATTCTAATATTTCCTTATTGTTTTGTCTGTTGTTTTGTAGGATGGAGTTAGTGGAAGATATACAAGTATCATCTGCTGCTTCTGCCCTAATGTTACACATTCCGCAAGTAGAAAGGGAGCTGAGACCTAAAATTAAGCAACACTTTGACACTTTAGATGCTGCTCACGAGTTTTATAACAACTATGCTAGAGCAGCTGGATTTGGGACGCGGAAGATTTGGGTCGTGGTGTGGCGGTCGATTTAGCTTCTTCTTCGTTCTTCGTAGTCTTCTTCTTCACGGAAATTTCTCTGTTTGGTTCGATTTAGGGCTCCATTGTTCTCCTTCGCTTCTCTCTCTCTCTCTCTCTCTCTCTCTCTCTCTCTTCGTTTCTCTCTCTGCTCTCCAGATCTAAGAACGTGAAATGAGGAAAGTGGTTTTGTTCAACCCTTTTGTTCGACCCCTGAACCTTTGACCTGGAAAGGGGTCATTTTAATCTCATTCAAGCGTGGGCCGTTGAATTAAATCCAACGGCTGAGAGATGGAGTCCGGAAATGGGTCTAATTTCGGGATCCCTGATAATAAGCTTAACGTATATATATAGGCTAATCTTCTAGTCAGGGATCCCTGACTTTGCTTAAAGTCAGGATCTCACCTTTCCCGATTGAATTTTGATGATCCGAACCGTCCAATGTGTTTAGAATGTGTTTTTAAGGGTCCCCGCGAGGAATCATAAAAAAAAAATGACCGGGAAAAGCTTGATCCAAACAACTTTTGATAAAAACTACATATGTACAGTTTTATCAAAAACTGCTCGGATCAAGCCCTTCCCGGTCATTTTTTTTAATGATTCCTCTTGGGGACCCTTAAAAACACATTCTAAACACATTGGACGGTTCAGATCATCAAAATTCAATCGGGAAAGGTGAGGTCCTGACTTTAAGCAAAGTCAAAGATCCCTCACTAGAAGCCCTCCCATATATATATATATATATAATCAACCTTTAGGTTCTGTGATCTCAGTTGAATTAACTAGTGAACTGGAAGTAGCTTTCAGAGAAATGGTGTCATGATGTGCAATTCCTTAAGATAATGACGGTTACAAATGTTTTGCCTCTTTCAGACATGAATGTGGGTAGCACAGCTGTAACATGTCTTCTGTGAGAAGTAGTTTAAGCTATGTATCTATGTTGACTTACTTCCTTTCTTCTAAGTTTTCCATTTATTAAGTATATGAAATCAAGCATTAGCCTGAAAAAAACTAGTTACAAGGCCAGCCATGTTATATAACATGTTAAATCAAGCATTAGCCTGAGATAACAGATGATCTAACGCATAGAGTACAAAAATATAATGCTTGATATAATGTGACCACAGGATAACCACAAAGTTGAAGGGAAAATTCTACGATACAACAATAAGACCAGCCATGTTATATGGCATGGAGTGATGGGCTAATTAGAAACAGCATGCAAGGAAGATGAGTGTAGCTAAAATGACAGTATGGAGACGAATGTGTGGTAAGAATTTTGCGAGATAGAATTAGAAACAAAAACCTACGTAGGATGGCAAGGGTATCACCGATAGATTAATGCTTACGATCTTACTTTGCGTTATAGATATGAATGCCCGAAGCCTAGGGCTAGGTCGTGTGCAACATAATACCCGGTAAGAACGGGATCGAATCCATAGAGACCGAGTGCACCCGGCGTGAGAGTTGGCTTGCAAGTGAAGTTTTCGGCTTTAAAGTGGTTAGCTGATGCAGACCAGGTTGCATCCACGTTCCTTGATCGTTTGGAGTTTGGACCGCCTTCGGCCGTTTTAGGAAATAATTGATTTGCTAATTACTTTTAGTAGGAAATTCCGTTTGCTTATGAATTAAAGAAAACGAGTTTATACTCAAAATTGGTTGTTCAAGGAGAGAGTATCTCCGGCTCAATCGTTGTTTGTGATTGTCCTCGTTTCACGTCATTCTTAATCATAGGCTTCGCTGCATCACTAGCTTAGTTTGCGATTTAGGGGTGGAATTCTCTTAACTTTGAGAACGACTTAGAAAGATTAAAAGACTGATTAAAACTAAGACGAAGTCTAGGGGATTTTAACAATTATAACTTAGGCTAATCTTAACAACAATGAGACCAGCCATGTTATATGGCATGGAGTGATGGGCTAATTAGAAACAACATGCAACATAATACCCGGTAAGAACGGGGTCGAATCCACAGAGACCGAATGCACCTGGCGTAAGAGTTGAATTGCGAGTGAAGTTTTTGGCTTTTAAGTGGCCAACTTAGTTTTTGATTTGGGGGTGGAATTCTCTTAACTTTGAGAACGACTTGGAAAGAATAAAAGACTGATTAAAACTAAGACGAAGTCTAGAGGATTTTAACAACTATAACTTAGGCTAATCTGTTCCTCTTGGCGTAAGAGTTGAATTGCGAGTGAAGTTTTTGGCTTTTAAGTGGCCAGCTTAGTTTGTGATTTGGGGGTGGAATTCTCTTAACTTTGAGAACGACTTGGAAAGAATAAAAGACTGATTAAAACTAAGACGAAGTCTAGGGGATTTTAACAACTATAACTTAGGCTAATCTGTTCCTCTCTTGATAACCGGCTCGGGACATCGTCAAATGCTCCCGAAAGGAAGTTTTGGAGATTAAAACCAATTGACTAGTGTTAAGTTAGGGGTTTATTTGTTGTTTTATTTCTTCCTAGGGGTATTATTGTACATGTACCTTTGTCCATATATATACAATGAAATGAGAAGGGGGAGCCCTAACACCTCAGTTTATTCACGTTGTCTCTCTTCCTCTGCAACTTCACATGGTATTAGAGCATGAGATCATCTCATCGATCCTTGCTTGGGCTTTGTAGAGAGAGACGATGGTGACCTTCTGTTGATCGACCTCCATATTCGATTGTGTGAGGGGTTCAGTCGATCGTGTGAGGGGTTCGCGTTGGTTGTATCACGCTATTGATCAACTGTTCAAGGTTGATCGTCACTGGTTTGCTACCAACAACTACTGTACACCCTCCGGCGAGTGTCGCCGACCACTGTACAGTAGTCGCCGACGTCCGACGACCTAGAAAACCTTCGGTGAACTCTCTACCGACCTTGTTTGTTCAAGAAATCTACTGGGTTTTCTTCAAAACTCACTGTTCGACCGAGAAATCAACTCGAAGTCACTGTACGACCTCCGGCGACTGTCGACGACGATCATACGACCTCCAGCTACCCTTGAAAACTTTAGGCGACCTCCGTACTGCCTCATTTTGTGCTCAAAACCTACTGGGTGAGTACCTAATCGTTGGGTTTGAGTCTCTGAGGTTTTTTATGTACTTTTTCAGTTCGTTTTCTGAAGTTTAGGGCTGGTTTCCACCTGGTACATCATTTCCGTGAGGTTTCTCTAGCAATCTGGCCTTTTTCTCTGTTTTTCAAATATGACAGAGCCTCCCAAAGAGACTCTTGGCAGTGCGAAGAATGAAGGGAGCCATTTTGTGACCCAAACTAATGCTTCACTGAATATTTGCCCCATTAAGTTGGATGGTTCCAACTATTTGCTTTGGTCTCGGAGTTTTACTTTGGCCATCACTGCCAATGGTCTGTTGATATTCATCACGGGGCCTGTTCCACCACCAGCAGCTACTAGTCTAGATTTTGTGACATGGACTACTCAAAATGCTCAAGTCCTCACATGGTTATTGAACTCCATGATACCCACCATCAGCCATAACTATTTGTTCCTTGACACTCCACATAAGGTGTGGACTTCTATGGCCCAAACCTACTCTCGAAAGGGTAATGATGCTCATGCATTTGATTTGAGAAGGAGACTTCGGGGGTTGGACCAAAACCATAGGTCCTTAGCCGAGTACTATGCAAATTTGAATGGAGTGTGGCAAGAACTTGATTACTATAAGAGTTTTCACCCTGCTTATACTGCTGATGCCACTGCATATCAACAAATGGTTGAGAAAGACCGTCTTTATGATTCCTTGGCGGGTCTTGATGTGGAGTATGATCTTATTCGAGTGCAGGTATTAGGCCTGTTCCTTTTCCGTCTTTAGGATAGGCATATGCCTGTGTTCAGGAGGAGGAGATTCGACGGGGTGCTATGGTACCTGTTTCCATTCCAGATTGCTCGGCTCTGGTTGCCATTCCTACTCCACGGGATGGTAAGGCTCAGGTTGGAGATAAGAGTAGTTCTGTTGATCGTGATTGGATTCAGTGTGACTATTGTCACAAGACTCGACATACCCAGGAGTTTTGCTGGAAGCTCCATGGGCGTCCCTCTCGTGGACGGGGTGGTAGTCGAGTTGGTGGTCAAAGTTCTCATGCACATGTCTCGGAGTCTATTGTGGAGACCTTGTCGGATTCTGTGTGGAGGTCGGTCACATCCTTCAGGCTTAGATGGTTCTCATGGTGGTGCCCTTTCTCAGGGGGAGTTACAGACTCTACAGACTCTCAAGCGTCTTATGACGAGGCTTGACTCTCCATCTACTACAGCTTCTACTTCCACGACTTCTTCCCACTTTGCTCACACAGGTATTCAGGCTAGTGCCTTTACCGCTTCATCCTCACTTCCTTGGATAATAGATTCTAGTGCTACTGATCATATGACAGGTTGTTCATCCTTCTTTGACTCCTATTCTCCATGTTCTGGTAAGGATAAGGTCAGAGTAGCAGATGGATCCCTATCTTCGATTTCAGGGAAAGGTTCTATAAATTATTCTCCAACCATGTCACTTTCTTCAGTACTTCATGTCCCAAGTTTTTCCACCAACCTTCTCTCTGTTAGCAGTCTTACTCATTCTTTAAACTGCTCAGTGACATTTTTTCCTACTCATTGTGTCTTTCAGGAACTGGATACTGGGAGAATGATTGGCAGTGGTTAAGCTTCTGGAGGACTATACTTTTTGGAGCCTGCACCTAATCCAGTCAATCCACCTATGTCATGTGGCCAAGCTTTTGAAGCAGATGTGAGTAGGGCTGCACAAAAAAACCGGTGAACCGTGAATCCGGTCCGGACCGAACCGATCCGCGCGTTTTGGATTTTAACCGTGGATTAATGGTCCGGACACGGATTGAAAAATTAGTAAACCGTGACTCGCGGTCCGGACACGGATTTTGATTTCGAAACCGTGGATTAACCGATCCGGACCGTGAGATTTTTATTATATATAAATTTTTAAAATACACACACACACACACACATAATTTTACACAAACTTCTACTACACAGACTAGGGGGTAAACTGTGATCTCTTTCAAAACTAGGTTGATAATCGTGTTTAGATGTGTATTTTTATTGATGACCCATGGAAGCAGTCTAATATTGTCCATCTGGAGTAAATAAACTCAGGATTTGTGACAACATATAGTAGATTCAATTAGTAGTTGTGTATTTGTGTTTACACCATTAGTGTGAGATTCCAACGAAGGCCTCTTCTCTAATTAGTTGTGTTTACACCATTAGGTAAAATTTCAATTATATAACTTTGCTACTTGTTTATATATAACACGTAATCCGTGGATAAAACCGGAACCGATCCGTGACCGCGGATCGGATTGGAACCGAACCGTGAGACTTTTGGTCCGGACACGGATTGTATTTTCTAAAAACCGAAACTCGTGGATTAGGATTGGATTCATGCCAATCCGATCCGATCCGGACCGTGTACACCCCTAGATGTGAGCTCAACTCTTCCTTTACTGCATCAGTGGCACCGTAGATTAGGCCACCCATCTTTTGGGATTTTGAAAAAACTTTTTCCTAGTTTAGTTAAGCATTGTACTAGGAGTAAGTTTTTTTGTGAAGCGTGTGAACTTGCAAAACACAAACGCTCATTTTATGCTCCTGTTAATCAAAGAAGTGATTCTCCTTTTATGGTTATTCATTCTGATGTTCGGGGGCCCTTTCCCGTTACCTCTCTTTTAGGCTATCGTTGGTTTGTTACCTTTATTGATTGTCATTCCCGTGTCACTTGGGTGTACTTACTTAAGGCAAAAAATGAAGTTTTTTCGTGCTTTCAATCTTTTCACAAAATGGTGCGTACTCAATTTGATGCTAACATTAAAGTGCTCCGTAGTGACAATGGGACTGAGTATATTGATGGGAATTTTCGGGCATATCTGAATGACTGACATTCTTTTTCACACTTCTTGTGTTGGTACTCCACAACAAAATGGAGTTGCTGAACGCAAGAATCGTCATCTTGCTGAGGTAGCCCCTTCACTCTTGTTTACCATGAATGTTCCTAAACATTTGTGGGGTGAAGCTATTCTTACTGCAGCCTTTCTTATCAATCGAATGCCATCAAGTGTTCTTTAGTTCCAAACTCCTCTTAAGTTTCTCCCTGGTTGTTCTCGGGTCTCATCTCTTCCACCCAAAGTTTTTGGTTGTGTGTGTTTTGTCCATGCTTCTAAGCACCCTGGTGGTAAACTTGATCCCAAAGCCCGTAAATGCATCTTTCTTGGCTATTCTCCTACTCAGAAGGGTTATAAATGTTATGACCCACACTCTCGCAAAACATATGTTTCTATGGATGTCACTTTTTGGGAAACAGAATCCTTTTATTTTCTGTCCACTTCATCTCTTCAGGGGGAGAATGATAGACAGGAAGAGATGTTGACATATTATACTCCTGAATCGTGGTCTTACCTACCTTGTCATAGTGAGGGGGAGAAAGAACCTTTATCTGCAGAAAGAGTGGAGCATGATGTTCAGGAAAGATTGGATAGGCCAAATTTGCAAACCTTTTCTCGAAGGAAAAAAAGGCAAGCCTACATGTGTGGTACCACTTTGTCAATCTTCATCACCTACTCCAGTTCCTGACTCTTTAGCTGACTCATCTGGTAATGATCATTTCCCTACTGTTGTTGATGATCTTGATGCTCTTATTGCTCATAGAAAAGGTGTTAGAACTTGTACCCAACATCTTATGTCTCAGTTTGTTTCATATTCCCGTTTATCTCCTTTGTATTGTGATTTTGTCTCTCCTCTTTCTTCTATATCTATCCCACA
Source organism: Vaccinium darrowii (assembly GCA_020921065.1). Classification (NCBI taxonomy): domain Eukaryota; kingdom Viridiplantae; phylum Streptophyta; class Magnoliopsida; order Ericales; family Ericaceae; genus Vaccinium; species Vaccinium darrowii. The sequence goes on from CM037160.1 coordinate 26,838,919, forward strand.
GGATTGGAAAGAAGCTATCATAATACCTAAGTGGAAAGAAGCTATGGCAGAGGAGATGACAGCCTTGAAAAAGAATAGCACTTGGGAATTAGTGACTCTTCCAAATGAAAAGAAACCAGTGGGATGTAAATGGGTGTTCACTGTAAAGCACAAGGCAGATGGAATGGTTGAGAGATATAAGGCCAGGCATGTTGCTAAAGGTTATACTCAAACCTATGGTATTAACTATGAGGAGACATTTGCTCCTGTGGCCAAAATGAACTCTGTTCGGACCCTACTCTCTTGTGCTGCTACTTTGGATTGGCCTCTTCAACAATTTGATGTGAAGAATGCATTTCTCCATGGTGACCTAAAGGAGGAAGTGTACATGGACATACCACCAGGTTTTTCCTCTTTTGCAACAGAAGGGAAGGTGTGTAGGTTGAGAAAGGCCATCTATGGATTGAAGCAATCTCCCAGAGCATGGTTTGACAGGTTTCTCAAAGCCATGTTGAGATTTGGATACAAGCAGAGTCACGCTGACCATACTATGTTCATCAAGAGGAGTAATGGTAAGATTGCCATACTTATCGTTTATGTGGATGACATAATAATGACAGGTGACGATGTGGATGAGATTGTTAGCCTTAAGGCTTTTCTTGCTCAAGAGTTTGAGATTAAGGATTTGGGGTCTATGAAGTACTTCCTTGGAATGGAGGTGGCTAGATCTGACAAAGGGATTTTTATCTCTTGAAGGAAGTACATTCTTGATCTCTTAGAAGAAACTGGTATGTTGGGATGTAAGCCAGCCGACTCTCCCATTGAAGCCAATCATCATCTTGGTAGCAATGCAGGAGAGCATACAGATAAGGAGAGATATCAGAGACTTGTGGGTCGCCTGATATACTTATCTCACACCAGACCAGATATTTCCTATGTTGTGGGGGTTGTCAGCCAGTTTATGCATGAACCTCATACTATGCATCTTGATGCAGTTTATCGCATCTTGAGGTATCTCAAATCTTCCCCAGGTAAAGGAATTTTGTTCTCCAATCATGGTCACTTGAAATTGGAAGCCTTCACTGATGCAGACTGGGCAGGTTCTATTAATGATAAGAGATCTACCTCTAGTTATTGCACCTTTCTTGGAGCAAATTTGATTACTTGGAGGAGTAAGAAGCTGTCGGTGGTTGCCAGATCCAGTGCAGAGACTGAATACAGAGCGATGGCTTATGGTGTTTGTGAACTTTTATGGCTCCAAACTTTTTTACGTGATTTGGGATTCCCTGATGCTGGTCCTATGAAGCTCTACTGTGATAATTAGGCTGCCATAAACATTGTCCATAATCCTGTCCAACATGATCGAATGAAGCATATTGAAATAGACAGGCACTTCATCAAAGCGAAGCTGAGCAACGGTTTAATTTGCATGCCTTTTGTGAGATCAGAAGACCAGTTAGCTGATGTATTTACTAAGGGTCTTAGTAGTAGAAGTTTTCACCCCATTGTGTTCAAGTTGGGCTTGATAGATATCTTTGCACCAACTTGAGGGGGAGTGTTAAGTTAGAGGTTTATTTGTTGTTTTATTTCTTCCTATGGGGTATTATTGTACGTGTACCTTTGTCCATATATATACAATGAAATGAGAAGGGGGAGCCCTAACACCTCAGTTTATTCACGTTGTCTCTCTTCCTCTGCAACTTCACAACTAGAAAAGGTGTTTAAAAAAGATTAGGGTTCTTTGACTCATTTGACAAATATTTAAATTGACATCGCTCTAAGCATCTCACGTCCCGAGTAGAACAAATCCTTGGCTACTTGAGATCATAGAGATTAACAAACCCAATCTTTGGTACATAAAATTGAACCTAACTCTTTGATCAACAAGAAATGTGTGCTTTTTAACGAGAAGAATGGATTAAACCTAAATCATGGGGTGTTAAATCACCCCATTACTAAGCCTATTTAAACTACTCACAAACCATAGTAGAAAATAAGACTAGAAATTTGAAGGAAATAAAGAACATGACAGCAAGAAAATAAACTAGATTTATGTAAAGATCCAAGTACAGGTTACAACTTTAAAACACGAGAAATTAACAAAACATGAAAGCTTACTAATGTTTTTGAAGGAATTGAGCTTGAAATGCTATGGAAGCAAAATGACTGAAAGTAAATTAAGGGTAAAGGGAGAAGAAGGAGAGGGAGGGAGAGGGTTGGCTATTTATACACAAGCCACTCTCTCTCCTCTAAATATCCAAAAACATACTCCCTCCGTCCAAAATAAGTGTCCCTTACTCTCTCTCTTACCGTTTTTCAAATTAAAAAATTAAGTACTTCCGTGTATCGTGTTTTGAAAAAGTTTGAAAAACGATAAACGGAAGTATTCAATTTTTTGATTTGAAAAATGGCACGACTTTTCGTAGTGGACACTTATTTTGGAACGGAGGGAGTACCAAATATGGAATACTTTCCATAAAAGTAAAGTAATAAAGTAGCCAAAAAGTAGCCCAGAACAAGCCTTTTTCAATACCTAGCCTGCTAGGTATCGGTACCTATGCTTTAAAATTCCCCCGTAGGAAGTGTGTATCGATACCTCTCTAAGGGGGTATCGATACAATCTTGTCTGTTTAGCTTGACACCAAAAAGGTATCGATACCCTTGACAATGTGTATCGATACACATTGATTTAGGCTGGTTTCTTCTTGTCTTGGTCACCCCTTGGCCCTTGCGTGCTTCTAGACTTCATCCAAAGCACTTCAAATCATCATGTGGCCTTTGGGAAGGGTGACACTTGGTCTCGTGGGCTCTAGGCTTCCCGAGCTTTAGCCAAATCTTCATTTCTTGGCTCTTGAGGCTCGGTAGTGGGGTGCCATGGGGTACTCGGATTCTTGGGATGTTTCCCATAGCGCTTCCAAACGCATATTATTCCTTTGGTTTGCCCTGAAACTCACAAAAACATCATTGGCGCAACATCAAGTATATAAAGCAATAATACGTGTGTGTGTGTGTGTGTGAACAAAATGAGCGAGATAAGCCCCATTATTTACAGTATCTGGGGCTTATCAATTAAGGTGGTTTAGACATGTCTATCATAAATCTGTCAACGCGGTAGTCAAGAGGAGTGATATGGTTACAGTAGATTGTAGCACTAAGGGGAGGGATAGCTAAAATTGAATTTAGAGTCTTACCATTCAAAAAGATCTAGGTTTCTTGGATATCACGGAACACTATGCGCTCGATAGAACTTAATGGAGACGACGGATTAAAGTAGCCGACCCCAATAGATTGGGACTTGAGGCTCTATTTAGTTTGGTTTCGGTGAGATAGGCTCATGGGAAGAAGGATGTGAAAGCTTGAAATTGTTACTCCCTCAGTGCCAATTCATTTGTCCATATTTTCACTGATGATTGTCTCATTTTTTAAAAGTTAATGGATCAAAAGTTAGACAATCCCCTTTTTGCCCCTTATCTTTGAGTAAGTTTTGAAAAGTTTAAGATTTAATAGGTTCTGTTTTCGTTTAAAAAAAAAAGTTGTATCCCCCAAAGTGGAAAAACAAAATGGGACGCAAGGAGTAACAACTTAAGATATTTTAGTAATTGGTATTCTTTCAAATTTGCGACTGGTCCATATGCTCGTTATTTGGAAATTTAGCACGACAGTATGTTAGTTCCATCCTTTATAAGTGTTTGATGGTTACAGTTTTCTATGGTTCGTTTAAGTGTTTGATGGTTACAGTTTTCTGTGGTTCAGGTCATGGACCTTGTGGCAAAGGAAAGTATCATTTTAGAGGAGCGGCGTGTCAGTCTATCAGAATTTCATACTGCAGATGAGGTATACATTTTTATTCTTCATGGCATTCTTGGTCAACTAGTCAGCGTTATATGGACATAGGTACGGGATCGGGTTTGGGTGCATGTCTTCATTTAATTCATGTTTCCCAGGACATGGGGAAAAGTGGAACTAGTCAATTTTAATACTCCGGGGGATGGCAGGCCCCTGAATCTGTTATCGAGCCAGTTTTTCGATTAAATTTCAATTGTTCTTAGAAATTTACTAGATGTCAATGAGCTCGTTTCATTTATGAAAAATGTTAGGAATTTTTCTTGTAAAATGTATTATTTTTAACTTATCGTTTTGCGAACCAGACTATATTTGGGACGGAGGGAGTATGTTTTTTCTCTCTATGTTATCCCTAGATAAATGAGGTTTAAAAGTAATGGAGAGAATGTCATGCCTAACATCTGGATTTTATAACAATGCACGTAAACTTTTAGCCGTACTTTTGCAGTTTGGTGCATGAATGCCATCTAGTGTGTCAAACATATATTCCTTACCTTAACCAAAGTGTGAATGTTAGAAGCAGGTACTTTGCACACGTTTAGAGTTCATGTAACATGAGTAAGTAACAAACTAGAGTACTAGACGGTCCTCTAAGTTAAAGGTCATTTGCGTTCATTGCTCCTACTGTCCTACATATTATGCCCGTGATCCCCTATCCAAACTTCCGGAAGTCGGACTGAACACAAAGGATGTCATTGTGTCAGAATTGTTATCCAAACTTCTGAGGGACTCGACAGACCAAGCTGATCATTATCGTTACAGTCTTTAGGACATTAAAAGCTGAGCATGGTAGTCTAAATGTCCCATTTTGTGGAGATTACCTTCATCTTGATTCTGAGTAATTACACATTCCCTTATGAATTAAGTAAGTAGAGAAAAACATAATGCAGGGCCACATGGTGAATCTAGAACCATTTATTTTCACAAATTTTTAGGGGGCTAGAGATACGGTTGACTTCAGCAAAAGCTATATGATGTTAGAGGGTTCTGTGCTTCTTGTCTAAATTGTCTGTTGATGAATGACTAGAGATTTGGTATTATCAGGTGTCCTCTCGTGGTAAACCTGGCTATTGTCGCAGGTCTGAAATCAACAATATAATTGCTTTGACAGTTCGGTAAAAATGATGTGGTAGAATCTTGATTGAATAAATGTGGAGGTCGACGTAGCTTGTTCGAAACTGCTTTAGCAGCTTGTACAATTTGAAAATGTGTTTCACGGATTGCTCGTTTGGGTAGCTGATACATAATTTCGAATCACTTATTTTAAGCACCTACATTTGAAAACCAAAAATGAGATCGAAAAACAATACACTAAAATCATGACCACAGTGGCTGTTCATAGGGTATAATTTTAAATTTTTCACGTAAACAAGGTCTGACTTGATGTTTGGCAAGAAAGTACACAGTGCTAGACACCATATTGAATTTTCCAAAGTTACATGTAGCAGGTTTTCGAGAAGTGTGTGCTTTGAAAAAAATAAAACTTCGAAAGTACTATCAGTTAGAAATGAGACAAGTTTTCGAGAAGTGTGTGCTTTGGAACGAACAAAACGTTGAAATTATCGGTCAACTAGTCAGCATATCCCATTCCTAAACCAATATTTATAGTCCATTTAAAGTACAAGTTCGCAACCAACTACGCTCATTCCCAATTCCTTTGGGAAATCGCAGACCAAACTTTGAAATTGGAGTTGTTTTTTTTACCAGATAATGCTATAAAAGAATATTTTTACTTGTTTCCAAGACATTGAGGGCATGTTTGATAACCTTTGAAGGTTCGAGGGATTGGTAATAACTGAAGTAAATAACTAAAACAACACAAAAGAAAAATGGATACCATGAATCATGAGGTTCATATTTTTCTTTTAAACAAGCAAATGTAAATAAACAAGTATTCTTGACGGGTTGAATGTGTTGGTGTGCTATGTGAACCTCATGAATGTGTTGGTGTGCTTGTTTAGAGGAAAAATATGAACCTCATGATTCATGGCATTTTTCTTTTGTGTGGTTTTAGTTATTTACTTCAGTTATTTCCAATCTCTCGAACGTTCAAAGGCTATCAAACATGCCCTCAATGTCTAGGAAACAAGTAAAATATACTCTTCTATAGTATTATATATTAACTTCTTGTTACTGTTGAGACAAGTCTAATTTCTGCTGAAAAAAAAGGAAGGGGGGGGGGGGGGGGGGGGGGGGGGGAAGAAGACTCCAATTTAAAAGTTGATCCGCGACTTCCCAAAGGAATTGGGAAGGACAGTACGTGGTTGTAAAATTGTACTTGCTATAAATATTGGTTTAGGAATGGAGTTGGGTAAATGAATCTGCTCTCTCCTCTCTTTTTTAACCGATAATTTCTAAGTTTTGTTTGTTCTAAAGCACGCACTTCTCGAAAACTTGCTACTACACGCTACTTGGGTGAATGAATCTGACGTCTCTACTCATTTCTAACCGACAGTACTTTCAAAGTTTTGTTTTTCCCAAAGCACACACTTCTCGAAAACCTGCTACTGCACTTACTTCGGAAAATTCAATATGGTGTCCAGCATTGTGTACTTTCTGGCCAAACCTATGAACCATCTCATTCACATCAATCAAACCTTGTTTATATGAACAATTTATACCCTATGAACAGCCGTTGTGTTCATGATTTTTGTGTATTGTTTTTAGATCTCACTTTTAGTTTTTGTATGTAGGTGCTCGAAATGAGTGATTCGACATTTTGTATCGGCTACTCAAACGAACAATCTGTGAGAAAAATTTTCAAATTGTACAAGCTATTAAAGCCGTTTTCAGATCTAATGAACAACCCCGTTTTGAACAAGCGATAAAAAGATCTAGCGAGCTGACTCCCGACGAGAGGTTGCCCGTGTTTTGGGTGGAAAGACAGAGAAACACTAGGAGGTTCTAGCTTGTTAAGGACGAAGAGCTGGATTGTGGTCCCCTCCCCACCCACAACACCCCCCCCCCCACACACACCCCGGGTCTCGAGTTGCTTTCAGACTAGGTTCCCCACTGCTCCCAGAAGCCATGTTGACCTCCTAATTTATTTGATCAAGATTGTTCTATAGCAATTATACTAAACAGTCAAGCAATTGTATAGTGCGGCAATAGCCAAGGTATGTGCGTGTATTTTAACTATTTGTACAGAACTGCCATTCCTCAAGATTAGTAGTGCCCTTGTGATAGAACTTAGCATCTCAATAAAAATGGTGTTCATTACATCGAAGGAATCTACATATGAAATCACAAACTTGCGTTATACTCAACGAGTCGCCACAGTGGACTAATGTTTCTCCAGGACCATGTTGTAAGCCCAAGTAGCATGGATAGTTAGACAACAAAGGACACAAGGATGCAACAACACTGAAAGAACTGCAAAAGTAGGATTAAGAACTTTGTTAATCTCATGATATGCAGATTTATGCCAAGACAGATGCAATGGTGAAACTATATTCACCGTGACTCGTGTTTTTTAATGTTTAATTTAAGAACTGGTTTCTTCACTTGGTGCCTTCAAGCTTAACATATGTACACAAAATTTCCACAATTTTACGAAGGGTCTTGCTAACCTCCACCCAATAGGTGGAGAATAATAGTTACATAAAGACAAATGAGTTCGGATACACATTTCACGGATAACTGTACACTTTCACGGATATCGATATACCTGTTGTACATTATCCTCCACCTATTGGGTGGAGGTTAGCATTTTGCCTTTTGCGTATTCCAGCTACTTAATGTCAATAGATCTCTTTTGATGGTCGAGAAAATCTTGAAAATGCTTTGTAGACATTTAACATCTAAACTGGTCTACCCCAGTCTTTTTCAAGCCTGGCCCTGTGCTTCTGAAACTCTAAATGGTTTTTCTTTCTTAGAACTTCTAACTGATTAATTTGTTGGTCTTGTGCATTAGGAATTGATAATAGCACCAGCACAATAAAGTTTCAGTCATTAGTTCCCTAGTGAACTTTTCTCAATTCTCAAGAATTGATCTTTTCAGTATGTGGCATACATTACGCCCGTTATTAAGGGCACTATCCAATTTCTTTCGGATGAGAGTGGGATACGTTCATTGTTTTAGTCTAATACTTGGCTTTTTTATGGTCTCCTGAGAGTAGTTTTCTCCTTGTTCAAAATAAAAGGGTACTTCTCTTTTTCATGACAATGCAAGCCTGGTCAGGTTTTCTTTTGAAATTTAAGTGCATTTGTTTCTTTAACTGCAGGTATGGACAACAGGAACAATGGGGGAACTCAGCCCGGTATGTTCATTCTGCCGAAAGAGTTCTACAGTACTACCAAAACTAATAATAGAACAATCACCAAAAATAGAAAACCATAAAAAACGAAAAGAGTTATGCACTTCTGGTTCTGGGAAAGCAGTTTGGTGGGCTCTCTTCCAGCACATTTCTAGTTAGTGAGGCCGGTCCTAATACTGTTGGAAACTTGGAGTTTATCTTGGCATGAAAATGCGTTATGGTCCCTCCATTTTTTGAGCAAACCTGAACAAGTTAGAGCTAAGGTCATTTTCTTTTGGACATTCCCAAGTTAAAGATCATTGTCAAACTTAGTCAAGCGTGGTCTCTTTATGGTGTGTACATTCACAAAACTCATTATCTTAGCGGTTGGTCTGGTCTTAACTCTGAATATATTGTTGTAGCATGTGTCTGCCCCTAGAAATTATGCATGGGATATAGTAACACTTGAAATGAATCATGTTGCATAGAATGCGCCATTGAGAAAACAACTATTTTGTTTTTAAATAAAATTCTGTATAGTGCTAAACTGCTAATTCCCGGTTTTATATTAGAATATTACTTTTCAGGACAATTGATGCATGTGATTTTCCTTTAACAGGTTGTGAAGATTGATGGTCGCATAATTGGTGAGGGACATGTTGGACCAGTGACTCGAAGGTTGCAAAGTGCTTTCAGTAAACTTACAGAAGAGTCAGGAGTGCCTATACCCACTTATCAAAAGGCTTAAGGCATGCTTGTCTCTCTCTGGTTTCACCTTTGACCATCGCTATAATATTTTCCTATTTTCCCAGCAGCTGTGAGGACACTGATCTACAGCTTTTCTTGTTTCCAACTAAAAATTCACTCTTATTTACTGCTGCTTTGCTTATTGAATTTGTGGATCTAGGAAATTCAAACCAAGTAAAATGAAGAACAGGCCAATTACGGAAAAGAAATAAAATTTCTGGCATTGACCTGATCTTGATTTGCGTTTTCTGAACATGCAGACGCTGTACTCCACAGTTTTCCCTTAGGAGGTTTTATGAGTGCACTTTTGCAAGGGTCTTAACGAAAGTGCTTGAATAATGAAGTTTCATATGCGACTTTATACTCTGAACAACCAGTTATTTTTTAACTGCCTAGCATTTGTTATTCTTTTGTTTCTTTATTATATAATAGTATAATATTAGTTCAAAATTCTAGTTATAACTGCCTTAGAGGTTGTGTGTGTGTATTTTTCTCTATATAATGTTACTATTTCTGACAACAAAATTCATTTTACCAGATTGTCATAATTGATCGGCAAACAAAGGGCGAAGTGGAATCAGAGGTTGAATTTCGCCACCCAAAAAAACAAAGGAAGAAGACGAAGAAGAGTCAGAGGTTGAAGATGAAAAGTAATAGGAAGGGACCAATTGCAAGAGCTTGGGAGTGTTGGGGAATCGTGTTCATTTCCAAGGTGTTACATTCTCGCTGGGTCCAAAACCTTATTTCTTTACCTCTTTCTCTTTTTTTCTTCCCGTCGCAAACGAATAAAAATCGTGTATTGGCTTATTCAAATTTGTGATGCTAGCTATCATTGTGAGACACAAGCATAAAACTCAAAGACAAAGGGTGATGATTCTAGTCTCTTTTGTAAACATTTGAACGCATTGCGCCAGACTATAAATGTGGTGTTGGCTTGTTGAAGGCCTCTCTATAGATATGTGTTGTAAATTAGACAAATACCCATACATGGATATTAATCAATTATCACACAAATCCATAATGCCACCGTGAAGCCAAATGATTTCACTCTTGTATTTGTATTAGCCTCTCCAAATTCTCTTCAAAGGTAAAGAGCTCATTATGCTCTAAAAATGCTAGGGTTAGAGCAACCTCAGCAAATTTTGGTCCGAATTATTTTTAAAAGCACGCTGCATTAAGCTCTCTTCTAACTTCAGTGTAACAAATTATGCTTTCTTTATACTTCTATTTTCTATTCAAATGTTCGTTTTCACATATTTTCTAAACGGCGCTATTCTAACGATTGTACTTCTAATTTTATATTTCAAGTCATATTTGTAATGGTTAAACTATGATGGTCATATTTTTATAGCGGCTGTAGTCCGGGGTCTCTTTTTTTTTTTTTATAGCATATTTGAACGGTTTTATTCTCTCATGCAATATATATAAGACCTTGTGTTTAATTTTGATCTACCACGACTTAACTTTCCTTTCCGTCTATCTACCGTTTTGAAATATCAATCTTGAGTTTCTAGACAATATAATTCTTTATAACTAATTCCGATGATGAGTGGGAGATTATTGTAAATAGCTGCAATGGAAGCAAAATAACTAGAAGCTGAGAGTTCATGAAGAATAGCTAAGATCTGACCAATGTTGCACTTTTATGCGATGTAATCATTTGGAAGGACAGAAAAGGCTCTTTCTCGACTATTTTGATGATCCACCTGTATTTCCTCCCAATGCACTTTGGAGGAGATTTCAAATAACAAATTCTCTTTTCCTTTGTATTCATTATGAGGTAGAAGCTCACGAACTTTATTTTGTCCAGAAGAGAATAATGCTAGAGTGCTTGGTGCGTCTTTCCTTCAGAAGACAACTGCGGCAGAATAGTGACTGATTGTATAGATGATTACATAGGATAGCAGAATGCATGACAATGAAAAGCCTCAATGCCAAAGCAGTGAGTGATTTTTCTTCTGACACGAGTACTTGAGATCACCAAACAACAATGACATTGTTAGAGCATCCTTATCAGCCTACCCAAAATTTTCACCAAATTTAACCTCAAAAACACCTTTTATAAATTAGCAAGTCACTTTATCAAAAATTCACAAAATCAGACTCTCTATTTTAACTTTACTATATTAAACTATTCCCCTCAAATCTATAAAAAAAAAAAAAAAAAAACCGTATTATATTAATCTCCCCCGCCTGGGGAGTTACTGTTTGTGTCAGGAAAAAGGTCGAAAAATGACAACTTTTTCCCTTAACCATTCTCCTCCGGTCCTTCCTCTCTCTGTGCCTCTACCATGACCCACTACCCCACACGGCAAAAAACAATTAAAAACGGCAGAAGTGAGTGAACAGTGCCGCACCAAGTTTGGTGCGGTACTATAGCAAAAATAATTTGGTGAGGGAAAGTAGAGAGGCTAATTTTGGTGGATTTGGGGGGGCTTGGCTCTCTACTTTAGCCCAAAAGTTAAAGTGGGGAGCCAAATGAGGATGCTCTTAGACAACTAGCAATTGTGAAAGTCGTGGCTTCTGCTAGGGAGCATTGATTGTATGCGCTGGACATGGAAGAATTGCCGACCGCGTTATATATACTGGTCACGCACATGAACCAACAATTATTTTAGATGAATAGCTTCACTTGATCTGTGAATATATCAATTTTTTTCCTGTATCTCTGTTTCTCATAATGATATCAATGAATTAGAAAGGTCTTACGTGTTTAGAGCGCTTCCTCAAAGGCATGCTCCTCGAGTCAATTACGCTATTACGTGTGCAATTAAACAATGGGATATTATCCCGTTATATCCACAATATCCACAATGGGGAACATTAGAGAAAAGAAAAATGTTTTATTATTGCTCAAGGGACGAATAGAATGGACGTAGAGCTTGCATTTGTTACTATTGCTCAAGAGACAACTAGCAATTGCATTAGGGAAAACGATACGTACACAACAAATCTTGGACAACAAAAAGGCCACAACACCAAAACGACGTCGTTTTGGTGTTCAGGCCCCCCAAAAAAAAAAAACACGATCAAAATACAAAACAGAGCGCTCAAACCCAGTCCTTCCCCAAATTTGTTCCATACAGACTAGGGAGAGGGACGATCCCACCTCCACCGGCGACCACCGTACCACCGTGGAGTTGCTCCTTCTCCGGCGAAAACGACCACCACTGCCGTAGTCCGCCGCCGTTGAACACCACTGTCTTACGATTTCATCAGGTTTGGGTTCTTAGATTTTGCCCTAGTTTTGGGCTCTTAGATTTTTCAGATCTATACTTGGCCGCCGTTGAACTCCACTGTCGTCGTTGAACACACACCTCTATCACGCTGCTCTCTCTCTCTCTCTCTCTCTCTCTCTCTCTCTCTCTCTCTCTCTCACTGCGCGTTCTATGAATTTGGGGGGTTTTGCACAAAATTTAGGATTCCAATTTCAGGAACCCTAAATTGGATTGATGGGTCAATTTTTTTTTGTAGATCATATAAAGAACATGATACTAGTGTTGGAGGAACTCAGTATTATGCCCTTCACCTCATATCTTAACTGAGATGATTTCACTCTTTGCAGATTGCTAAGACAATGAAGGAAGATTTGTGGCCCAATCCTTTGTACAGGAGGTTGATGAAGATGATTCTGATGGTGAAGAAGATGATATAGAGGTAAATAAGATTACACTTATAGCTCATTTATCTATAATTCCTTGACACAAGGGGCTTTCCTTAGTGAACATAATGAGACATGCTCATACTATGCTTATATCGATGCAAATGGAATGTATATCATGCTGGCTTGTTTTCTCCAGATATTATCTAGATCGTTAATCTTTGAACAATTGACCGATTGGTTTTTGATACTGGTTGCACCTCTGTCTGTCTTCCCTTTTTTTTTTTTTTTATTGTCATTCTTAGGTTTTGCTATTATGGGCAACATTACCATTGCTTTGCCTATAGTCATGAGAATGAGCAGTGGGTGATGTATGATGACAAAACTGTTAAGGTAAAATTTCCTTTCGCAGCCTACTTATAGCATTGTATATGTTCGGACACGCTTAAACTAGAATTACTTGTATTCATCCCATTTTTGGTGCATTTTGAGCTGTGACTATAGTCTCGGCATTCTTTATCATCCATGGATGGCTTGCAGCCTGCACCATATCGTTCTGCAACTGAAGTATACTGTTCTACAAGTAAGTCGGTAAAAGAAAAACAAATTCCGAAGGTATGAAGGATTGTTAGGCAATGCTTTCATGGTTCGTATTTGTACTGGAACTTAGAATCAAACAAGCTTTTACCCTTCTGTTCCACAAGAGTATACTTTATGAAACAAGAATTTGAAAAAGAATGTCATGAACTGATGTTTTGTATTACTAGCAGGCCAATAAAGGTATAGTTTCATGCTTTAAGTATTTCTAAGTCCATCACAAATGGAAAATCGAAAACATCAACATTCACTAATGGAACAATAACTATCACATAATTGTAACAAAAAGTGGGGAAAAACTTACCAAAGGTTTCGAATTTAACAAGCAAAGTTTGGGTTTTTGGAATTTCCTTTGTCCCTAATTTCACACAGTCTCTACCAATTGGAGTCATAAATCCACAATTGGTAGAGACTGTGTGAAATTAGGGACAAAGGAAATTCCAAAAACCCAAACTTTGCTTGTTAAATTCGAAACCTTTGGTAAGTTTTTCCCCACTTTTTGTTACAATTATGTGATAGTTATTGTTCCATTAGTGAATGTTGATGTTTTCGATTTTCCATTTGTGATGGACTTAGAAATACTTAAAGCATGAAACTATACCTTTATTGGCCTGTTAGTAATACAAAACATCAGTTCATGACATTCTTTTTCAAATTCTTGTTTCATAAAGTATACTCTTGTGGAACAGAAGGGTAAAAGCTTGTTTGATTCTAAGTTCCAGTACAAATACGAACCATGAAAGCATTGCCTAACAATCCTTCATACCTTCGGAATTTGTTTTTCTTTTGTTGGAAGCAACAGAGTGGCTAACAAAATACCATTTAAAAATCAGTCATAATAGTACTTGTTAATCTGATTGTTTCTTTTTATAACAGAAGAACACTATATCATAAGATAACCTGAGTGCCTTAGCCATCACATAGGCAGCCATCTCTATTGCCCTAAGCACCCTAGTGACCACTATGAGAAACAAAGTATTACATGACAATTTGATAGGTAACATTACATGATAACGAGGATAGGAATACATAACAAAGAACATTACAAAGGTAGCTGAGACAGCTTTTGTCCCGATGATTAAGCTCCACAGCAGAAGAGATACTTTTAGCACAAATCTGAATTGTCCAAGACATCATCAATCGAAGAGAATTTCAGATCCTCCTTAATAGATATGTTTGCCTCGCGTGCATGCAAACCATTCCTTTCGATGTCAGTCTCCCTCTGCCAATAAAACTAAATTTATAGTTTCTTTAGGATATGCGACAGAACTGTGAATGAATCACCAAGCAGTACAATCCAAAATGAAAAGATGTCCTCGTGCAAAAGTGACTTTCTACAACTTTCCTAGATCAATCAGATTCATTAAAATATCTCTATATGTGACGAATCTAATACTAATACAGATCCTAGAACTAGTTACCTTTCTTGCTTTCCCAGTTTGTTAAGTGCCATAGCTCCTAACCTACTAATTTTCTTAAACACACTATCTACTATTATACATAAGATTAGACCTATACTCATATATGTCTATCAAGATTTATTCTACACAATAAAACACATTCTCCAACTAAATGAGTATTAAACCCAACTAATATCTTGCCCCATTCACCATTTACCTGAATATACATCAGTTTCAATATACAAGATATGGGTGTATTTTAAGTGTGGTTATAACTGTGCATACTAAAAGTTCAAGTAGTCAAAATCAAAGATAGTAGCATATTTTTTCTAGAAATTAACAAAGAAAAAAATTCGCTCAGCCTTCCATTATAACTATGTCTGTAATTTTTAAGTGCCTTGATCGGAGGGATACTCTATTAGAGAAGGTATTCTCCATTTTGAGTATCAAGCACTGCAATTAAAGACCCATTTAATCATACAATTTGTAAGAAAACCAAGTGTAAGAATTCCTTTGAAAATTTCGTAAGCGATCACTTTTAAGGTAGAATTTGACTTAGTTAACACACACAAAATAAAGTGTTAAGTATCAACTGAACTTCCTTTGAAACTTTACTTTCTACTGCATGAATGGAGTGGGAAATAATAACGTATTTATTTTGAAACGTGATTTTAGATGAAAGGTTAAGAAATAAGAACATTTGTCTTGCATTCCTTTTAGTTCCATCACTTCCACCTTAAGGTGTTAGTTGCACTCATGCCTCACTCCATCACAGTATCATCTACCCAAGTTTTCCCGCTTTTGCGACAGACTTCGCCTTGAGAACGCCATAATGTCAAGGCGTATACGTTGCCATCACAGGTATCTGAACTGTGAGGGACACTGTGTGATTGATGCAGCAACATCACCTACATGATTTAGCTTACGCTGTTCGTGTGTGGTATTTGAATTGTTAGTCTTAAATTGATCAGTTGTCATTGAATCTACAACTATTTGATTGCTTTTGAGTTCTCATTGTATCTCTAGAAAAGTCTGTACTCAAAAAACATGTGTTGCATTATGACTTCGAAAATCATGTGTTGCATTATGATTGACAGTCGGCTTCTTCCTTGCCATCGATTGGCCTAAATCTCAGAATTGTCAATGCAGGATGGGTCATAGGATTATTGGAATTGCTATAGAAGTCTCACTGATGTTCTTGATGCCAAAAGTGGTCATGAAATGACTGTTCCTGCATTATCTCTCCTTTATTTCTGTTAAGTTGATCTTCATTGCCTTGTTTCATAATGGAAGATAATCCATCATCGATACGCATCCTACCACAACATATCGTTCAGCCATTGTTGATAGCATCAAGTTCATCGACCCCAGAGAAAGCTTTAGAAATTTTAATAGAAGCTTCTAGAACTTCAGATGGTCGCTCAGACCTTGCTTCCAAAAATATCCTCCCTGCAGTCCAACTGTTCTGTCAAAATCTGTCTTACCCTTCTTGTAGACATCTTCTTTTATTGTCTTTGAAGCTTTTAAGAAACCTATGTGCGGGGGAACTAGCCAATCAGAACTCCTTTGTTGAACATAATGGAGTAGCAATTCTTCTGACTACATTGCATTCAGTGATCACCTGTGATTCAGATTTTGCGATGATTCGTATGGGGTTGCAAGTTTTGGCAAATGTTTCATTGGCTGGAGAACTACATCAGCTTGCTATTTGGGATAAGTTTTTTCCACTTATGTTTGTTCAAATTGCTAGTATACGCAGAAGGGAGACTTGTGATCCTTTGTGCATGGTTATTTATACATGTTGTGATGGAAGTAATGAACTTTTTGGCAAGCTTTGTGGAGATCACGGGTTGCCCATGTTGGTAGAAATTGTACGAATTGCTTCAGCAGGTAAATATTTTCGAATTTAATTATGCTTTCACATATTATGTCCTTGTTTAATTTTCTTTTCATGTTCCAACTTTGAGCCTGATTACATGAACTGAAAGTGCTTTTACGTTATCTGTTCTCGTCGGATCTTGTTAGTTGGCTTTGGAGAAGACTGGTTAAAGTTGCTTCTATCCAAAATCTGCTTGGAGGAACATCAATTTCCTCAACTGTTCTCCAGACTATACCCAGTTGGTGCTTTTGAAGACGGTGAAGATGTTAACTTTAGGAATGACGTTTTTGTGTCAGAACAAGCATTCTTATTGAGTATAGTATCAGAAATCTTAAATGAGCAAATTGTTGAAATACCCATTTCTCACGATTTTGCTATGTTTGTTACTGGAATCTTGAAGCAAGTTGTGGGGGCTGTTGATTGTGTGACAAGTGAGCAGCGTGATCTTCCAACTGGATGTACTATTGTTGATATTCTTGGATATTCACTCACCATTTTGAGAGATTTATGTGCCCATGATAGTGGAGGAGTCTCTAAGGTGGATGGGTCCGTGGATGTTGATTCTTTACTATCCGCCGGACTTTTGGAACTGCTATTGTGTTTTCTACGCGACCTTGAAGCTCCAACAACAATTAGGAAAGCAATGAAACAAAGTGAGGACAAAAAAGGAACAACTTCTTATTCATCCAAACGGTGTCCATACAAAGGATTTCGGAGAGATATAGTTGCAGTCATAGGGAATTGTGTCTATCGGAGGAAGCACGCTCAAGATGAAATGAGAGAGAGAAACGGAATACTTTTGCTTCTGCAACAGTGTGTCATAGATGAAGACAACCCATTCTTGAGGGAATGGGGCATTTGGACTGTGAGGAACTTGTTGGAAGGGAATGCTAAAAATCAACGGGTAGTAGCTGAATTGGAGGTTCAGGGTTCTGTTGATGTTCCTGAAATTACTGGTCTTGGTCTTAAAGTAGAGGTGGATCAGATAACTCGTCGTGCAAAGCTTGTAAACTTGTCATGAATATTTCTTGGCTTCAATGAGTATATATTTTCATGGAGCTGATCAAGGTGAGTGGAAGGGTAACAACTCCTTGTGCAAAAGTTTTGGTGTTTTCTGGTTTTCTGCTGTTGGTTGACAGACGTGGAAGAAAAATTTACTCAAAGTTCAGGTTGTTTGCTCCTTTTTATCAGTGTCTTGTCTGCTGCTCTTTGGAAGATGATTGCTAATTTCCTATGTGTGCTATACCATGGCACTTGATGGAGGATAAAAGCCTGTGAAAGAAGTTAAGTTGTTGTTCATTATTTTTCATTCATTTGTTTTCCCGTCATCTTTGTGCAGCTGTTTTGGAACGAGCCACTACTCAATTTAATATACTCAAGTGAAGCCATGCATCCATAAATTAGAAGGTAACAGCTGTACCAATTTTACATTTTGGAAAATGTGAATCGTAAATTAGGTGTATTTTATCTTTATTGCTTTTCGAAGGAAACCTGTTTAGGCTAAAAATAAAAAATAAGACGACCTATTAGTAGAGTTAAACAAACTTACGGGCTATTGAGACTGTTGGAGTTATATGTTAACATTATGCATTGTCAAAAGTGCCTAAAAACCGAAGTTTAAAAAAAAAAAGGGTGCCTGAAAAACTCATTTGAAAAGGCTCTTTCGCAGGGGATTTGTTAATAGTTGAATCATTTATCCAAAAAAAAAATAGTTGAGTCAAATCCTAAAACTCCACACATTTCATTGCGACTGGGGTTCATTTGTCAATGATAAAGGGCAAAAAAAATACTCCACGGTTTTGAAGAGTCTAAGGACAATTCACTAATTCCTTTGGATCATCAATTCACTAATATTTGGGAGGTCAAATGTATAAAATATCAGTAATATTTAAACAGAATCTGTACAAATATTTACCAAAATATTCAGAGAGTATGGATACTACACAATACATTGGTATATGTACAATGTCTGGGGCTCTTTGTGGCACTTGGACCTGGCCCTGTATAATTTATGATGCTGAAGAAGGGGCTCCTTACTGGTTCTACCTTTACTTCACGGCACCTATCTGAGGAAGATAAGGGTAACGGTAGTGCTAGACCCCAAGACATGGAGAATCCAGAGGATTCCCTGTGGTTTTTATTGATAATGAGCAGGATTTCTACTCTCAATCCTGTGGAAGCTGCTTTAGTTTTGAATGACCTTTCTGCTGATGATTTTAATTTTGAATGGAAGTCTGCTTTGATGTTATTAGACCCAGTGGAGAAATTGTTGCTCCGATTCAAGCCCCATGGGAAGAAATGAATGATAATTTGAACCTACTAGATTTTGAGTCATCTTGGTCTGACATAGATTACCTTGAATTTCATTTAGGGTAGTCCCCTCAGTCTTGCACCAAGTGAGGTCAGAATCATGCTGTGGTTTGTGAGGCAACCCTTCATCGTTTACCTGACGGCTCTGGATCATTTGCTGTACACGGGAGTTTAATGATACAGTGTTGGTGCAATCTGAGCTCATGGAGTGTTGTAATCTTATCAAGCTTAGGAAGCATAATAAAAAGATCATCATGGGACAAAACTTTCTTCTCGTTAGTCGTGATTTTTTTTGAGATTCAGATACGGGTAAAGAGTATCATTTCTTCCATAGGCCTAGTTTTTCAGTGGTGGAGGTTAAAGTAAGGGTGTAATCTTCTCTAGTCAAGCCTGTCGAACTACTTGATGCCCATTTGCCTCGTGAGGTTCAACTCGATGCCAAAGAAGGTGACACTTCTATGGATGGATTGCCAGAGCTTCTTATTCCTCCTAAGATGGAAGATGATTCATCTCGGCTGTCTACTTGTGAGTTCGCTCCTTCACCTAAACCTCATCAATGTATTAATGTTTACCTTTCTCCTAGTAGGAATGGAGATTAGACACCAGGACAAGGTAAAGGGAATTAGAAATTTGCAGTTTGAACGAATAATTGTCATCTGGAAGCACAGGCCAAAGGATAATGGACATCCCATTGCTATGCATTGCTACAACTGAAAACAAAAGGAGAAAGCCAAACATAATGCTAGTTGTGACAATGGCATGTTTCAATTCTACACTCGGACAAAGCACAAATGTGAACACGTCATAAAAGATAGCTGTGGCGATCCTCATATGTTTCCCCTCCCGCAACATCGTGCTTTATATTGACTTTACCTTTGTTTCCTGTTTTCTTCACCTTGGCTTTGCAAGTTATGTTGTGTTTCAGAAGGCGAGCTTGCTTCATAGTTAGGCATGTTGAGCAGGTGTTTTGTGTTTGATGGTGGTGAGTCTTGGTTTGGTCTCTTGGTTTGGTCTTGACGTCTTGTAGTTGGGTCCTTGCCTGTTATTTTAGTTGTCCTGTTTGTTTGGTTGTTTTGCTTCTTGTAATATTTTTATATCAATGAAGTACACCCTTTCTCGAGAAAAACAACCCCGCTATTCGTACAAATGAGTAGTGTACAGATGGGGTATAGATGGGCTCGGTGGGCCCCACACGAATGATCCGAGTCATTCATTCATCTTAAAATAATTTTCCGAGTGGCTCTGTGAGAAATCATCTCAATTCGACTTGCGTAAGTGGTCGATCCGAAAACCCCCTGAAACCCCCTGCTGTTTAAAATAGAGGGTTTTTGATTAAACGACCACTTATGAAATAGTGGATTTTTGGATCGACCACTTACGCATGTCGGTTTTGAGCTGATTTTCTCGAAAAACCACTCGAAAAATTATTTTAAGATGAATGAACGGTTCAGATCATTCATGTGGGACCCACAAGTGGGCCGAGCCCATGTATACACTCCTCATTTCTACCTACTGCGGGGGGGAAAAAAATTAGACTTGGCCATTTGACCAAAATTTTTAGGGGCTTTTAACGGTCTTTCTAGTTGTTTTCCTTTTATTTTTACTAGATTGGGGAATAATTTTGCATCACATTGTTCAGCTTGAGAGAAACTAGAAAAATACTATATACATATAGATCAAGGTTGAAAAAAATTCATATACGATGACAGAAGAGACCCAAAAGGAACTTTTATCCATATAAACTACTATCTTTTTTAGTCTTTTTCTTTGTTTTGTATAATTTTTTTTTTTAACTTGTCTTCTTTTTTTTTTTCTTTTTTTTTTTGTGAATTCCTCTCATTAAGGAAAAAATATATGATGTAAAAATTGAGAGAAAACTATCAAAAATAATGTGCAAAGAAGTCACAAAAAGTTATGCCGAAGGGATGTTTCAAATGTAAACTTGCTTTTGATCTAGAGAATTGCTATGTGGTGTTCCACGGACCTTTTTCACCATACATTGATCTGAATTATGCTGCCAAGTGTGTGGGCCCACACCAATCACTCGTACCGAAGATGCCTTCTCAGTAGTAACCTGTACTGCACCTAGCAAGTCGGGTGGCCAACTTTAACTATTAAATCTTTCCTTTTTAAAACTCGTTGGAAATATGTATTCAGCTTGAGAGAAAAATTAGAAAAATATAAAGATATATTTTTTTATGGCTTAGAAAAATATATCTTGTTTTCAAATAGTCAATATTCCTAAGAATAATATGAGCTACGGAGGTGAAAATATCTAATGATAAAAAAAAAAGGGAAAATAGAGTGATCTAAAAGGGTGAAGAAAACGGCAAGAGTGTATAAGAAGAGGATAAGGAAATACAGAACTTAAGACTAATCCATGTGGGTCGCCAAGAATTCCTATAGAAAATGGAATAGAATCACTATTTAAAGAAAGTTCTCATTCCAAAATCAATCTTTACTAGCTTTCTCTCTCTCGGTCGTGACTTTGTGGAGATCTTTGGAAAATTGTGAAAAGAATGTCTCATATTTGTAGGCGTCAAGTGGTCCTTATGCATGATGACACACGACCCTTCTGTATACCCTAATTGCATGGGTGAGGTCATCACCCACTGCGAGGGTTGCCCTTGTTTGGGCAAAGTCATAATCCGTCTCCTTCCAATATTGTTTGGGCAAAGTCATAATTTGCACAGTCATGCTAATACCACGACCAAGCCTTAGCGAACCCCTCAGGTCTTGCCTGAAGACCGGAGGAGACGGATGTAAAGGCCATGTATTAATTGGTTGGCAAGTTGCGTTATCGCCCATGAATCTTGGGGCTGCGTCAATATGTTACTTACGTTTCTTGGCTTTCATTTTGTTCGGAAGGCTCGTGGTTGAACCTTAACATGGGGGTACATGCCTCTATGGGCCTTGCATGGGTAGCACGGGCTATGCCCTTCTCGCGAGCATCACACACTAGTGAAGTATCGCGAGATCTTTCATACAATGTCGACACGTGTCGAGCGGATAATTATGTCACACGTCGTCACGGGGTTGGATGGTTAACCTTTGACTGAAGTCAAATTTTAGTAAACGTTGACCTTCTCCAATACTTCTCCAAAATAAACAATTTTAATAATTAAAGCAGACGGTCATGGATCCCAAAACCACTAACTGCACAGAGTGTGGTCCGCTCTCTCAACAACTAAGATGCCATTGTTCCCTATCCTCCCTCTGCTTCATTGTACTTATGTGACATAACACGCGTATGTGAATATAGGTCTTTAAAAAAAATCCACAACAAGTGAGAGCGCATGGTAATGGAAAAAAACTATGGGTACACCACTCATGCATGCTAAATGCACACCAAGCAAATGTAACAGGTGAGGAGAAACTCATTTTTTTGGTGGGCTCTATAGTGAGTTTTTCCTCATCCACCACATCAGCTTGGTGTGTATTTGATGTGCATGAATGGTGGCGGATGTGCATGAGTGATGTATCAATAACATTTGTGGGTCTCGTGTGTGTTGTGCATGCGCCGCAAAACATGCGTGCTGCGTGGAAATTACAAGGCCCACCCGGGGTTTCATTGTTTGATCCAAATCGTTCATTTTGTTCATCTCATCGAGTGCATAGTCCACATAAAAACTCAAATTAATCGGATGTAACTATTTGATCAGTGATTAATTAACTTACGATTTTGTGAAAAAATATCACCTGCAATTGGTTCTTTAATTGTTTCGTTTTTAGTTCCTGCAATTGGTTCTTTAATTGTTTCGTTCTTAGGGAAATGGAGTCTGAAAAACATAGTTACCAAACTCTGATCAACTTGAATTTTTACATGCACTACGTAGTCGACGAGACAAACAAAGTAAGCGGTTTAGATCAAATGGGACCCCGGTGGGCCCGTAACCGCCGCACAGCACACCGAGTACCCATTTCGGTCGTCGTCCTAAGCTATTGTGCTCTCATTCTCACCGGGGGCTGTTCACATTTCTGCGACAAAAACAGAACCCAGAGAATTAGAAAAGAAGAGACAGAGAAATGGAGGACGAAGCCGATGATCGCGAACAAGCAGCACATGATGGTGGTCACCAGAGAGAGAAGAAGAGTTCGTTCGTAATACAAATACCATCATACAAAGAAGTGACCGACACCAGTCAATCATCACAACCACCTCCTCCCTCCTCTCTCTTCACCCCTTCCCCTTCCTTCTCTCAAGCCTTCAATTTCATCAAAAACTCAGAATTCTACTCCCCCCCTCCTCCGCCGTCCACTGCCGCCGCCTCCACTTCTAGGTTTTCGCTTCGCTTTAGATACTGTTAGTTTTTTTTTTTGTTTCAAACAGAGATTGGGGAACTAGGGCTTGATTTGAAGTTTATATCTCTACTATATAATTTGACTTTTGTCCTTTCTTACTCAGGCCGTTCGGAAACCAACCGGAGGCTCCGTCTTTGTCCTCGTCTGCTGTTCCTTCGTCCTCAACGACGTCGCAAATTGCTAATAACCGCAATGCAATTCTTGTTAGTCATAGACAGGTTGGTAGTGATACTGATCAGAAGAATCGACAAGTCGTTTTGCCTGTTCTGTTTTATTCTCGTTGTATTGTTTTTTGTAGCTAGCAATCTAGCATTTTTTCCCAGTCTGTTCTGTTGCGCCACTCTGCATTTCACTTGAAGAGGATGGTGTCTAACACTCTAAGATATGGTACTGGTTGGCATGTTACCAACTAGGTTGTTTGGTGGAGTGTTGTTTTGTAAAGTTTACTGGAACTTAGTTTGGATGTTGAGGAATGAGGATAAATTGGGGCATACTGGCATTTCATTGGTGTCCCAGACTCCTTGTGCTTTGGGATTTGGCTTGTATGCTTGATCAGAACCAGTTGTACTTAGATATGTTACACGGACTCGGATGCAGGTGCAAGTCCAAGCGTTGAACCTTCTTAAACTTAAATCTTAGGATACTAGGATATGTGTCTTCAAATTGGGTATGTACTTGTTTTGTTGTATATAATGCATAATTTTTTCTGATTATGTATCGTGAATTACATTTAGAAATGTATTTATACGAGAAGGGGTTAAAAAAAACTATATTTTTGCTGTTTCTTGTCCACGTGAAGGACTAGATATATCACTTTTCTAACTAATTTGATATTCTTTTTCTGTGAATATCATAACAATGGATACAGGTGTCCAAAATGGATACAGGTGTCGGACACACCGACATGGGTACCTCGGCTAAAATGAAGGATCCATGTAACATAGATGCTTAGATGGCTGAATCAGACCATTAATAACTACGACTCAATGGATAAGGTAAAATGTGAATGAGACGTATTTGATCCAGACGTATTTGATTTAGCATTACAGCTACAAGGCTGATGCGGTGGTAAAAAACTGTGCCACGAGAAAGAAAATAAATGGATACCTCATGAATAAAAAAATGTCAAATACAGGGGATAGAAAACAGAGAGGTGGTAGAAAATAAAATTATCAGAGGTAAAACTCTAAAGAAATGCAAAAGGTAAAATAAATGTTAGACTTGAAGAAGGGGCTATATTAATCTGCAATATGGGGATGGTGTTTTAAAGGACAGACTTAAAGGCTAGGAGCTAGTTGTTTTTTGTGTGCTAGGGGGATCCGTTCAACAGCTCCTGGGGTGAGAGTGGGATGGTTTTCTTTTGTTTTTTCAAGCAAGTGATGCTTTCAGAATAACTTTCCATTCAGCAGTATAGGCTTTCTATGCCAAGGGTCAGGAGACACTGCCCTTGGCCACACATTGGGGTAGGAGTACAGTTTCCAACCGACTCAAACAATGGTATAAGGGTCGGTTGGAGCAGTTTTGTCATGTGATTTGGATATCTTGGTGTTTATGTGATGAGAGCTAGGAAATGGAGTGATCATTAACTTAATGCTACCGATAGTGGGTTCCATCATGTTGTCTTTGATTCTATATTTATGTGTCACTGCTTCTTTGTATGTTTGAGGTCGTAGATACTAAATTCTGGCCATAACATTATGCCTCAAACTTTATGCCAAGGCAGCGGATGTCCTCGAGTTGCGATTATGTTACAAGCTCCATGTTCCAAAAACACTTGGGTGATCTTTTCATAAATACATGCTTTATGCATTCAAATTTTAAAATT
The DNA here is from genome assembly GCA_020921065.1 of Vaccinium darrowii. Taxonomy (NCBI): domain Eukaryota; kingdom Viridiplantae; phylum Streptophyta; class Magnoliopsida; order Ericales; family Ericaceae; genus Vaccinium; species Vaccinium darrowii. The sequence goes on from CM037160.1 coordinate 26,863,637, forward strand.
ATATATCTGTAATACAGCTTTCAGTTAGTGTTAATGGATGTTGTCGATTTTGTTGTGAACTCCACGGTGATTTTGTCTTATGCCTTGTTCTCCTTAAATTTGTACACTTTTGGTTTTTCTCTTTATTCACACACAACAAAAAAAAAAAAAAGACATTTGTTAGTTTTGCGTCTTATTTCTTAAGTTTCTTGATTCGTCTCGACAAGTGGAATCGAAAAAGTGTAAAATTATAACCAAAACTCGAACAAAAACAAAACCCTAAAAGTGCAAAAAGTTCAAAAGGTCACACAAATAAGTTATGTGAAACAACCCCCTAGTGTTTGAAAGATGGGTTCACTATGTTTTAATTGCACTTATTATTTTTACATTGTGCATTTTTTGTTTTTTTTTTTTGGCCCTTTTCGTCTGGTTGGTTAAGGTTGGATGATTAAGGCCTTGTTTCCCATTTGCAAATGGAAAATCTATAAAATCAACCCTTTTTAACAAATAATAATGCATTTTTGCTTTGTGCGATGAAGAGTCGACTAGGTTATTGCTTTGTGTGATGTACTCACGAGGACATCACATTGATTTTAGCAATTGCTTTACTTAGGGGGTGTTCCACTAACTAGTTTTTTCCAAAAACTAGTTTTTCTCAAAAACCAAGACAAGTCATCCTCCCACAATACATCACATAACACAAAAACCAAGGCAGTTTTAAAACAAAACTACCTTAGTGGAACACCCCCTTAGTTGCTATAGCAATTGCTTTACTTATTTGCTAAAATCAACCCATTTGATTTTATGAGATTCCCATTTTATCAAACGACAAACAAGGCCAAAAAATGTCTCCGGTTTCAGTGAAAACTGAACCGCACTGGTAACCAATGGTTTTTGTTATGGTATAAACCATGAATGAAAAGAAAACCGTCAGTTTTGGCCATGGTTTTGTTTTAGATATAAGTTTCAAGTTTGGTTTTACCAATACCCAAACCGCTCCGCACCGTTTGCATCTCTAATTTTGGCTGCAAAAACCTACTTCTTAATCCCTCCATGCTGACCAGCGAAAAAATTCCTTCCATGCTGGCTGTTAACTTCTATTTTATTCATTGTTGTAGTCATTGATATTTTACACTCTTTAAGGATTCAAATACCTGAATATCTGTTTCCCGTCTTTTTAGGTATCTCAATGGATGAGTGACAAAAGGTCCCTTCAACTTTCACTTAACGATATTGCTGTCCGGCTGGACTTGATCTCAAAAGTTCATGGAACAAAACTAGCAGAAAATTATTTCCACGATATCCCAGAAAAATTCAATGTCGTGGAAGCTTATGGTGTACTCCTCAACATCTATGCCCTAGAGAAATCTGTCAAGAGAGCAGAGGCCATCATGGAGAAACTGAGGGAGTTGGGTCAGACAACATTCACCTTCAACGTAATGCTAAATCTCTATCGTCAGACAGAAAAGCGTGACAAAATAGATTTGCTTGTACAAGAAATGGAAGAAAAGCGTACCAAATATGATAAGTTTACCTTCAGCATCCTGCTTAATGTATATGCGACCTCTCTGACACAATAGGAATGGACAGGATAGTGCAAAGAATGGAGTCAGATCCAAACATTGTCTTGGACTGGAATGCTTATTCCATTGCAGCAAAGGGGTTTACAAGTGCAGGGTCAACAGAAAAAGCTTTGGAAATGCTGAAAAAATCCGAGGGTCTCATCTTAACGTCTAAAAGGAGGAGTATGGCTTTTGATTTTCTTCTGACGCAATATGCTACAACAGGGATGAAAGACGAAGTGTTACGATTGTGGGAAGTCCACAAGAAGTCAGAAAAGTTATATAACAAAAGCTATATTAGCATGATAACCTCACTATTGAACTTGGACGACTTGGAAGAAGCTGAGAAGATTTTTGAGGAGTGGGATTCCAGCGAGTTGTTTTATGATTTCCGGGTTCCAAAATTCTTGATTGGTGCTTATTGCAGAAAGGGGCATATGGAGAAGGCTGAAGCATTGGTAAACAGGGCAAGAATGAAAGGAGGCAAACCTCTCCCACTTACATGGTATTACTTGGCTTCAGGATATATTAACGTTAATCAAATACCGAAGGCAATAGAAGCATTGAAGGTTGGTGTTTCAGCTTTTGAGCCAGGATGGAAGCCAAGTGGGCCCATTTTAGTTGCTTGTCTGGAGTACTTGAAAGAGAAAGGTGATGTTGATGAAGCAGAGGAATTTTTAAGGTTACTCCTGGCGAAGCACATTATCTCTATCGGTGTTCATGATAAATTGTCAAGTTACATGAAAAATGCAGATTTAATTTCACAAGCATCGCGTTTAATGGAGGAGGATGCTATAGGTGGGGATGGAGAAGCGACTGAAGATACGGAGCCAAAGAAAATGGGTGATTTTGTTGGGGATAGCGAAATAAAGGAATGTCGGAACTGAAATAGAATTGCATTTTAACCGAAAGACAAAATCTGTATAGCTGTCGGACTGTGAATAAACGCTAGGCTTGCACAAGAATCATGCAGCGGATGCATGTCAAAAGAATATTGGAATTCCACCGTGACTGATGAGTATTTGCTTTCTTTGTCCCATTCTTCATATGTTTGAGAGCTGAATTTCGATTGTTAACCTCTTAATTATCTCGGGTTTATTTTGTTACGGTACTACTCGCCATTTTTCATTTTGTACTTTTCATGTAGTAAGTACTTTTTTTTTTTTTCAGGATGTATAGTGTAAATTTTTCTCCTTCCTCGCCTGTCTTTCCACTGTTATCCTTCTGGACGAATACAAGTACAAGGGATATATCTGCTGTTTCATAGTACTTTGTCCCCGCTCGTGTTTGGAGTGAAATTTGGAAAATGCCAACGAGTCGGTGGTGGTTAATGTGCAAAAAGTGAATAGATGGATCCGGGGCTTATCTCTATGAGATGTTGATGTATATACATGGAAGTGGATTACTATATGTGAAAAATGCATTGAAATTTAACTTTTTAGCATATTGTGTCTACTAGTCATTGCCTAATGGGCTATGGTTAGCAAAGCCGGTGAAATTTTGCTGATTCTACAGGAAAATCCATGGCTTTATAGGAGATTTATGGGTCAGAGAGAGAGAACGCGCATTAATGAAAGTCAGGTATTCATATTTCATTTAATCTTAGAGTCGAACTCTAGCACCGACATTCCTGATTGCTTATTGTATTTGTGTAGACTTTGAGGACACACAACGCGTCGGGATACGTGTGGGATTTGCACCAGGTGTGTCCATTACATGTAATTATTTTTAAGAAAGGGCCATGCCGGGGACAAATCGGGGATACCCTTGTGTCAATTTCGACACGAATGGAAACATGACGGGGTTCAATTTATGTAGAGGCCCGGGGGGCACGCCGTGGTGGCACAAGACCCCACTCAATTTTGTATAATTATCCTAATATTCTCATGTTTGAAGTTATGTATATAATTACAAGTGAAGTGGTAGCTCAGTGGTAGACACCATATACTTTCACTGCATTTAACTGAACTTAATAATAACTGCAAAATGATACTTAATTCCATTGGAGAACCATACGAAACTTCACAGTAGCAGGAAGGTCAAATTTCTCTAAACTCACTCCTCTTTTGGTTCTCAACCTTTATTATATTCAAATTGCAATAAATTGCTAGTAAAATGTGATATAGATTGTCCAGTCAACAAATGTAAATGCATTGACAATCGCCATTTACACCATCTCTGCAACACCCAATAGCATTATTACAATTTGATGGGCCCAAAACGACTAATGCAAGCACCGTCACAAGCAGCATTAGTACAACTTCCTGATAATCGGATGAAATTTGTACAAATATTGTTCTGATTCACTTCGTCCCCTAAATTGATTAACAATTAAGAAAGAAAAAGTAAACAAAGTTAAATTGAGCAGACAAAAGAACATCTAGTAATCAATTCATACTAAAAGAAAAGAAAATTGTAAAACAATAAAAAGATGGGAGTTCTCAATGGTTTTGATTGAGAAACATTACTCACAATTGTGGCATTTTCGGTTGAATTACAAAACAAATTCATGAAATATTTTGAAGGTAAATTAACTTCTTACAAAACATAACACATAACCACGTCAAAAATAGTTGTAAAGCTTCTTATCCTACTCTTTGTTAGCAATAAAAATATTATTTCAAAGGGAAACAAAAAAAACTCCAAACAAGAAGTACGGACGTAGCATTTGTGGGAACCACGTACATAGCACGTGTGATTGATGCTATATGTATCAAATCAGATGGCCAGTATCAAACTAGGGGTACCTAAATATGGTTCAATTGCATTATTACATTGGTTCTGCCAATTAACCACTGGACCTCTTAACCCCCCGAACTAGGGCGTTGGTTATCTTAACCACCGCACTTAGAAAAATGGTTATCTTAACCAACGCCCTAGGTGCAGTGGTTAGCATTTCCCTTATTACATATCGTACGGAGAAAGATGTAGGCCTTACTTTTAGCATTCTTTAACCGCATACTTTAGCTTGACGTTTCATGATTAGTGTAAATTAGTAGTAGTTCAGGCATAAAAGAATGGATAGTTGCAAAAAAGACTTACCAACTGCTATGGAGAGAAGAAGCAAAGCTATAGTAGCTATAAAGAGGTACTTCATTTTTCTCAAGATTGAGAGACTGTTACTGTAAATGTTAAAACTAGAAGTGAGAGCCAAAAGTAGATAGATGCATGGCGAGAGGATGTGTAAAAATTGGGATTACTTATATGCAGATTTTACAGGGGAATGGGGTGGAGGGTGTAGCATCTTCTCAAGATTTTCATCATCGCCAAAATCGGAAGTTTTATCTAGGATGGAGAGTACATGTCAGAAATCAATGTGGGGTGTAACTGGATGGGTGTAAGAGTAGCATTATTGCAAATATACTAGGATGGATGCAAGAGTGGATGAACTCGGATAACTGTCTTATCCATGTTTTAAATTTGTATTAAAATTATACTAGTAGTTTTGTCTAAAAAAATGTCAAAATTATGTATTTTCACCTGCCCAACATCATTTTAAACAATTTAGCACCCGCCAAAACAAGAGTTTTGAAAAAAAAAATTATGTTATTTCTAAATTTCCTATCAAACGTAATAGTTTTGGTAATGTTTCACGACTATATTGGCAAAAGTAATACTCCCTCGGTCTCTTTTTAAATGTGTTGCTTCGTAAATCTAACTTATTAAAGAAGGGAGCTGATTTTGGGGCTCCCTTTTTTGATGCAAGCACTCCAAAATTTAATGAAGTTACAAAACTACCCTTTTCAAAATATAAAAGTTACTGGAGGCACTCCACCCTAAAATTATCTCCTCATTTACTTGAGGCACTCCTAACGGAAATATGAACCAAAGCCTCTCTCCGTTGGCAGCGGATCCTCTATCTGAAGCTGCCTGTCTGACACCTCTGTCCCACGCCCTTAGTGCTGCCATGTCACCCATATTTCCCCTCCATTAAACCCACCAACTCTGTTAATGGCATTGTTAACTCAAGGCAATTGTTACCCTTTTTTTTTTTTTTTTTTGGTTTTGCAATATCCTTTGAATAAAAAAAATAAAGTATTTGTACATACAATTTTTTAATTTTGTTTGCACCAAATTAAAATTCTAGTAGAGATCTTTCTTTTGATGCGCAAAATTTTTAAAAATTATATACGAAAGTATTTTACATTGTTGGTTTATTGAGTTGGCTTTGTACTATCCTTTGGATAAAAAAATAAAGTAAATCCACTCATAATTTTTTATTTTCTTTTGCACCAAAATAAACTACCAAAGAGATTTTTAATTCGATTCGAAAAAAATTAAAAAAATTTATACTAAAGTATTTTACATTGCTGGCATGTTGGGTTAAAATTATTTCGTACAACAATTTTCAATTTTTTTAGCAATGAAAAAAAATAAAAATTTTGCGCGCAATTACTTTGTTTTTTTATCCGAAAGATATTGCAAAGCCAACTCAGCAAGCCAACAATGTAAAATACTTTCATATACATTTTTTCAAATTTTTTCGCACCGAATTAAAGATCTCTATTAGTAGTTTAATTTGGTGAATTTTTTTTTTTTTTGTGCGAAAGTACTTTATTTTTTTATCCGAAAGATATTGCAAAGTTGCTCAACAAGCTACCAATGTAAAATACGGTCCAGATATATCCCCCCCCCCCTCTCTCTCTCTCTCTCTCCTCTTTTTCTCTCCTTTCTCTCTCTTAGTCCAGGCCGTCCAAAAAGTGTTTTGGACGGCCGAGATGTGCGCTCGGGCACCACGTAGGATGGTGCCCGCTCGGCACTGAAAAATCCCTCGTTAACAAAGGAGGAAAAGGAGTAGAGTAAATTTTGTTGGAGTGCCTGAAGTAAATTATAGAACTTGTAAAAGGGTAGTTTTGGAAAAACCACTGTAGCTTGGAGCCCCTCCATCAATTTTTGGAGTGCAATTATCAATTCCCTTAAAGAAATATCATCATTACACTTTTCACGTCAACTTTTACCTCCACTTTACACCTTTCACATTAATTTTTACCTTCACTTTCCAAAAATATCATCCAATTTTACACATTAAATCTTTTCTCATTAATTTTTCAAAAGGGCAAAACAATAATTGTGTAAACTTTTATCTTTTAACTTTTCAAAACATGCGGTTATTAAGGGACAACCCAATATAGAATACTCAACAATTAACAAGGGACGGAGGGAGTATCACATTTCTATGTGACAATTCTTTTTAATGTTCGTGCACCCAACCTTGAGTTCATCCGTCTGTCCCCATACATACACAATGTTGTTTTTAGAGTTAATTAAATAATAATCCTTTTTTTTTACACCACGTATGTTTTCATCCCTCTCACTTTTCGGGGTTATGTTTTCATCCTCTTTAGATGTGATTACTACTATCCTTTTTTAATCACACACACACACACATATTCCCTTTCCCTTTCCTATGAACAAGTCTACATGTATAACCATTTCCATCTCATGTGAGACATAGGCACTAACACTTTGCACCAACAATTGCACCAACTCTCTCGTATGAGATATGTGGGACCTACCACATGGAATATGTGAGACCCGCATATGAGTGGCAGGTCCCACATATCCCATGTGAGAGAGTTGGTGCAATTGTTAGTACAAATGTTAGTGTCTATAGCAAACCTCTTTTTGCTTTCCTATCTTCGTAAGATTTAATTAGTACATTGTATACCCTATAATTACTCTAAAAAGAAGTAATTGAAAATCGGTTAGAAATAAATGGGACTTATATTGTTTCCTATCTTGGTGAGATTTGATTTTCAATAATACTTAATAGGTGATTTCAAAACGGAAGGAATCCACAAAATTAGGAAATTCAATAAGAGATAAAAAAAAAAATTAAGAACAAATGGACCCTACCAGCAATAATGATATTTTCACAGATTTCATGGTAAATGCATGAACCTACCATATTTACTTGCATACAATTATTTTTTACCCTAATATGAGGGCAGATCACATTGAGAATGTTAAAAAGGGATGGATTAGGTAATAAATGGAACTTATATTGTTTCCTATCTTGGTGGGATTTGATATTTAATAATACTTAATTGGTGATTTCAAAATTGAAGGAATCCACAAAATTAAGAAATTCAAAAGGAGATAAACTTCCAAAAAAAGAGATCAAATTTAGGGAGACTTAGGCAAAAATCTAAAACATTTGACATTTTTAAAAGGAATGATAAGGAACTTTTGCAATTGAACATAAAGACGAAAAAACATTTGACATTTTTAAAAGTTCTAATTTTCATATAGAAAATTCAAAAAAAATCAACTTCTGTCTAAATCCTAGCCAACCACCACCCCACCTCAGGCCGGCCACTTTCAGTGACCCAAAAAAACTAGTGACATTTCACTAATTATTAAAAGTTCTAATTCCATACAGAAAATTCAAAAAAACTAACTCCTGTCTCTTGGCAGACCACCACACCACCTCCAGCCGCCCACTTATGGCAACCAAAAAATTAGTGAAATGTCACTTATTTTTAAAAGTTCTAATTTCGTACATAAAATTCAAAAAAAATCAACTCATACTAGTTATTTAAATTTAAAAATTGGAAAACGAAGAGAGAGACAAAAAGGAGATTGGAGAGACATAGAAAACTAGTGACGCTTCACTAATTTTTAAAAATGATAATTTCGAACAAAAAATTTAAAAAATTGACCAACCTATCAACTCCGGAAACTAGTGAAAGCTTTACTAATCATCCTAAAATATATGATAATAGATCAAACTTATAATTAGTGAAACCACACTAATCATTAAAAAAAAAAAGTCTTTATCACAAACCAAAAAATTACATCCTCTATAAAAGCATTCCTAGCATTCGAACTCGCCCAAATCACAATAATTTTAAAAAAAAAAACCTAGTGACAACTTACTAAACTTCATACCTGAATTTTTATTGATCGAAAACAAACCCGGTCAAAAACGAAGAACAAACCCAGCGTCTTCGACTGAGAAATTACTGCTATACTTGTGAAATGGCTCCAAGGTACATAAAACCAAAACATTAGGAAAATGTTGAATTTTTATAAAATAGGAGGATGTGAATGTGTAGTTATTTTCCAACGACCCAAGTCAATTAGAGCATCGACCTCGGGCTCGCCATTCCAGCAGAGACCTAAATTAACTGGACGGAAATGGAGGGAGTGAGAGTCGAGGCTAATTAACCGATTTACGGTTTTTTTTAAACTTTATTAAAAAAAACGCGTGTTTTTTAACTTAATTCCCGGACTACGTGAAGTCGTGGTTACCAACCACGTTTTCTTGAAAACGTGTTTTCCAAACACGCTTTCTCGGTTGGTTAAGCCTGATTAACCGAAAAATTAAGTCAATCGTAATCCGGTTTGAAAGCGTGGTTACTAAACCCGCCTTCTAAAATCGGGTTTAGTAAACCCGCCTTCTAAAAGCGTGGTTAGCAAACCCACCTTTAGAAGTCGTGTTTAGTAACAACGCCTTCGTGTTTAGCACGCTTCTACGCTTTTTTTACCACTTATGTTTTTTCCCCAACTTCAGAACTTCCCCCCCTTTCCTCTCTGAGCCGATTCTGGCCCTCCATCCCCGCACGGCTCAACAATGCGCTCCTCCGCGTCACCGCCGCCGGTCACAACTCCGGCGGTCGTCTCCGTGATCTCCCTGTGAAGCCTTCGTCCAGATCTACAGGTTTGTCCTCTCCCTACTCAAACCGATTGATGTCCTCTCGCGGTATTGAACTCTCTCTCTCTCTCTCGGCTCTCTCTGTCTCACTTCGTCTCTCTCTCTCTCTCTCTCTCACGTGCACTGATGTGTGTTTATTGAAAGCCAAAGCCGAAAGTTTGTTGTTTTGCTGTGTATTGCGTCGTTTTAGGGAAATATAGGAATTCTTTAAGGTCCCAGCTGGAGTGCAATATATATGTATATATGCTAGTCCCGGACACATGCAATGCAATAAAGTACTAAAACAAAAGCCACCCAAAATTCATGTGGCCTATTGGAGCCCAACAAATTTCTTTACAGTTTGAAATTCCGAAAATACAAAATGTGATAACAGACCATATTTTTCTTTGTTATTTCTCTCTTGGTGGTTGGTGCTTCCATTGGTAATCTCAAGGTTTGGACAATGGGCCCCTTGAAGAAGTACGGGCTGGATCTTACGGAACTTACGGGGCCCGAACACTGCTCTTCATTTCTTTTTTGGTAGACGAGTGGGCCAGGTGACAAATGAAGACAAGCATACCTCGTCATAACCATTATCTAGTCCTTTGCATATGGAAAACGATTTTTTTTTTTTTTATGGTTAGGGATATGAGGGATTTAATCAAAGTGAATCCCTCCATTAATATAAATTTTTGATGTTTTTGTTGTTTGTCCACAACAATTTTTAATTACATTCGTGATAAAAAAAAATAATAAATAAAAACAATTTTGGTTAGGGAAAAGAAGTAATGCACAACTTCCACAGCAGCATATGAAGGCGTTGTTACTAAACACAACTTCTAAAGGCGGGTTTGCTAACCACGCTTTTAGAAGGCGGGTTTACTAAACCCGATTTTAGAAGGCGGGTTTAGTAACCACGCTTTCAAACCGGATTACGATTAACTTAATTTTTCGGTTAATCAGGCTTAACCAACCGAGAAAGCGTGTTTGGAAAACACGTTTTCAAGAAAACGTGGTTGGTAACCACGACTTCACGTAGTCCGGGAATTAAGTTAAAAAACACGCGTTTTTTTTAATAAAGTTTTAAAAAAACCGTAAATCGGTTAATTAGCCGAGAGTCGACGACGACGACGACGACGATCAGCCGATGCTGAGCGTTCAAGCTCTGGAAGCTCTGAGTAGGGATGGCAAAATGCCCCGCCCTGCCCCTAACCCGCCCCGCCCCACCCCGATTAGGGCGGGTTTTTTATAAAATTTTCGGGTACCGGGGCAGGTACGGGGAAAAATTAGAAAAACCCGGCCGGGTTCGGGTCGGGTTCGGGTTTATATTACCCCACCCCATTACCCGCCCCGAACCCGCCCCGAAATATATTTATATATAAAATTATATATTTTTTTAATCTAATTATCATTATACTAAAGATATTATATTTTTTTCATAATTTTATTATCATTCTACTAAAAAACTTTCATTCTTACCTTAATTTTTAACAATTACACTAAAATATAACTTTATTTACATGTATTTACTTTTATTTTGTTTTTAGATTAACAATTTAAAAAAAAAATATTATGAAGCGGGGCGGGGCGGGTAAACCCGTCCCCCGATCGGGGCAGGAACGGGGGTACTCAAAAAATACCCGGTCGGGTTCGGGTCGGGGTCGGGTTTGTGTACTAATTTTCGGGTCGGGGTCGGGTATACCAAAAACCCGCCCCGCCCCATTGCCATTCCTAGCTCTGAGGGAGTTCCTAGGCGAACAAAACCGGGCCTTAGTCGCCGACGACGATGACGGCGCCGCTGCCGGTAGCGGAGGATCGTTGTCGGAAGTTGCGCTTTTGGCGGAGGACTGGAGGCTGAGCCAGTTCTGGTACGATCAAGACACGGCCGAGACCGTTGCCAATGAAGTTCTCTCACTTTGTGGGTCCGTCGAGTGTGCTTCTGTCGCTTGCATTGCTTGCCCCACCCTCTACGCCTATCTCAAGGTAACTATAAACATGTACACTGAGCATCATTGATTGTGTTCATCTCCAATCCTTACAAAATTTTATTTTTCTCAATGTCTTTCCATTTTCTTGTTATTTATGAATGTGCCATTTTGACCCAAATTTTGAAGGGGAAACATGAAAAAAAAGAATAGAAAAATAAAGGTTTGGCATTGGAGAAGGCATACCTAAGTGGAGTTTTGACCCAAATTTGGTTATTACAAAAATGGATCAGGGCCGGAGATGCTTGTGTTTTATTAGTTAAAAGCTTGATAAAAGTCAGTTCTTTCAATAAATAAATGAAGGTTGAACATATTTTTTAACGTAAATTTTAAGCTAGTTAAGCTGTTAGCTTGAATGATAGTTTACTCGGCTTTATAAACTTGAATGATATTTTACTCGGCGTAAATTTTAAGATAGTGTTTAAAGTTTAAACAATTCAAACGCAGCTCATGATCATTTTTTTAACATATTTGGAAACGGGTCGCCTTATAAACAATTTAAATTTGGTCATATTTGGGAAAGTCTTTAAGTTTCCGAACCAATCTTGACTAGTTTACTCCTCGGCTCGGCTCGGCTCGGCTCGGCTCGGCTCGCTTATCAGCCCTAATTGTGGTCCTACATGTTCGCTTTACCAGTTTCGTTAGTTGTGGCATTGTCTTATGTGACGAGATTGGCTTGTGGAGTGACATTACTGATTGAGAACACAGATGAAAATCATTGGCTGAAAAGAGAACAATTATCGTTACTGCAAGGCTGTGTTAGTATTCAGATTTAGTTGATATTGGTGATAATAGCGTTAGACAAAAAATTGCCTTTCCGGATGATGTTGCTTAGCATACTTTTCATAGTTTAAGAACGAGATGACTCTGTTTCCTTCAATTGGGCATTGCAAATTGGATTAATCTGTTTTCTGAAAGTTTTATTGGGCAGCAGAATTTGCCTTAGCAACATGTAACTAATGGACATTCTCACTTATAATTTCGTCATAGAATGAACCTAAATCCCTTCGGACGACAGATTGGAATATGGTTATGGCCTTGCGGGTGTTATCTTGGTCTTTATATACTCAGCAATAAAGTAAAGCTATTTCAAAGAGCACCATCAATGTTTGACGAGCTTTTAAAAAGTGTGAGGAACTTGTTATTTATGGTATGTACTGATCAATTGTGGGAAATTGACCGCAGAGTGAGTGGATTGTTCAATTAATTGGGGTTGCAGAAAACGATCTAGAATTGTTTCTAGGTGCAATTTGACATGTTTGATTTAGTTTTCTGAACGTTAGTGGATAATGATACTGCTGCAATAAAGAGTATATTCATCTGATTCACGTATTATAACTAGGTTTGCGCTTACTGGATCCACCTTAGTTATTGAAAGAGGTCAGAAACTTGACTTTTGTGACCTGTTAATATCTGACATTTTTTTAATCCATGGTATGTGGTGGATTGGGCTTTTTCAATGGTAGGACAATGGCAATCTAGTTTCCAGAAAACCAAAGAGTTAATGAACTCTTTCTTTGTGATAAAGTTATTGTCCCTTTTTGGTTACAAGATAGCTTCCTTGCTCAACATGTCTAGTAACTTTACCAATGAATAATGTTTGTTTTTTTGGGGAAGACAAATTTGCCCTGCACTTTTCAAGTTGTCCTAAATTGAGCGTACATTGTTTTCAAGACACTTCTGAAGAACTGTCCATGATCAGCTCATCTCTTAACCCAGTGTCCTGGGTTTGTGATTTCTCGTTGCATCTCCATCCGCTTATTTGCTCTGTAAGAAATGATAAATTACTTATTTGCTTCAGAAAATTGATCCTAGTGTATCTGCCCAACTTCTCGAGTATGACAAACGTTTTGAGCAATATGGAAGTGAGTTCACCTTCTATGATTACAATCAACCAGAAGAGCTTCCGTCATCGATGAAGAATGCATATCAAATTGTGGTTGCAGATCCTCCTTATCTGGTGAGAATGTAGTTTCCTTGCCAATTATTTTCTTAGATTAGCCTTAGCCTCTTCTTAGAGGTTGTTTTCTAACTTTGTCCATCTCATGTTGAGGGGCAATCACTCCATCAGGTGACGGGAAAGAAACCCATCATCACTCATGTATTACAGTTTCTCTTTCTTTCTTATTGTCATTTTAAGTTAATTCATACGCAAAAGCATTCTAGTAGGCAGTAGCTCTCACTGTGCGTGTGCGTATGCTTTGTCCGAGGATCTCAGCCTTTCTTATCAATTGATAAGAGCCAAATTTTTTTTTTTTTTTTTCCTGCTATTGGGCAAATTTTGTTATTGTTTAACCTGTTCATCACATTGGCTGGTTGAAAATACTTGAATGGCAAGCAACCTCATGAGGTTGATAGATTCAGAGTAGAGTATCTCACTTACTGTATGGTGCTTGAACAAGTACCGAGGCGGCTGGCCAAAACTATTGGATGCATAGAGACTTGGGCTAGTATATATGGGCATCCGTGCAGTCCAAAAATATATATGGCCAGTATATGTGGGTATCTGTGCAGTTCAAAAAAATATATGGCTATCCATGTAAATAGACCCATGGACCATGATACCCGATTTTGAAAAATTTCGATATCGAGGTGTTATGAGTTTTAGGGACCATTTTAGCTGACATTTGTTACCTTTGTAGATTCATAATCTTTTGGTATGTCAATAGTACAGTAAGTATGATTGATTACATGTCTGCAGTTCTCTGGCTATGTTTTGATGTCTATGTTTGTTTTTGGTCAGCCACTTTTTAAATTCCATAATAGCAGATTTGGTTTCAGGTTTACTGCGGCTCCATGATTCACGGGAGGGAAATTGGTGTACATCGGATCTTGATAAATTAAACACTTTTGCAGATTTTCTCAGCTGTTTTTAATGTTTTAAAAGCAAAACTGTTCTTTCAACATGTTCAGCTGCAAATTGTAGATTATATTCATTCTGAATAAACAAATAGTCTTATCGAACTGATGCTTTTCATGGCAGAGCAAAGAATGCTTGGAGAAGGTTGCTCGGACGATTTCTTTTCTCATGCGACCGGCAAAATCTTACTTGCTTCTACTCACAGGTTGGCCTTTTTTTTCCCCCTTCCTAAGCATTTTCAGGATTTCCATCGTTTTTAATCCAGCACCAATTCTTGTAGGCTTTTAATTGATTTTCTATCTCATACTGATATTTGATTCTACCAAGTAATATATACTACTAAGCACGGACTGGTTACTTGGTTAGTAATTAGTACCTTAACAACTTGTGGAGGGTAGAAACCAAGTCTTTAAGTGTATGATGTTGTGCTATTCGTTTATGGTAATTGATCCTTTGATTTTTCCTAACCTTTCGTGTATGATTGCAGTCTGACAGATGTATATAACTGGTATGCATGTAGGGGAAGTGCAAAAGGATAGAGCAGCAGAGCTCCTCGGTTTGTATCCATGTGGTTTTCGGCCACGGCACTCTAGCAAACTTGGCAATGAGTTCCTTCTGTTCACAAACTATGACCCTGGAATGAGATTAGGTGGTTGGGAACGTGACCAGTAGATAGATGTCTTGGGTTTTTACATCACCCAAACCACGTAAGTCGAAGTTATTCATTAGAAACTTGTTTGCAATATCTTACTCCCTCCGTCCCTTTCTAAGTGTGTTGCTTCGTAAATACAACTTATTAAAGAAATATCATCATTACATCTTTCATATCAACTTTTTACCTCCACTTTACACTTTCCACGTCAATTTTTGCCTCCACTTTTCAAAATTATCCTCCACTTTTACTCATTAACTCTTTACCCACTAACTTTCAAAAGAGCAAAATGATAATTGTACAATCAACACTAAAAAGGGGGCGGAGGGAGTAGTATGCAAGAATTTTTGCACCTAGAACTTGTTAAAGGTTTTTATGTGGGTTATTTACCGGCCGCTCCAACTCTCCGGACCACTTTCCCTCGTGCTCTACCAGGAAATTAAAAAGCTCCAATAAGTCCAGTCCACCCCACGTGGAACATGAAACAACTGGGCTCTTCCGTCTCTATCTTTCACATGGGCACGAAAGAAACTGGGCTCTTTCATCTCTATCTCTACCCACCCTACCCAAACCCTAGGGTACCCTATAAAAGTGTCAAAACCTAAATCTTAGGGTACCCTATGAAAGTACCTAAAATCCTAGGGTACCCTATGAAAGTGTTTAATCACTAAAAACACTATAATAGGAAAGTGCACCCTAAATCTAAACCATAGGGTACCCTATGAAAGGCCTAAACCTAAACCTTAGGGTACCCTATGAAAGTGCCTAAACCACTAAAAACCCTGTAATAGGAAAGTGCACCCTAAGTGCCTAAGCCCCAAAAAAGAGTGATTGACCTTAATGGAGTTGGTGGTAATTAAAAATAATGATTGGAGTTAGTGGTAATAAATATTTATTTTTTGTACCGGCCCGTAATAAAACCTTTTTATGTCTTGAATAGTTTGTATATGCTTCATTTTTTTGTCTTTCTTTCATTCATTCATTCTTTCTCCTTAACGTTTGCAGGGGGTCCAAACTGTGAGTATGGTTAGGATCATCAAGTTTTGTTCAAAGATGGCCTGTTGGTCAATGGTTGGGCAGTGGAAGACTCGCTGCAAATTTGAACTTCTTGGCCGCCTGTTTTCTGTGGTCAGATTGAGGGAGGACTCCCACACCATGTAACAAGTTAAATTTGCAGGCAACCCTAGTTAACCTGACGTTATTTCTCATTTTTCTTTTGTTAAAAATTGATCTTGGCCAAATTTTAGTTGGTTGAATTCGGATAGTAAGGCACTGTGCTGCAAGAGAGCTACTCCAGTTTGATTTCCTGGCTCCTCTTCAAGTATGGCCTGTTGGTTAATGTGATTTTTTTTTTTCCCCATCTGGTCCGCACACGAGACACGTGAATGAGGTTACTGCTTGTCAACTATATATTGAATTTGGTGGATTCAGTTGTTATTCTGGGCCATGATAAAAAGATTCGAGCCAACCTAGTCACCAACATCGAGATTTCTCTAGAAGGATACTTCCTCTGTTCCTTTTTAAATGTGTTACTTCGTAAATCTAACTTATTAAAGAAATATCATCATTACACCTTTCACATTAACTTTTTCCTCCACTTTACACTTTTCACATTAATTTTTATCTCTATTTTCCAAAATTATTCTCTACTTTTATCCATTAAGTATTTACCCACTAATTTTTCAAAAGGGCAAAATGATAATTATACATACTTTTACTCATTAATTTTTCAAACCACATTTTTTTACGGGCATTCCAAAATAGAAAGTTAAACACTTAAAAATAGACGGAGGGAGTATCAAATGTTAATGCACTCATAAGTATGATGATTGCAAAAAACTCTAGGTCCTTTGGCAAAAACAATTGTCTTTATTCAATTTTTTTTTTTTTAAATTTACGTCAATTTTTTTTGTAATTATTAGTTCGCCTTGACAGAGTAATCTAATTAAGAGTAAAAAATCAATACAAAACTAAAATTTTGTGAATAATGATAAATAATCCACACAAAAATTTGGATTATTTTTGTCTTATTTAACTTTTTAAAAATTTGATAATAATTTTTTATTTTTTAGACCACTCGTCAAGACGAACCAATAATCTAACAAAAATCGACACAAAACTACTAACAAAAATTGAAGACAGACAAATTCGTTTAGTAGTTGTAGTCTAGTTTACTTTTGGAGATAGGGATAATAAATGAAGAGAGACAGAGAGAAAATTAAGGGTAATGATTATAAAACAAAACTAAAACCATGAAACAAACAAGGCCAATCCATTTCTATTAGTACTTGCCGAAGGACTAAAGTATTTTTTGTATCTTCTAATCGTGCTATTAGTATTGTTATATGAGGTTTGGTGTATACGTTCTCATCCATCAGAGCTTAAAAAAAAATTAAGATAGTTTTTGAACAACCTAGGAACACAAATCCCTGGACCTGCTGCTTGTACACCGGTGCACAGCATGCAAGCTGTGCACGATCCTAGCCGTCCGTTTGGCGATCCAATGGTCCAAATTTCACCTCGGACCATTGGATGAAATCTGAACCATTGGACCGAGATGAAATTTGGACCATAGGATCGCCGAACGGACGGCGAGGATCGTGCACAGCACCAACGCTATGCACCTTGCACAGCACCAACTCCAGGCCCGATTTGATATAGAGATAGATGCGCATAACCAAATATCATTCCCACACATTATTGAACTCGGGCATCAGATTTCATCCATACGGAGAAGATCTACTAAGAGAAATTGAAACATGCGAGTTGAACAGTTTCCAGAAAAGGCAACAAACTTGAGAATATGAATTCTGTAAGCAAGTCATCATTTTGGATCTCAAACATCAAAGGTACAACAAAGTGGAGCCCCGTCATTCGGATGACAGTTCCAATTACATTTTCCTTGAGTTCTGCCTTTTCTTTCGCCTGCAAGAAAAGCTGTATCACAATCAGTGAAAGAAATGCTTTCCTGGTTAAGAATCAGAAAACAAAATCAATTCCATAAGACATGCCCAAGTAGAACGAGAATTACATCTTTTGCCACTGTTAATTACATGGAATGTACATGTGTCGGGTCTCTAAATGTCAGACTCGCTAATTCATATGTCTAAGGACACCGGGACGCAGCTTGATTTGTCTTTTAAGGGCAAAATGGCGTTTGTAAATTAAACTGCACAGTAAATGTTTGTAACATAAAAGTCTTCTGCCTAGTAAACTCGATTACTTTGCAGAACAAGGCCAGGCCAACATATTAATACCCCATCGAAGTATCAAATTTCATCAAAATGTTCTAAATATGCTACCAATGTCGCGAAAATATTTTCAGTTGCATCACCAACCGAAGTGCTATAAGCAAAGGCAAAAGATTATCACTGTACATTGACTGAAACCTCCACCAAATTCCATCAAGTGAATTCTGAAAAGACAGAAGTGTTTTCATTCAATTGCTTCCTCGAAGAACAGACTACTTCATTGATTCACCGAATTAACATTTTGAGCTTGTCAGGAATTCTTCCATTCAACTTTTGCTGCATCATTTTCCAATTCTAACATTGCAGACAGCTCTTGAAACCACAATTCAAACTTGTTCCAGTAACATTTTGTACGATGATGGAAAAAGACTGAATGTTGCATCTCTATTGAAACATTACACCCTCACCAGCACCATCGACACCAATAGGTGTCTACCAAAGCTACCTTCCTTGGACGCAATCATAGGACTCCAGCCCGCGGCGGATCCTGAAACTAGTGAGTCACCGATAGGTGTCTACTGTCTACCATCCCTCTAAGGCGCAAGCAAAACAAAGCCCCTCTCACCCGGCATATGGTTCACAAGACTACTACAGCAAACCGGTTTGGCCCTGCAACCATTTGGGAAAGGGGGGAAATGGCCCTTAAGTCCAGCTGCTTTGGCAACTCATCTACCACCAAGGTGGTAAACGTACATTCAAGTTGTGAGCCCCACATTATTGAACCCAGGCAGTGAGTGGAGGAATGCAATTAATGGGATTTTGGCAACTTCAGCGGGAAACGTTCCACAATATCACAAAAAAAAAATGTCGGGCAGCTATATTTGGCTTAGAAAGAAACTTCCCTATACCTCAAGTTTCAAGGTTTAAAAATTCTGACCACTAGGTACTCATCGCCAAAACCATCTAAAATAGACTCAGACTAGAGATGAGGGTTAAGCGGGCATTGGTACTCGTATCCAAGACAATCTAAAATAGGCTCAGTCTAGACACGAGGGTGAAGCGAGCACGTAGCATTACAGGGTGGAATCTTTCCATTCCTGGTGGTATGAACCACAGGGCGCATGGAAAAATGCACGCACATGAGCAAAAGCAAAATGATAGTTCATACCTCCTTAAACTAAGATGGTGGTATTCATCCACGTTCAGTTCTCAATCCTCTCCGCTTCTTTGACTTCATACTCATCGTCGTCCTCGTCGTCCTCATCCTCGTCAAGGTCTTCGTCTTCATATAAGCTTCTCCGCAACTTGCTCAACTCACTTATTCCATCATCTTCACTCAGAAATTCCAGCCCATACTTCATATCTCGGTGCTTAACCAAAAGCCATCGCAGCAACCGGTCTTCCTTGTTCAAGTAATGCAGCTCATCATTGAAATTAGGCGGAGTCATCATAGTCATTTCCATCAGTTTGCCCTATAGCATACACAAACATAAACAAATAAAAGTAATTCACACTGTGGGATTAGAAATTTACTCACTGTTGTTGGAAATGAGTGCAGACAAATAAAGTTCGCATCACATGAGTACAGAACGCACAAAGTACATAAAAAATTGTGCCAGAAAATCTCAAGGATCATACAACGGACTATTGATTGTCGAGCTATTCCACTTGGGGAATGCTCAAATCTAAGAGGAATTTGGGTCTTTCAAATGTATGCGTCTCTGAACCTCTTCTACAATCATATTCTCGATATGAAAGCAATATGTTCAAATAGACGTAAATTTATCCAAGGAGTTTTAGCATACTAAATCTAGCTTAAAGACAAGAAAGAGTCAGCCATCCGGGCCTATTTTGGAACAAAAACTATATTACTCACTCCGCATCTAAATCACCCATTGAGATTTCAACTTCAAGGCAGCATAATTAACCTGTCTCAACTTGATCAAATTAAGTGCTAAATCAACCTTGTTACTTTAAAGACCATGAAACAGCTACAAATAAAAAAAAAAAGCTACAAGCTTTGGACAACAGGTATGCCATATTACCCACACATACAGCAAGAGGAAAGCAATTTTGTTCACCTCTCGCGAGGGCATACTCATTCTATGTCTCACATCGAGAATCAAAACCGTTCAACTTGTCTAGATTCATTTTTTAGGCGCCCAAACAAAAATAAGCTCAATCCAATATTAGTGAGCCCTTGAATAAATGTTCAATTTTTTGGCTGGAATTTTAAAGAAAATAAATAAAACTCTAGATGAAACAGTTACTTGTATCTGTTTGAGCTAATTTTTTGCGTTGTCTCCTAATATTTGAATCTAGACAGAACATATGGTTTCGATTATCAAATTAAGACATAGAATGAGTATACCCTTGCCGAGGGTGAACAAAGCGAGGGTGAACAAAATTGCTCTCCAATAAGAGTAGGGGATAAAAGAGTGTGTGGTTCCAAAGAACATGAACCGTTATGATGCAACTACATAGCACACAATGGAATAACAAAAAACGAAGGGATTGAAGGGATATACAAAAAATTACAACTTAAAGACCCTCCCTGACTTGTATTGTCCTACCATATTATCAAGTAAAATGAGGAAATACAAATTGAGAAAGGGAAAGATCTAACCATACCCAACTTAAGTTTAGCAAAAATTATTTTTACATCCTCAAAAAGTCTCCGCTTGTTTTTTTTTTTTTTCCATCCACAAATACCACATCAAGCATAAGGGGCAACCCTTTAAGTCTACTTACCCCTTCTATCCCAGCCCGTAATGAACCGACACTCAAACAACTCATAATTGAGGCCATCATCACCAAAATAAAGCCATCAACGCTAGCTCCGTAGCCCGCAGAACACCTCATAATGACTTCAATACATTTTTGCACATACAATACCAGTTAGGCGTGATACAAATCCCGTTCAAACAAATTACCCTTGAAAGAAAGGCACCTGGAGCAGTTGTCGGCACCAAAAAGCTACCTTTGTAGGGATATCAGTCTTCGCACCCAGGGCTAGGGAAACCAGTCACTGCAGACCCTACCAAGAAGGGACCAAAAGGAATTAAAATAAAAGGAACATTTTCTTTCCACTTAACTTCGTCCTCCCCCAACTCTGTTCCACTGAATCGATAATAAAAAAAATTAAAAAAATAAAAACATAAAAAAAGAAGGCTCCCACACAAACTCTCTCTCCAAAATCCACCGCTAAAGCCTCCATATGTGCAATAATATGAAACACATAGCAGATAGCACTATCCCACACCCCAAATCAGTCCAACATCTCATTCCTCTATCATCCCCAATCACAAATCGCGTATGCCCCATAAATCTCCCTAACGTTTGCAGCCTTAACAAAACTAATCCATTGCAAACTTGTCTTTAAGCGCAATCCATAAGCATTCTCCAGAGTGTATTTACAACTCACCACTCTCCTCCATGAGCTCCCCGCATCAACAATAGACTTCCAAAGCCATTTTCCTAACAAATGCCAATTGAACAATCAGAAGAGACAAATGCCAAAGAGCCCCACACCACATGTTGGTCAGATATCTTGCCCTCCAATTGCCTCTAGGGTCTCCTATTTGGATGGTTCATTACAAAAGGACAATGGAACTTTGATTATTTAAAACATCAAGCTGAAGAATGGATGTTTTCTCATATTGAACAGATCTATATAAATAATTGCACCACGTGTAGTCCAGAGAAATAAAGATGCTTGGAAAGGGAACAATACCAATATCAAGAACAAAGTACTTGAAACCAATAACTACTAGGTCTCTCTCAAAATTACCCTTGCTTTATATCAAATATTGAAGTAGAGAACAAAGTCCACTTTTAATAACCTGTATAAATACAGGTTAAGTATCCATCATGGTATTTTTTAGTCTCACTTTTCAAATAGTATGGTTTAGTGTCAATTCACAATAGCATGTTTTAGTCCAATATAACACTTACCATTGAAAATGAATAAAAACTCTTATGTTTTAAATATCAATATATAACACTAATAATAGCATGTTTTAGTCCGTGAGGACCACCCCTTTTTCGACTTTCCCGACCAAATTTTGACGATCCGAACCGTTCAATGTGTTTAAAACGTGTTTTCCTAGACTAACGCGAGGAATCGCCAAAACAAAATACCTGAGAGGGCTTCATGCAAGCAGTTTTTCATAATAACTGTACATATACAGTTTATCGAAAAAATGCTCGGATGAAGCCCTTCCGGGTATTTCTTTTTTTTTTTTTGGTGATTCCTTGCGGTGGCCCTTAAAAACACGTTTTAAACACATTTAGCGGTTCGGATCGTTGAGATTTGACCCCGATGCATGAGGTCCGCACGAAGTCCTTATATTAAGGTCCTCATTAGATCATCCTCCTCTATATATCTTACTTACGCAAATTCTGATAATGAAACCAAAAAAAAAAAAAAAACTGGACCAGAAAAGTAATGGCACAAGTTGCATCAATTCCTACACCTCACAAATCAATTGGAAATACGACAGGATAATTTCTCATAGCTCTTTGATGGCATATTAGTTAATCTAAGCTTCGTGGGATTTGTTATACTTGCCCTGGTATAGAACGACAAAAAATGAGGGATCACACATTATTGGTCTGATAAATCATAATTTAGTTATGTAATTTTCTTAACTTTTGACACGACAAAACAATATTATAAGACTAAGAATCATATTTCGATGTGAAGCAGTAAAGTTGGAATTGGGCAAGGATCAAGTTTAGAGGCATGAGCATTTGCAAGCGCCTGGTTCTAAATAGACTCAGTACTTGCTATGATTTTGGAAAGAAGTAAGAAACTTCGGAGTTGAAAATTAGCAAAATAACTCCAAAAGTATGGAATCTATGACCGACATATTTTATCAATTATGCCAAGCATATTTTGATATGCCAAACGAAATAGACTTAACAGAGGTACAACATAACTCCATCAAAGGTGGTCAACACATTAGCACACAAGCAAGATCTTATCCAGTCAAACCCAAATACGAGGCACCAAAACTACGCAAAAAATAGTGACAGAACTCAAACATGACCATTGCGAAAAGGAGAAGCAAAAACATCATTAAACTAACCAAGAAAACGCTTCTATGAAATTTAATTCACCTGATAGTATCTTCCATCAAGCTTTTTAATCCCATAACCCAGTTGAACGGTTCCAAATGATTTCATATCAGTGACGACGCCATTTTTTCTATAAACATGTTTCCCAACCCGAGCAACTAAATCCATCAAAGCTTCCCCCTTTACATGGGGTTTCAGCAAAAGCATGCAATCATAGAGAGGCATTTTTGTTCTCAATTGTTCCGTCGTAGAGTCACCCCAGTATCTGAATGAACGTAACAATTCACCGTATCAATAACTATGGTATGCTTGTAGATACGACTAATACCCCAAAGATTTAGGGAAAGTCTCAACAAGTTCAAAGAACATTATCAAGTTCTACACATGCTCGAATTGCATGATAAACAATTACTTGCCAACAATTACACAAGACTGGAGTTTGCTGGACTTGGCAGTTTAGAAGTGATTGGCTAACCACTGCCAAATGCCACTACTGAAAATCTATCCACTACCAAAAAGTAAGCTCTTGAAAGTTATCACATTAATCTCCACCGGTATAGAAACAGGGAAAATGGGGCAGTATCATGTGAAAACCCCCCTATAATCCAAAGAATAATATGAATAAAATGTCCAATTCTATTGAGAGATAGAAAAGGGTTTCACACCACGCAAGCCAGCTGGCTATGACAAACCAATTTTCTGAGTCGAGCTTCATAGTAATCTATGACGGTTGCAGAAATCTCTTTCATGGATTAGCAACTTCCGTAATTTGCAAGCTTCATTGAATCACTTTGATTTGCAAAATCATGTTTTTTTTTTTCTATCTCAACAATAGGTAAACCAAAAGCTTCAATAGTCCTAACAAGTCTGCACCATGAAGCTTTTACTCTCTCCATCCTTGCAGAGGCAGAGAACCCACCACCGTCTTTCCAATGCCTACCAGGAATTTCCCGCTTCCTGTCGACAGTCTTTGGTTTGCATGGAGTTGGGCTCCTCGTGAATGTAAAATGCTAATTCTCCCGGAACATAAGAATAGAAACCTTCCACACCTCACGCAAACATGTTTAACTTGTCCTTTTTGTCTCATTTTCCACACAATTGATACATGGGTTACATTTCTTCGAGTTCATAGTACCATCCGCCCCGCAGCCACCCCCAAGAATATTCTTCCAATAAATAGTGGCATACTTTGGTGTTGGTGCATATCTTTCCAGATTTTCAACATTTTTTCACAAACAGATGCTATGACATTTATTTATTGATTCAATGAAGCTTCAAATAAACAAAAGTAGCTGATCCATGAAAGACGGTTTCCGTGTGAAAACAAATTTCAACTCACCGTACAAATTTTGGAAAACAAATAATGGAAGTCCAACGAGAGAGAGAGAGAGAGAGAGAGAGAGAGGTCGTACCTGTGCGTATCGATCCCGAAGATTTGTTCGATTTCAGATTAGGAGAAGATTTTGGCTGGTTTCCTGTCGAATTGTAAGTGTGAATTAGGGCTGATACAAAGAACTACTATACTCCTGGGACGTTTGCGTACAAGACCCTTGGATTTGACTTGTGTCACAAATTACTCCCTCTAAATGTACTTCTTTCAGTTCAAACCCTTAAGACTTCAACTTCTTCTGCCAAGTGCCGACTTCCGAACATGGTCTCGGTTAATAATTGACCTTCATTTCTTCAACAACAAATGCAACATGTTGTATCTAACCCGTTGAACTTGCCGTCATTGTTGTAGAATTTTGTGGTTTTTGTATTTTTTTTTCTCTGTCTTCTTGTATTTTTCGGATTGGTAGTGTCCTTTTGTAAGTTTTCTCAATTCAAAAAAAATAAATACGTGTTGTTTGGTCCCCCTGCATAACGAATATTGCATCCACCACTTCTTGACTCATTTGTTAATAATTTGGAACTTGCATTTTCGTACATGATGAAAGTCAAACTCGTGTTTACAAAAGGGGGGTTTAGTTAGTTTCCTTGCATTTTTTAAAAAGGCACCGTGACATATTTAACTCGTTTCTTGGATATGAGGTGATAAAATTGGGTTTGTAATGTGAATTTGCAGCGGTGCATTTTCGGGGCATAAAGCAAGTTTGAAAATGGGGCCACTTGTATCTTATCTTATAGGAGTAGTAGTAAAAAAGTTATATTGGTAAAACTAGTTGCAAAATGATTATTAATTAGAAAATATGTACCATATTCCTGTTAATATATCTTTAGATGATTACATTCCGGTATTTAATTCAGTTCATCTCAACAGAAGCAGAGTAGTAAAAGTATACATCATGCAATCCCCATAGGGACAATATACATGTCCCCATCCGAGTCGTTCGTGCTTAGCGATCAAAGGTCCAGATCAATTCAGTAATGAACGGTGCAAATCTATTTGAGTCCAAACAGATTTGGGCCGTTGATAGCCGAGCACGGACGGCTCGGACGGGACAACATGCATGCTATCCCTTTGGGGACATCATCATCCCCCAATTCTACATTTAACATTCATACGGTCATGATCATGAGGTGATTTTTTGTCAAAAAACTTCACGAAGTTAAATGTCGAATGGAGGAATAGAAAAAGTTAGAAAAAAATACATTTGCTGAAAAGCCAAATAAAGTAAAATTTATTACTGTAGGAATATGGTTGTAGTACATAATTCCCATGTAACTTCTACCAAGCCCTAGTTTTCCGCCAAATTTTGAGGGCCCAAAACAACCACTACGTTTAACCTGCCTTAGGAACGGCCCTAATTACCGCAGGACCATGTCTCCATACTCCAAAGGAGTGAAAGAATGGAGAAGCATATGGTACAACACACATGTACACACACAAGAAAAAGGTTACAGAAATTTTCGTCATTGAAAAATAAATAACCCACCCCCAAAAAATGTGTGACTATTTTAGGCTTTATTGTACCACCCTTATTCGTAATAACTGAGAGCACAAAAATGCCAGACTAATGAGCCAAAAAAATATGCAAGCTATGCAAAAGAAAATGTGGATACCATGCGCAAAATTATGCTTATCAGCTTATCATACACTTCCGGAGTACACACTTGCGTAGCTATAAAGAATGTATCAAAACATCCGTAACATTTACCACAAAATAGGTAACATATTCCAAGGTTCTAAAACTCGTTAGGCACTTCCAAGACAGCCGGACACCTTCTAGCTTCCAGGCCGAGTACTCGACGCCTAGTCAGGCTAGTCGGCGAGGAGCTTTCTAGTGCCTAGGCGACGAGTACTCGATCGCCCAGACCTTCTTTTTCGAACACTGACATATTCTATGGTAAACCTAGCTTTATACTTGGTTTGCATGCAAAATTGATCTGCTAGCTTCACCTGTCAAACAAAAAACAAAAAATAATGGAAACTGTTCTGATTGGTCTGTATACCACTGAATTGACGATCCAGTTTGGCTTTTGCATATCATCTACAGTACGCGGTACGAAATGAGCCCATCAATAGTCTCAACAACCAAGCAATTCATGCGTACGAGCATTAGCAGATAAGACCTCCCTTTGGGCCCTGCAGGAGAATAAGCAGCATGGCAGTTGATCAATCAATAAGCAGCACGGGCATCATGGTCAAAAAATTGTTTTAACGAGAACTTATACTGCTAGTACTGCAGTTTTCTTATGCGCTAAGAAGCACAGACACTTCTAGAAACTAGCATAGCGTCTTGAACACCAAGAGAACATGACACTGGTCAGAAACTCCCTAATACGCATCGAACAGGATCATACTATTTTATCACATTTTTCAGAAATGAACATGCGTCGGACAATCTGGATTGTCGTGGAAGAAAATGTGTCACGAAACATATGAGATATTTTTTTCAATTTAAAATCGGCATGTCGGCATGTCTCTCTCTTGTCCGTGTCATGCTACTTTAGCTTGTGTAAAGTAATGAAATCAAAACAAGAAGAAAGCAATGCTAAGAACTTAAGATACAAACCCAAGTCTAATGATGCAAGTTCATCTTGGTGGATGAAGTTGCGTCCCTCTGTTATTTGTTTTTGACCAAGGCTTGAGTTCATTTTCTCGACAGCTGCAAGCAGATCCTGCAAGTGATGCACCAAACGTAACATCCACAAAAGGACCAAGATAATCAAGGTAAATGAAAGGGTTTGGATTCTCTCTCACTATTCTCCCTCCCCCTATCTTGGGTACCCTTGTTTACCAACACAGGACACTTCACTTATGCGGTAATCCAAAGCCTGAAACACAGCCAATCTCCAGGCCAAGCCATTTAACTGAAGATATCGTTACTGTAGAATGACAAACTAACGGATTAGCTCATTATGTCGAGGTTAAAAAAGGGTTCAGAAGACATGTAGAGGGAGAATAGGAGAGGATTTGAACAAAAAATAAATGTTAAAGAAGCGAAAGATAAAGGTACTAGGTCTATTCCTTAAGTCCCTATTTCAGCAAAAAACCAAGTTGAAAATCCTGGAATCATGTGTCATGCAGTTAAATTGATATCCATAATATTATTGATTCTGAAATTGAAAACTAAGTTGGTTCTAACTAGGTAAGCCTGGACAATACTACCTACATATAATTCTTCAAAACAATACAAGATACCAACTGAAATGAGATACATTACATTGTCTGGAGTCGCAGATTTCCAGCACGACACAAAAAGAATTTTCCAAAAAATTCACATTGCCCTGTGCGAAATTTTTCCACAAGAAGCTGAATAAAAGAATAAGTCCTAAAAAGCTTTGTTATCAATGACTTCAAAATTTCTAAGGGATCACTTATGTCTCAAGGTTTCTCTCCTACAACATGCAACCATACATATTGGGAAGTCTACATACGAAATAAGTACTAAATGCCACGTGGACTGATTTTGAGCATCGATTAAGGTGAAAGCTGGATGCAATATGCAAAACAGTACATCAAAACAAACACAAAGGAAATTTTCTTACCTCCCATGATGCTAGGACTTTCATATACGAAGGAAGACTTTCATAATCATCCTTTGATATCTTTACGACAGATTGGTGCACTCCAACTAATTCCAAGTCATCCCCCACCTCACCTAGTTTCATGATGAATAAGAACATCTTTTACCATTAGATTTTGCCATCCTGGGGCAATGGACAGGTTAAGCAGTGTAGCCAAGGCAACCTGAACAATTGAAACCTGACAATATTGTACCTCGAATCACTTCCAAGGACTTTGAGGCAGGTCCATACTGACCCTTTATCCTGCATTGTTTTTCACCAGTAAGGCTATAAAATGGAAGCAAAAATGAAATGAGATTATAGATTTCAAAAGTAAGCTTGCGGAAAAAGAAACGGAAAGAAATTAAAAAAAAAAAAAAAAAGTATTTACCAAACTTACTTTGTTAGCTCTGGCACAGACATATCAACACTATCAATCTTACTATTAGCTGCGCAGAGAGAGAGAGAGAGAACCAATTGAGCCACTGAACCCCAAAACTACTCTTCCTACAAATCCATATAATGACTTTCTAACGCTCAGTTTCACATGGTTCAGGGGAATATATCTGCCATTATAGTTGAAGCCATTACAGAAAAATTATAGCTGGCAACAGAATATTTGTCAGGGGATAGTTTCAGTTTTTCATCTTTTATCATCATTTGCAAAATGCCTTGCTAGTTTGCCCTATCGGTTCATCCATGCCTAATATATAGTTCACTAATATGACATGCAAATAGCAACTGAACCATCTACATGTGACACCCAAGGCCAAAATTCGTATTTAAATAACACTCAACAACAGCTTTAACCATGGTAACATCAACTACTGACCTTGAGATGCTATGGTTGCCAGGCAGACAGCTGAGAGACCAAGATCCTGTAAGCTCAATGAATCCTCCAGTCTAAAAAGTTTAGGAAGAACTAAATATCCCCGCATGAAACATTTATCTCAAGATTAAGAAGTATAACACACCTAGACATCTCTTCTTTAAGAATATTTCAAATATTATATACCAATAACGAAATCAAACTAAACAACTATTGAAGCTTGAAAAGTGGAAAGGCAAATGAGCAACAAAAGGTCAATTACTAAATAGAGTCCACAACCACAAGTCCTCTTAATCATTTACCGTTGAAAAAAAGCCCTCTTAATCAAAATGACTTTAGTTAAATCAATCCAGAAAAGAATACAATCAATTTGAGTCATAAATCAGATACTGAAATGGTCGCACAGAAGCAACATTTTCCAAAAGTTGAAAAAAGAAGCAAGTAACACCCAACTATGCCAAATAGAAGGAAGAAAGAGAAACTCGTTCACCAGTCAACTAGCATAAAATTTTCACTTTTCCTACATTTTCTCAGCAACCAAACACACTAGTCACTACAGAGCAGCAAAAACAAGAACAACAGTAACCAAGCAATTCCCAAATGACAGGGGCATGAGCAGGGGAGGACATTAAATCTAGAAAAGGATACAACGGATCAGCATCAACCGTCTTCAACCCTAACCCAAGAGATCCACATGAATCATCCGAGGTCTCATCTTCTTCATCCATCGATTCCATCTCAAGTTCTATAGAGAGAGTCAAAACAGCAAGCAACGGGCACTACTATTAAGAATTTGCACAACCCCAAACACAAGAATTAAGGGATACAAATACCTTTCAGATCCAATGAGGCTACACGAATAGATCCAATCCAGATATGTCACTTATGTTCATGTAATTTCAGCTTGAAGTTTGATATGTAAATATCATGATAGTTCTACGTGACAATTTCGGACAGTCCTCCCAATTACCTAAGCGGATAATATTTACCAAGTGGTGCAGAAAAAAATACACCAGGTGATAATTTTTCAATGGCTGAGAATTGTTTAAATGTTTTCGTTGACAACTTCTCCAGTATGACTAATCAATTTTTCAGAAAACATAATTAAGCAACAAAGAATAGTGATAAAAAAAAAAAAAAAGTAGCTTAATACCATATCATTTTACTAAAATATTATGGTTTGAAGGGAAGATTGGAGTGCACCACAAAAAGTCAAAAACTAACCCATTAAATTTTGAAGTATGGTAACAAAGTACAGTTTTGAAGCAAATTTTTGAGGTATCTTAATTAATAAAGATGCCCTTATAGTAGTACTTTGAAAAAGTGAATTGAAGCTAGGGTTTTGAAGGATGTACCAGGGGTATAGCCGAAGGCCCTGAGGTGGTCTTCGAGCTCAGAAAGATCACTCTGGTTCTTCTTGTAGACCTCATTACAGTAACCCAACAGCTCCTCGAAAGATACGGTGCCGAGCGACATGTTCTCGAGCAAATTTAGGTCGCTGCTGGTGGAACACACTCGGCGGTTCAGGCACTGCACGAATGTCGACGAAGCAGAATCTGAAACAAAAAACACAAAAACTAAAAAGTCACTACCTTAGTCAAACAACCCATCTGTAGACCCTCCGTTCCTGCTCTCAATTCTCGTTCTGCTCTCGAACTCTTGCGAATTTTAAAAGTTTTTGAGACACTTTTAAAGACCCTTTCCATGCTCTCGCTCACGCACGTGAATTGTGTGACTTGGGTCAAGACCTTCGTTTGATTTCTGACAAATTGCGAGAGAGAGAAATGCAGGAAGGGAAAGAGAGAGAAGGAGGTTATACCGAGAGGGATGGGACGGCGTTCGATGGACTGCTTGAGAGCGTCGCAGCTACTTTGGAGGTGGTTGCAGAAGGATGCTAGTGTTTTGCACAACACTCCAATTGATTCATCCATCTCTCTCTCTCTCTGTGTCTCTGTGTGTGGAATTCAAAGTCGCAGGGAAAAGCTCTGCAGTCTGCTTGCTCTGTTGAATGTGAATTTGTGGAGCGCGTTCTGGATTTGAAATCGCGAAATGGCGACGAAAAACGTACACAAAGTTAGTATATAACAAATATTAACAGCTGGAGTGTCAGTTTGGTGCGTCTGTAGCTCAGTGGATAGAGCGTCTGTTTCCTAAGCAGAAGGTCGTAGGTTCGACCCCTACCTGACGCGATACCGTAAAATCTTCTTTTTTCTTTACGGACAATTGGCGAAAAGGCCAATTTTAGGGCTTTAAAGGGTCCCAAACTTATATTAAGACCTTCAATACATTGATGGAAAATTTTGGAAGGCTCAAGGACAACACTAAATAAAAATACCTGAATGATCAAAAAAAATTACAAAAAGAAGGCCATAGCACGTTCATCGACTCGTCCCCGACTTTTTTTGACAAAAGCGACCCTCACTTCTCTCTCTCTCTCTCTCATGCGTGGGACAAAATTAATGGGTGGGACAAAATTAATTTCTCTCTATTCAATTTTGGGAGTATGTTCAATTTTGGGGTTTAATTTTAGAGGGTTTAAGCTCTTTGGGGTAGAATATAGTAGGTTTAGGCACTTATGGTATCATACAGTTTCATAGGTCTTAGAAGTTTAGACACTTTCATACAGTTTTGGAGGTTTTGGCACTTTTATACAGTTTTGGGTGTTTAGGCATTGTCATTAGATTTGGGGGTTTAGACACTTTCATAGAGTTTGGGGGATTTTAAGCACTTTTCACGGGCTAGTGTGGGTATTTTTGAAACATGAGGTTGATTTGTCCTCTTGGCATTACAGAATTATTGTGTGTCTTATTTACATGATTGACTCTTATACCATGTTCGTATCGAAGAAAGAGGCTACAACTTACCTTGTTCTTGTTTCTCAGGACGTGAATTTAACGTTTCTAGAGACACAGGGAACACAATTTTTCAGTTAGATACATGTGAGTTCTGCGTAATAAATGTGTTTGTGACTTACGTATATGTGAGAGGTTGTATTCAGTATTGTTTCGAATAATTATGTTCCTATCATTTTTGTTTCTAAAATGGCATACTCCTCTATTTTCTAGCTTTATGGTCAGTGAGTATATATCAGTTCCAAAGTGTCTGCCTTTTACAAAGAGATTTTTCTACTATGTCCCGAGTGGTTTGGGGGCATGATGCTTCCATTAAATATAAGCCTTTTAGAGTCAGGTAAATCAAGCAGTTAGATTAAAATCACGCACAAAAAGTAAGATGAATTTGATAAAATCGTGATGTTTTTGCACTTTTTCCATCCAAAAAAATGCAATTTTACTTCCCATAAAATCTGAGTTTACTTATCATGATACATATACAAGGCCTTCTTCTTGTTTCAAGAAATATGAAAATGGTTTTATACCCTCTCTGGGTGTGGAAATGATATCTTTTAATAACACTATTTTCCAGCTTTTCTTTCATTTTTGTTTTCTAGTTTTTTTTTTCCGTTTCTTTTTCTTATATTATTTTTTTCTGGGACCTTTTTTGGGTCCTTTCTTTTTCTTTTCCTTTTTTTCTTTTTCTGTTTATATTTTCAGACCGGTAGTGTAGTGTCCTCCGCACTTTTTATCAATATAAACTGCATTTGTTCGTTTATCAAAATGTTACTTTCATTGCCTCTCTTTCTTTCGGTTGTAAAGGGAGGTGAAGGAAAGTTGGCGTCGATTTTTGTGTGATTTTCTGTTTTTTTCCCCCTTAAAAAAAGAGCGTGTCATGTGTCATACACAGTGCTTAGTTATACATATGCCCCCTTCCAAAAGTATCATGTCAATTCACAAAAAATGTTTTTTTACGAACGTTAGTAAGGTGAAATGCCCAATTTACGATTGCCCGAGGCTGAAATACCAACTTCCAAAACACAAGCTTAACGAAGTGTACCAAAGCTAGTCTTGACCTATAATTTACCAAGAAGGTTATGGTATATACACACCCCTCTCTCTCTGTAGTCTGTACACTCGTTGCGTGCGAGGGAGAGACTTTCTAATATTTTCAGGTGAGTCCGCCTTTTAACGCATAGCCAGCTCTTTGAATGGCCCTCGCTACCCTCCAAATCTCATGCTGAATCGCCACATCCCCTTCTGTCCTGTTCATTCTTCTGGACCGAGAAACCGCATCAGCTATTCCTGGGAAGAAAAACAATTTTCCATCCGGGTCACTTGGGGGCCCGTATACCTGCATTTGACACCATTGAATCGTATGAGTGCGATTTGTTAGCACAGCTACTGGAATGATTTTGAATGGTCAATTTACATTACACAATGAAACTTGAGCGGAGCTCAAACAATTTGTACGTGTGCTCTCTATTTATTCTTTGTTAGCAATTTTCAAATAAGCGTTTGACCAAAATCCACCATTATATTTATGGCGACCAAAAATTTTATGTTTTTTTTTTTTTTTGAACTGCCACAAATTTTATGTTTGATTGGAACTTTTGCGGTCACGTGACCAAATATTGTGAAACAGTAGAATATAGCAAACTGTATTAATCCTTAGTGAAACAAACGAGCCCTTAGTGGATGACTAATCCTTACCAGATGCTTGAACCACCCCCTGCCTTGAAGCCCTTCAGCATCCAAGAAGCCTCTTTCAGCAAACATCAGCCGATCATTCAACATGCGCTTCTTCAAATCCGAAATACTGCCTAGAGTTTCTTGCTCTCTCAGTTTCTTCAGTACAAGGAAAATAGAATGTCCGTGTAAATAAGAAGGCATCAATGAGTAACTGAAGCAAACTAGATAAATACATGTATAACGTAGGGGTGAAAGTACATTTCGTCATAACCCCACTTGAAATTTTGCAAACATTTTTAGGGACACTGTTGGAAAAAAGAATTTGCCTGAAACTATTTACAAGACTCCATGCACATACACGGATACCCGTCCGAGACCCAGACTCACGTCCATGTGTTTCATGTTAAGTTCTATTTTTATTTAAAACCAATATGCTTGCATGTGTCCATCTCTTGGACACACGTGACTCGTGAGACATATTTGGAGTCTTGACAAAAGTTGTCACTTGTCAAGGACCACCCTGCATCTAGTTTCTCTATTATTGGACGTCTAGTATTTGTTCGCATAAATTTTTCCTCTTGGACTCGTTATGACAACTTTTAGACTTCACCAGGAGTCTGAAAGAGCTTTTCTGACATAAAAAGAGAAAATCCAATCCCACTTCCGTATTAGTATTATGATAAGTTTGCCTGGGTGCCTCACATGTTTTTTTCGAAAATTGCCTCATCTACATGTATAGATTGTGTGGTGTACATGTTCTTGTTCCCTATGCATGGTTCTTTCATAGGAATTTGTATGCCCATAAAGTTCCTAAAACTCATTACTAAAGAGTCCATTTTTGCTAGAAGTTCTAGCATAAAGTTTTGTACCTAACCTTTGCATCCTCCTCGGCTTCTTTGGCTGCAACAACAAATTCCTGGATGGATGCTGTTATGGGATGCAGAGAGATACTCCCTGCCAACAAGTTACTCAAGACAATTGTATACTCCTGCCATAGAAAAATAATTCAAATAATCATTGAAACATTTGTCGTTAAGGCAACATAATTTGAATAAGAACTTCTTTCTTTGTAATTGATGATCTATATAAAGTACCCACTATCTTAAAGTTTCATCAAACATAAAGCTCTCTCTTGTTTTTCCTTCATCCTTCACAGGATCACACATGAAAAGATAAGAGTAATTCCACCGGAAGATGCTTATGATCAATATCGGGACAACATCTATAACAAGAATGGCTAAATGTTATTGACAAAGGGGTAATTTTTGAACAAGAATGCCCAAATATTACTGAAGGAATCATTTTACCACAGTAACCGACTTTAGCATTTCAAGAATTCATCTAATTATTGAACAAATTTGGCACCGCCACTTTAAAGAGCTCCGGTAAGAATCCAGCATAATTTCAGCCTATGGAATAATGGCACGGGCTTGACTTATTTATCATTTTTTTTTTTTGTGGGAGAGGGTGAAGTTGAGGGGATCCTTAAGGCCATGACAATTACTGTACCTGCAATTGAGCTGCATAAGAGAGGTAATTTAAAGGTAGAACTGGGTCATCAGCCAGGTGAAGTGCAAGAAGTCCCCAAACTCCAGCGACTGAAGGAACATACAAGGAAAATAGCCATATAATCTTCAGTACACGAAATAGGTTGGCCAATATAATAGCATCTCGACGTCTATATTGTTTATGTGCATGCACTTAAGGACGAAATGAGTTATGAACAAGAGCTGGAAGAAGACATAGGAAGCATACTCGCTACATGACGCTGAAACAATGGATCTCCATAATTTATCATCCAGTCATAGGAGTCAAAAGAGGTATGATAGACTGGAAAATCTGCGTACCAACGAAGAGTCACAATAAAATGATGTTGGCATGCTGAAATTAAAAGAAAATTTTAAAGACGAGTTCTGAAAGCCAAAAGCTCCTTTGCAATTTATTACAGGAAAGGTTCACATGACCACGCTGAGAAAAGTTCACAAGATATATCTACGAGTTGCAAGGAAATAAATGACAAAGAAAACAACAAAATCACAATCCCTCAAAACAGTAGTTTTGCTTAGTACCAGAGAATTGAGGAGGACAAAAACAACCATATATTATTGCTATAGTTCGATTGAATGTCATAATATCCTGGCTTAGCGAACACTGATGCTCAGTGCCCTCAGCATAACTTAACCATAGGCAATGGAGAGGGAGATCTGCAAAATGGGAGGGGGGCTCCTCATGCAGTGAACCTTTGTGGCCTAGTGATTCTAGAGGAGTTCGAAGATGGGGAATTTGAAGCTTGCCCTTGTGATGAGATCCATCTTTATTACTATTAGATATAGTGAGGTGTGGAAACACACCAATCTTTCACACCAGTGTGAAGTGTGGAGATATCGATGCTCTTTGGGGTGAGTGTGTAACAGAGAGAGACAGCAAACAACTGCCCCTGCACTTGATTACACACGCTTTCAAGATTGGTGTACAAATGTATATACTGGATGAGTCACGCACCTCTGCCATAATATAAATCAGAAGACGGAACCCCTGCGTGATACAAAAAGGGGGCAAAATCTGAATCTGCTCCACTGAATCTCAGGATCTGCAGTACAATAAGAGAAATCACATAACGTGGAAATATGAAAAGCAGTTGTAAGAGATGATCCTGAATACATCATGGATTCCTGGGGAGATAATAGCACATACATTGAAACATTCCATATAATAACTCGGTACTCTGTAGGATTAGTACTTATGCACTTTTCAAACAGTAAAAAAGCCAGGGATTCTGTTGAACTTACGTTCATGCCTTTGTCAGTAGTTTTCCACTTGTTAAAAACTTTCATGCCCTCTGATTCAGGATCTCTAACCTGAGAAAGATTTAAGAATCACAAGTGAGACAAAGCAAGCCAAATATCAGGTAGTGCCGTGAAAATGGTATTGAGTCTATTGACCCCTCTAACAGCAAACCATTTAGATACTTTTTCTCTTACTGTGCCCAATAGCAACTTCTCTACCTTCTTTGTGACCTCTAAAAGGAGATTGTCTAGCTGAGGAGTGGCAGTAGCATAGAAACCAGAACCTTGAACTGCACAATCCACGTTAAGGTAGGCTACAGCTTTAGAGCCCAGATTCACAAGGTTTTGCTCAACCCATTCAGTAGATCCTATCTGAAAACGACCAACAACTGAATGAATGTGAGAATTACAAGGAAAAAACCATATCAAGTGGAATTTTCATTGACCAATTTACATCTCTGAGAAGATATGTTTATTGTTTACCACTAGTGCATAAGGCTTTAAGAAGCAAACACTAGTGCATAAGGCTTTAAGAAGCAAATAAAAAGAGGTCATATACAACTCTAAAGCGTCAAACCTTAGATGATCGTTTATCTAGTGACTGCATATATAGATACATCACCTCCTGCAGTAAGTAATCAATTCAAATGTTTTGCTGCCATTTTTTCAGTAGATATTGGGGACAATAGTGGTACGACATGGTGGTATCACCGTCCAATGGGAAAATAGGACCACAACATCATTGGGGAGTGTTCCACTTAGTCTGATTAGCAGAAATTCATTTGCTGAATTGCTGGTGACACCATGCAAGGTTTGGACTTAATATTTTCGTTGTTCAGGTGAGCTATCATTGCCCATTTCCCAGACGTACAGTGAACCATCTCATCTTACCTTGTGAAGCAGGAAGGCAAAAGCAAATAAATTAAAGAAAAACTCCAAGGTTTCTGCATGTTATGTAAGCCTAGTATCGTATCCATACACATTAACATCTAAATCAAATGCCTTTCCTTGATACTTCATACACATGGGCTAGGGTCATCAAAGACTCTATTGCATTCCTCCTTCAAATTCAAAAACTTCAG
Source organism: Vaccinium darrowii (assembly GCA_020921065.1). NCBI lineage: Eukaryota > Viridiplantae > Streptophyta > Magnoliopsida > Ericales > Ericaceae > Vaccinium > Vaccinium darrowii. The sequence goes on from CM037160.1 coordinate 26,900,751, forward strand.
TCTTCCTGATTAAGGATTCAGGTATAGACTCCCTCACCCTACCACTAATGCCATGACAATAGTGAAAACAAATGGAGAGAAAATTATGTACCATTCCAAACTCCTCTGCATCCCAGCTGCAGAGAATGATTGTTCTTCGAGGTTTCCAACCCAAACGCATAAGAAGAGCATAACGACGGGCAATGTCAAGTAAGGCAGCAGTTCCGCTATTGGGGTCGACAGCTCCATAAGTCCACGCATCTCTGTGGTTGCCAAGCAATACAAAGCGATCAGGCTCTTCTGATCCTCTTATGACAGCAAATACATTCCGGATTGATGCGATCTTTTTCTCACCCTAAGGGAAAAGAAACAGAGTAATGTTATTTAAACCCTAACCAATCAATAGTCATAAAACCAGTTCAAAAAAAAAAATCAATAGTCATAAAAGGAAGCAGCCTTTTCAGAATCCTACTTTCAACAACACTTTTGCCTTTCGTCTAATCATCTCCCTTGCTTGAAGTAATCTGTTTTGTCCACAATTCTACTTCAAACAAGGGTCCCTCAAGTCCAGCAAAACTGAACAAAGGCAACCAATTCTTTTTCACCAGAATCCCTGAAGATCAATGTCTACCAAAGAAAAAGAGAAACTGATGTACATAGCTATCTAAATCCATCTACATTAAGTTGACAAAAAACACCAACAAAGAAAAAGAGTTGCCAGCCATGAAGCACCAACACACCTAGGAGGTCGCCATATCCTTGTTGGACATGGCAGGGACGCCCAAAAGATGCACGGGACACGCCACGTGGCGTGTCCATTAAACTTAATTGATATTTTAAGGTGGGACATGGCAGCAACACGTGAGGGACACACGCATGGGAAATGGAGGGGTCACATATGTAAATTCTATAATGTTTTAAGCAATAAGCGCATAAAACTACAACCACATGGTGCAGACCATCCTTCAGAGCACTTATCTTTTTGGCCTCATTTAGGTCGGAGGTCATTGGAGAAGACTCTTTCAACAGATCATTGGCGAATGTCTCATACCATGTTGAAAAGTGCTATGAGACATCAATATATTATTAGATATAGGGATTAAAGGCAATTGGTTGCAAGAGTGAGAGGGGGCTGCAAAAAACATTCTTTAAAAAATCAGAAATTAGTAACATACGTAGGCTGAAGTAGACTTGACACTTAATCTAAAGGCTCCAGATCATGTATTCAGTTTGAGATTAAATTAACTAAAACTTACGCTTCACCATCCATTAGTCAATTACATTCTCCATATATGATCACTAAAAGGTCCATTTAGTTGAGCGTTCATTATCATCGTTACTTCTCGACCACTTGGCTTTAAATCAAATCTGGCTTTAAAACAAATCGCATGGACAAACAAGAATATTTCAGAGGATAAAAAAACATGACCATCCAATGATTATTCCACCAAGCACTTTGATGTATTGTACACTTTCTGCAATGCTACTAGCACTGTAAGATCCACAAAAGCCGTCCAAATCATTCTACAGTGGCACGGGAAGATGCTACTGGTATATTAAAAGGAGAAACATAAGTGCGAAGATGCCAAACCCCAATCAACCCCACCCCCAAAATCACAAAAACAAAAAAGTATTAAGTAAAGAAGATCTTAAGCATCAGTATACGCTGGCCTGCATATTACCCTGACCAACCAAAACTAATACACTTAAAGGTTCTATTAATGACAACTCACAAGTCACAAATTTTCTCCCTTTTTTTTTTTATTGATAAGGAAATCTGGACATGTACAAAATCCACTAAAATGATCCAACCTCGCTATACTCGAATGGATGAATCCCAACCGAAACAGAGAGACAAAAGGAGCTCATCAGCCTGTGATTGTGAAACGGTACCAATCCAAAGCCTAATTTTGTAATTTAACAAACTCAACAGCTACACAATTCATTTTAAAAACAGTCAACAGCTACCCAATTCAACACTACCCATCAGAACCCTAAGTATCCTTTCCACACAATCACACTCCAATTAACAAATTAAGTTACTCACTATCTACCAACAAAACACACACACAATTACACTGCACACGAACGATAATCCCATCACCGAATGTACGTTTAATTACGAACTTTGCTATGAGACAATTAAAGTGCTTGCCCCAAAAAGTCATTAGGTCGAATATCAGGCCAAACGATCCAAACTAACCTGGCAAAAAAAGAAAAGCAAGTTGGCCGAGATGCGTGCAAGTTGGCCGGACATCATGTGTGCAAGTTGGCCGGACATCTTGTTGTCGGAAAAAAAGAAAAGCACAGACAAAAAACAAAAAAAAAGTGGTCCAAACTAACCTGGTAAGTGAAGTTAAGCAAGGTAGGACCAGGTCCAACGCCACTGCCGACTGTCGACTTCAAACTACCCCTCCATTCAAGGGGTACCCTGGTCCCCTCCAGTGACCTCAGAATAACCTCCGCCGTGGCAACCGAAACCGGCATCGAGGGTATTTTCGGAAATCTCCTCGAAACATCGCTATCATCCAACCCTAACCTCTCTCCCCCTTCAACCCCTGCCCATCCAGGTGTCACTGGGTCCCCCAAACCCCCCATCACCGTCCCCCTCTCCACCCCGCCCCTAACCGCAGCCTCCGTGTACATAACCACAGCCGCCGCCCCCTTCTCCGCCGCCTTCTCCACCACCGCGAACCTTGACATTTCCCCCCTCCTCGCCACCACCACCGCCTTCTCCACGCTCACCCCCTGAGCCTCCAGAGCGGCGTAATCTTCCTCCCGCCCGTAATTAACAAAGACCGCGTAACCGGCAGCGGACCCCGACGGGGAGTACGCGTGGTAGGGCGGAACGACACCGTCGTTCCGTTTAAGCCCCGGTTCGCCCAGGGGGAGGCTGTGTGCGGTGCCGTTGGCGAAGTGGACGGTGAGGGAGGAGTGGGAGGGGTAAGAGAGGAGGGCAGAGTAGTCATTTACGTGGGTGGGTAGGCCTAGGTTGGAGAAGTGGGAGTGGACGTATTGGGCGGTTTGGAGGGAAGGAGGGGTGCCGGCGAGGTGGGGGTGGAGGGTGAGGTGGCGGAGGTAGGCGGAGAGGGTGGCGTTGGTGGCGAGGGAGAGGAATGTGCGGTGGAAGTGGAGGGCGGTTTTGGAAGGTGGAGTGGTGGGTTGTAGATGGCGGTGGTGGAGGGTGTAGATGCCTAGAGTGCAGAGGGTGAGGAGGAAGAGAAGGAAGCAGAAGGGTGATGGTGTGGAAGTGAAAATGGAAGTTGTTGGCTTGTGAAGGAAAGATGGTTGGGCCATTGTCTGAGAGAGAGAGGGGCTAGTGCTAGCAGCTAAAGAAAGAAGGCTGGATCTTGTCGTGGCCGTGATTAATCAACTTTTGTCTGTGAGATTTATCGCTTAAAAGTCTCCATTCATTTTGGCAGCGATTTGTATTTGAAGTCACCTCACCTTATTTTGTCACCTTATTTTGTCATCTTGCCTCGGACAATAGTGTAGAAGCGGTAACAAGAGTTTAAGGAGTGCAAATTTATTCATTTTCACTTAATAAGAGTAAACAAAACCCCATTCAAATTGGTAGGGGAAAGGTACGGGGCCTACGATATCACGTCTCTTTTTTATAAGTATGAACATTACTTTGTAGTAGACCCTACACTTTTTTATACTAATTAAAGTTAGAATTTTGTTCAATCTCATTATGGAGGACAAACAAATTTGCACTCAAGGTTAAGAGAGATTAACCTAGTTTATGGGTGAAGATTCGTATTTTTATGATTTGACATGAACGAAAGGTTCAAGGCTCTTCAAACTTTTCAGAGTTGGTGGTGGTGAGTGACGAGTGATAGGTTTCAGGGAAGGGACCCTGTTCATGTCTAGATTTTTTATATATAGACTCCGATTGGATTGGGTATTATTTTCAGGGGATAAGTTTTAGGGACTCGGGGAGGTGTTGTGCACCCCTCGGCCGTTGGATCGAGTTTTGGATGGCTCGGATGCGTTCGGCAATTTTTTTTTAATTTTGATTGTTTTTACCGGTAAAAAATCAAAACACATCCGAACCGTTCAAAACTCGATCCAACGGCCAAGGGGTGTACAGCATGGCTGTGCACAACACCTCCCCTGCTTCCAAGTTTTAGAGGGGGATATGATAAGAGTGGTATTATTTTTGGAGGGTTGGCCCACATTGATGCGATGTTTATGGAGGGGGATAAAAAAGTAGATAATTTGGATGAGGGATTAAATAGGGGGATAACTTTTGACTTGGTTTGGATGACTTAAAAATCGAAAATGATAGGAGTACAGAACATTTGCACAGAAAATGTACAAATATTTTTATTTGGGTCCACTCCGGATTCCAATCGGATGATCATAGCCGTTCATGTTTTGCAAAATAATATTTACTTATACCCAGTAAAAAATTAGCTCAATCAGATATCGGTAAATGCTCCATCCGTTTATCCAGTTTTTGGTTCAAAACAAAAAACTAGATAAACGGATGGAGCATTTATTAATATCTGATTGAACTGATTTTTTACGGAGTACAATGAAGTATTATTTTGAAGAACATGAACGGCTCCGATCATCTGTGTGAGACCCGGAATAGTTCCAAATCAACTGATTTGTACATTTTATGTACAAAATTTTATGTACCCCTAGCATTGTCCCTTAAAAATAAGAGGGGATGAATGATGAAAAAAGCTATCAAACTACTCTTTTGCCCTTGCGGTATACCAAACCTTATTATGCATTAATTTAATTATATAATTACAAGACTTAATTTATTTTATTATTTTTGGAGAATTCCAAGTTAATTTAATTTATTTCACTGAAAATATTAATTATTTTAATAAATTTTTTAAATAGCATTTTTTTTAAAACATTAGAATGGTTGGTTGTCATCTACTAAAATTTTATAAAAATGCATTTTTTTAATCAAGAAATTCATTGTTTTATAAAAAACGTATTTGGATTTGGATTTGAAATATTAAAAAATGTATTTGGATTGGATATTTTACATCTTTATCAAAATAATGTTTTATCAGCACATAATTTCCATTAGACAACAAATAATGACAATAAGTCAATAACAACTTCACACGTGCTTAGCAACTTTTTGCAAAACTATTACCCACACAAATGGCAATACAGTAATACATTGGAAAGTAGAGGATGTACCCACTTTCTCTTTCTCGTTAATACTAGAAGGCTGTCTACCCACACACTCTCTCTCTCTCTCTCTCTCTCTCTCTCTCTCTCTCATCTCTTAGTAGTCTTCTTCGGTTGAAGCTATAATTTGGAAAGCAGAAGATGAAAACCGGCCACCGACAAATGATTTGGGGTTACGGTAGATCGGTAAGAGACCAGATCTGCCTTTGATTTTATTTTTTGTTTAACATCTGTATTTTTTTCACTGTGCCGGTTTTCGCCGCTGGAGCTCGCCAGAACTCACCGTGTATCACCTTCTTAGTACCACGAATAGCCCACCATCTCTGCACTGTTGAAAATCCGATCGTTTTCTATTAAAAATTAGCTAGGGGAGGGGGATAAAAAGGCGTGTATTGGTCAAAAACCCAGCCCTCTTCTCCCGGATAATTTTTTGGGAGGGTGAGGGTAGCCCAAAAATTATCAAGGAGAGACACCTCCATGGGGTAAAGCTTAGAGGGGGTGAAAGGTTATCAGGGAGGGAGAATTGGGTTGCCAAACGGGGTAATAAGGTGGGGCCCTCCTCTTAAGAGGGAGTCAAATGTTATCCGAGGGAGATATCCCCCATCCAAACGGGGTGATAGTTCAATTGAGTTTTGGATTTTGTGGCCTTATTTTTGTTCACAAGTCATAACAATTATCCATACCGTTTATTTTGTAGAACTCGTCGAATAGAACATACACGAAAGAAACTAACTTCGTCGAATGGCGATAACTGTATAAACAAAACAGATTAGTGAAATGAAAAATGTGATATATAAGTTTGAAATTATATTTTGTTTATATATATATATTTTTATTGCATACATCTATTTTGTTTATATGGTTAATGAAGGTCGATCAAGTTAATTTTTTATGTGTACATTCTATTCGACGAACTCTACAAAATGAACAGAACTGATTCTCATTATGAGCAAAAGAGGGGCCCACAAAGTCCAAAATTAGATAATAAAAAAATTCGACATGAATTGGGTCATTCTAGGGAGAATTTATTCAGTTGTCCTAGTTTGCCGGTTTTTTAACCAAAATATTATGCCTACAAAACCGATGTATGTGCTCATCCTAAAGTCATTCCTTAATTGTAAAATTTTCTTTTTTGGATTATTTTCAGAAATTTCAATTAGTAATTGTATTAACATTTCTTTATATTAATTTACAATTCAAGATCCCCAATTCAGAATAAAAATATTAGAATATTAAATTCAGTACTTACAGTTATCATATTGAGCTGAGTTTTTATGATAACTCGAACAATTATTTTAAAATTAATCAGTGGAATTATTTGTGCGAGATCCTGGAATAGGTCCAACACATCCATCGGTACTTTTTTGGCACCCCTTGTCAATACCTATACTCGAACTCTAATACTTTTGGTTGACAATACTAGTGACAAATTTAGTACAACTTGACCAAGTTGAACTACTTAAAATAGCGACCAAACCAACTGGTGTGTCTCTGAAAGTGATTTCTGCGGTGCAGTGCTAAATATGTGTAAAAATCTAGCGAATGAAACCAATTTCATCCCGAATTATGAATGTGGAAATCGAGAAATCCCATTAAAAATAAACGGCATACATAATTCTAAATCACACCCTCCATTTTACAAAACAACAAACACACATGCGAGTTGTTCGGGTATCCAACGATTTCCAATCAACTTACTTTCAGCAGAATTTATCTTCCTCTGTGAAATGTGCACGATTCACAATTCGAGTCATCAACGTGGGCCATGGCTGGAGCTTACTCTGTTAATCTGTGGGAGTCACAAGGACAGAAGGACTGGAGTCTGGATGGAAATAGACCTCAACTTAAATAAAAAAAAAAATAATAATAAAGGTTTTGGACATGTCACAGCTGCACTGACCATTTTTTTTATTTTTTATAGTAGGACATATCTTTGTAGAACCTTTCATATTACAATAACCAAATAAAAAGAAATAAGCAATATAATAGGAAATTTCACCACTGGTCGTCTGTCTTTGATCGAATGGGGCACGAACACTCACTGACCATCCTACCATAAACTATATATTCTAAAAAGATATTAAGGCCTGATTTGGTTAAATCCAAAAAATTGATTTTTTGGTTTTTTTTTCGTTTTGTCCTTATTCAAAAAAAATTTGCATTTGTTTGTTTTCGGTCAATTTTTTGTGGTTTCTTGGCTTGTCTCGACGAGAGGAATCTAAAAAGCATAAAATTATAAACTAAACTTAAAGTTCTGTGAATAAAGACCAAAAATAATCCAAAAAACCGGTTTTTTGAATAATTTTTCGTCTTTATTCACAAAACTTTAAGTTTGGCTAACAATTTTATACTTTTTAGATTTCTCTCGTCGAGACAAGCCAAGAAACCACAAAAAATCGACCGAAAACTAAAAAATGCAATTTTTTTTTTGAATAAGGAAAAAACGAAAAAAAATAAAAAACCCAATTTTTTGTATTTAGCCAAATCAGGCATAGTGAAGTTCACCACTCGTTGAGTGAGTGAAGTTGTTTTCAAGAATCTCTGTATCCATTCAGCTCCACAAGGGGCAAAAATAGGAATAAATAATTTTATTTGCAACTCTAATATAGTGGGCCCACCACATATTGCGATTTTCAATACTTTCAAGTGTGTGTATATATTTAAAAAAATCAGGTGAATAAGATAATTGTGTTCACATATTTGTAATATTTAGCTTAAGGCCTAGTTTGTCAATTGATAAAATCTTGATAAAATTAAGATTTTTGAGACAGGTAAGATACAAGTGTTTATTTATTTAAAATTACGATACGATTTTAGTTTTTGGACCATTAGAATGCGATTACTAGATTGGTTCTCCTTTTTTCCCATACCTAATAGGGCCGAGTTTAGGCATACCCTAAGTAGCATTGTCATTAACATAAAACAAGGAAAAAAAGCTCAAACTTCATGCTAGGGACCATAAGGATGTCATTAGAAAAGCACTCACATATCACAATATTTCACATGTATTTTTATTTACAAAAATGATTGTGACACAAACTTTATGTCGCAACGAACCACAACCCCACTCACATGGGGTGTGGGTCCCACATGGGCCCCACGTGCAGGCCCCACGCCCCATGTGAGTGGGGTTGTGGTTGATTGTGGCACAAAGTTTGTGTCACTATCATTATTCTTTTATTTATTTAATGTCCAGAGAGAGTCTGTAAAAAATAGAATAAAATATCCAAAGAGGATAAGCCTTAACACTAATGCATGAATTATTTTCCCTTTATTTAATTCCCTTTCTGATATTACTCTACATTCTGTTGGATAGGGAGAGGGATTGATGAAATCTGGTGATGGGATGGATGAAGATGATGGCATGCATAAAAGGTAGCTAAAAAGCCTCGAAAATTTATTTGCTGGTCTTGCGGTATCGTTACGTGGTATGCCAATATCTTAATCACCACGTATTTCTTTAAAGTTCAGTACAAAGTTTATAAACTCTCCGAAAATATGAGGTGAATAAGAGTCACGTGATAAAGCCACACGCTGACGAGATAATTACTCAAAAAAGGCTCCTCATTTTCGTATGGGGAACATATAGTACGTACAGAAAGAGGGGCTAGATCTCCCCAACAACGTCCACATTCAGTCCACCGACAAAGTAGTAGGTCCCCTTTGGATTGAGCTTTCTGTCTTTGGAAGGGGATATATTATAAGACAGGTCAAGATATAGTTTTTTTTTTAATTCAACAAAACCTTTAAAAAAGCTTTAAAAATGAATTCAATAAAACCATATTCTATTGGAGTGGTGTGGCCCGTCACCAAATAAACTGTACATTAAATGGTCTATCAATTGTGTTGGGAGGCAATTTTGGACAAGATATGTTCAGAGCAGAAATATGATGAACGAAAAGCGTAGAAAAACACAAATTTTGAAGTACATTTTTCAACATAATTGGGTCGAAGCCGTTAAATTCACGTGGACTAATATGCATCCACTTATTAACATAAATAAAAAAATACAAAATCTTCATTTCTTTTGATCATGTACAAATTCTGTAGTTAAAATAGTCTAGAGCTTATGTTTGATTAATTACAAGCTCATGCATCAGCAAGAACTCAGTGCAATAGTAGACAAAACATAATTAAATGACAGCAGCCAAACACCAATGTGTGGCCGTGGATGCATATAAAAGAGGACTAATAAAGTACTGCGTATCACGTGGCGTTACTTACGTGATACTCTAAATCATTCAAGTAGCGATAAGTTATCCAATAGGAGAATTGTCATTTGCTTTTGTTGGTTGGATGAGAGAAAACGGGTCACCCGGTGGCGATTTTTTTTTTTTGCGGGAATTGGTTGCACACGGCAATGCTAAATGGTACTCGGGGAATATCCAATAATTGGCCTATAAAGTAGGCTATGATGATCCTGTCCAGGAAAGCAACATTGCTTTTTCTAGATTTGTATATCATGATTTTGGATGTAACCATTTGGTTGGAAGAAGGAATGAGTATCGGAATCTTTCTTCTCTTTTACTTTGCATTTTTTTTTCTTTTCATGCAAAAGGCATTCTCTCAATATGGAGGGTGAGTGGGAAGAGCATTTAGCTTTTATGCATCCAACATATCACTCACAACAAGAAAAAAGATACTCCTACCTTCATATATATATAGAGCAATCAAAAGAGCACCTCCAGGAAGAGACGAAATATTAGAAGGAAAAACACACTGTATTAGCTAGATACTAGAGTTGTGCCCGTTCGATGCACGAGACAAAAAAATTACACTAGTTTATTTTTTTTCCGACAATTGTGGAAAGTCAATTTGTAACGACTCGCCCCGGATCAGCACTTCAGCGGGTCCAAACCTGACTTGACAAAGGACCCCATACAAGATCACGACCGCACCACGGGACTAGCAGTGGACACCACCTAAAAACAACCTGCAAACTGGAACCCAAATTGGGTTCCAGGAGAGTGTGTGAGCCATAGATATAGTACAAACAATCTTGACATTGAATACTCAAAAGAGGTAAGCGTAGCTAGCTCAACACACAACCAAACCCGTCACACAACCACGACACACCTCCAATCTCGACACGCGACCACAACACACCGCTACCACCATACTTCCGCTGCACCACTCTGACACACAACCATTCTCGATACAAAATCTCATCACATAACCAGACTCGGCAAACAGCGACAGCTCACAGTCAAACTCGGCACTTTACCACTCCCGACACACAACCTCGACACACAACCATCCTCGGCACTCTGCCCTTCCCCGACACACAATCACGACACACAGCCTCAATAATAACATAACAAGATCAAACCAAATAAATAAACATTTATGAGTAAAACACGCACAAGAGTAGAACTTTAACCATCAACATAATCACTAAGATTAGATTAATCAATATCAACCAAAAAGATCGGCTCAAAGCCACATATATCGGCACTTATGCCATCTGCGCAAGGCCCATTATCGGCATGAATGCCACAGTTCAATATCGGCACGTTTGCCCAATCCGGCCCATGGCCCCATTATCGGCACGTTTGCCACAATTTAATATCGGCATGTTTGCCCAATCCGGCCCATGGCCCCATTATCGGCACGTTTACCACAATTTAATATCGCAAATCTTTCCAAAAGAAATTACATCTATGAATCAACACTCGCCTCGATCTCCAAAGATAAAGGTAGATTCGACTATTGTTTTCGGCATCCCGGATGTGCCCATACCTTCCTCTGTGCACGTATCCTCGATTAACTCAAAATCATTCACAATCAATGATAAAACACTAATTAAGACCATAAGTAGTCCAATGAATTTACGCTCAACCACAAACAAAGTGCTTACACACACTTACGACAACTCGACACCCTTGCGGTCCATGAATTTATAGAATTAATCTACCCATCCAAATGTTCCAATACTTTAATCATAGACTCCAAACACAAGCAGACACAACATACTAAAACTCAGAATTTTTTTGTACCCGATAACTATTTTTAAACAATTATCAAATGAACCCAAACACGCAGCAAAAACCTGTCAAACAGATTCACGATCAACTTCAAGTCAAAAACTGCTGTCACTGGGAAATAATCAAGCTACAAGGCCTATCAATTCTGAAAGCCTTACAAGTCTACTTTGTGACGCAACAAGTGGATTGAAATTCCAAGCTTCCTAGACCAAGTTATAGCCGTTCCCGTAAGAAGCGTCAGTACAGTCTACCCAAACACGAACCTGACATCAGTTTGGTTCACGAATTTTCATATTTTCTGTACTTCTCATAAAATCACGAAAATTTAACAAAAGGTCTAGAACTCATATGGGTACCTACAGTTAAATTTCCAGAAAATCAAGAATTCAGAAACCACATCTAAAAATTCGGCCAAAACCCTGGCAGATTTGATTTTCTTAAAATCAGTCAGTGAAACCCCTCACTTTCCTTCCACGAATTTCACAAAAACACACCCAAATCACTCTTACAAGTTTCAAAAGACCTGATTAACTTGTAAAAGAACAACATAACTCAAGAATTTCAAAAATTAAACTCTAATTCGTACCTTAATTTGGGTTTTCCCCAATTTTCCTCCTCCTCCTCTTCTTCTTCTTCTTCTCTCTTCCCACGTCTCACTCTCTCTCTCTCTCTCTCTCTCTCTCTCTCCCTCCCTGATTGCTATCTGATAAGGAAAAAGGGCAGAAAAATATCCCCTGGCAAATCACACCTCACCCCCTCTAACTTTCATTGCTATTAATTTTTAACCCAAACCCCATAATCAGTCTAAAATGCAAATTAAAATTTATTGTAAATACCGGAAACGGGTATTACACAATTTGCTAGGAATTTAGAAAAAAGAAGAGAGAAAAAAGGAGTAGTGGGTTGGGGAGAGGGAGAAGTTGCATGTACTTTTTAGGAGGTTTGAGTACTTGTTTGGAGTTTTTGGGAGCTTAATCCATTGCTATGATGATGACGACCAGGGATTGCCCGTGCCTAAAGGCACGACGCGACACAATTTGAATACAATTTAAATGGATTTATCCTTCTTTACTGTTGAGTGTACGTATGTATTTAACCATCTTTACATATGCACTGTTACTTGTGCCTAAAGGCACGAACCAACACGTTCTGACCACAACACATCTGAATTAATAACTTCTCAAAATTTAATCAATGATCTTGTTCTACCTGTCAAATACAGTCAAATTACACCAAAATCTGTACAGATTCTTCATACCAAAAGGAAGTTGAAATATAGTCAACATGTTGGCAAGCTGTGCCTTTTTCCTACCAAGTTATATGCCAAACCAATTGAGGGCAACGATAATTTATGAAAAATAAACACAAATTAAAAAAAGGAAGAACATAGGTTTCATCTGTTACGAAAAAGGCAAAATCTAAACCATGGGTCTCTTCTAAAGAAGTCTTCATGACCAGTGTCGGCACCTCTAATATTGAGTATCTTCACCTTCAAACCAACCTCGTAGCTACACCTTCGAACCAACCTCCCAATAGTTATTGACCATCGGATTGAAAAAAAATTCTACCAAATTCAATACTCTTGGTCATCATTTAGTTTCTCCATCCTTCTTCCTCCCTTGCCTTTTTGCTCATTTTTGTTTTTGTTCGTCCATTTTCAAGTATTAACTTCATTCCCTATCATCGCAAATATACTACTAACACAATAATCACCATTGATACCGATAATTGTGCCATTATTATTGCTAGAACACAAACCGAAACAAAAAATTCAAGCAAAGGCTAAAATCTATTATTACCTTCAAAATCATGATCTCTATTCATCATTTTAACATAAAATAGGAAGAGAGTGACTTTACCAGGTTCCATGAGGAGGTAGTTTCCTGGTAAAAAAAAACAAAATTGTAAGCGGTTAGAACGACAAAAGGAGAAAGAAAAAAAGAAAAAAGAAAAAAAGAGAACAACTTAAATGACACAAATCAAGAGAAGATGACTAATCGGGAGACCAAAGTTGATCGGGGTCGAGAGTTTCTCGTCCATTTGAAGGACGTTAAAATTGTGGTTACGGTGAGTGGCCGTGAATGAGGGAGGAAAAATTGTATACACTGTAGGGTTCAAATTTTGAATCCTAGATCTGAAGCCTAATGGAGTATTTTTTCTTTAGAAGACAGTGAGCGTATTTTAATGTCTGCAATTAACCTAACTAACCTAATTAAGTGGAATCCCTCTGAGCCGTTTAATTCGTTTCTTCTCAATCTTAGCTGTTTAAGATAATTCCTTTAATTTAGGGTTTTGAATTTGAAATGAAAGTAATTTCAACCCTCGGATTAGTTGAGAAGAAGCTTTAAAATTCAATCACGACCCTCCAATCTGCCACAGAGGACAGTTGTGAGAGAGACATTTCTCAAAACCGTTGTGTAATGTAATATGGACTAGGGATTGCCCGTGCCTAAAGGCACGAAGCAACGGGTTCTGGACACAATTTAAATAAATTATTACTCTCTACTGTTGACCACCCCGCCAATCAAGCTGACTTCTCCTAAAAGTCATGTTTTCAAATAAGCTTTTAAACAGATGTCATCTAATCAACTACATTCAATCTCATATCAAAACAATAACTACATTTAATCTTTATGGGACACATCAATTCAATGCACCAAAACGGTATGTCGAAAAATAGCATATTTGCTCTAATACTCTAGAAATACATAAAACATAAATAAATCTCATATGGAAATACTAACAGCTAAAAAAAACAAAAAATGGATACCGAAAGAGAAATGTAAATAGAGTATCTTCCTCGTTAGCTTTTGAGTTTTGATGCTCTTTCATCAAACTCTATTATGTAAAACTTTTACTATTAATAAACTTCTTCAGACATTCTTCCCGATCTTTTTATTTGTCACTTTTGATCATGAATGTTTGGACTTTCTCATCATCAATTTTCAAAATGTCTTCCTGCACTGTCTTCATCACTCTTGAACACTTACTTTGTCCAAAGAGAAAAATTAAGAACATGAATGACAATACAACATATAAAAAATAATTAAATGACTAAGAATTTCCTCTTTCAAAATAAAATGGTGACGAAATAAGTTACCTTAACCATAGATATTACGTTGACACATCTCATTTCTTTTCATACAAAAGAAAAAACATCCAGGGAGAGAAACATTGTACACTACTCCGTACAACATGACCTGAAAGGGCCTCAAAACATCTAACCCAGGGAGAGAGGGAGAGAACGTGTAGAATAATGGAAAAAACAAAAAGATTTGGTTACCTCTTATTCTGACAAACCAGAGGTAATGAGCCACTCTCTTTCTCTAATCAAGGTATGAAGGAACCTAATTTCTCCTCTTCTTAGAGAAGCTTACGAATTTAGAAGAATTGTGCGTGCTTATAAAAAGAAAATCTAAGTTCAGAATAGATTGTTAAGAAAAACGTATATTCATTTTTGAAGGAATACATATGTACAATGCTAATTAGTAAAGAAAAATATAATTATCAAGTTTTTTAAAAATGATTGTTTCCTTTCCATATATGAATCCAAAAGGGGTTTGTTTCCATTTTGAATATAGGAAAATCAAGCTAGAAGGAAACAACATAAACCAATTATTGAGTTGAATGCAGGGAAATTAAGTAGGAAACCCATTTGTTTAGGTTATTTTGAATTCAAAAGGATAATCAATTCTTTTTTTAAGGAAACAACGTAAAATCAATCAATGGAAAGAATCTATTAGTCATAAGGTTAGGGTGGTTTATATTGGGAAGTATTTTCTCGATCGGACGGCTATATTTAAAAAGAAATGTTGATCCGACGGTTGTAGAGGGTGGTTTAGTTTAGGGTTTTGAATTTTGAAATTAAAGTAATTTCAACCCTTGGATTAGTTGAGAAGAAACTTTAAAATTCAATCTAAGCCCTCCAATATGCCATGGAGGACACTTGTGAGAGAGACATTTCTCAAAAGCGTTGTGTAATGTAATATAGATATGTCAATCATTGGCTTTAAAAATTTTATCACCATATTTCAAGGAATTAATGTGTCTTGTGATTTGTTGGTACTGTAATATTTTTTTCCCTAATAACTGAAGATCGGGGTCAGCTTGCGCGTCGACTAATCTGCGTCAAACTCTTCTGTGACCCCAATATTTTGAAGATTTGGCCTCCGTAGGATTTGAACGTGTTCTGTAGTGTAGTATTACCTCTTTCCTAAATTAATTTTCTTTTTGTAGGAAGAATATATGAGTACTAGTGTCTTGCCCGTGCCTGAAGGCACTTGGAAAAGTTCGAAAGCCTTAACCAGACTAAATGCACTGATCACATCATCGAGTATTCAAGTTAATGCTATGCCACCACCCCTATCATGATTGTTAAGTGAAACTAAAAAGAAAAAAAAAATTAATTGGTCAATTCCCACTTTCTGCATTATAAAAGGGCAAAAAAGTTTAAACGAAAATTATTTATCATTCAAAAATCAACTAAACCAAGGAATGTATAGTTTTGACGAACACTTCTCTCCCACGTATTTTGAAAACTTTTAAAAATACACAAACGTTCCAGAGACATCCCAAAATGGAATATTTGACAACCTTTGCAGAAGGGAATGAGTAACAAAACCCAGCAATTTATGCAGAACAAAAATTATACAATTTTGAAGGATCACTGAAAGAATCTCTCTTTTTTTTTCCTTCTTTATGATTTTCAAACCAGTAATCCAAATCATTTTAAAAGTAGATCGCGTATGAGAGAGAGATTCCAGAGAGACTATGCATTTTCTGTAATCCAAGAGAGATTCCAAATAGAAAGAGAGAATTATTCTGAATTTGAAGTTTCCCTACGAGGGTTGGATGTATGATAGAGAGAGGATTTTGAAATTTGAAATTCGCATATGAATTAAAGGATGATGTTTCTTTTCTAAAATGAGATTCTTTCATCTGTTTTGTTTTTTCTATATAAGCTTTCTTCTTCTTCTTCTTTTTGAAATTTTCGTATGATGGATAATTGAAATTTTCCTATGATGGATTGGGTGTCAAAGAGAGAGAAAGAGTATTTTTTGAAATTTGAAATTCTCATATGAAATGAAGATTTGGGCCTTTTAGAAATGAATTTTCTTTCATGTGGTATTTTTATTTTGGAAATGCAAAATTTTCTTAGACTGCAGAAACATAACTTTGTCCATAAAGTAAGATTGGAGCCTTAATATTGTTAGGAGAGAAATAGAAGATCCTTGAAACATGAAAATGCCACGTAGGACATTTTCCTATGATGGATTGGATGTCAGAGAGAGGGAGAGAGTTTTTTTGTTTTTTGAAATTTGAAATTCCCATATGAAATGATGATTTGGGCCTTATTAGATATTGTTAGGAGAGAAATGAGAAATCTTTGAAACATGGAAATGCCATGTAGGACATTTTGAAAAAACCTTTGTGTAATGTAATATAGATAGACTAGGGTTTGCCTGTGCCTAAAGGCACGAAGGAATGCGTTATGAACACAATTTAACTGAATTATGCTTCTCTAACCTGCCAACCAAGCCGACCTCTCCTAGAAGTAGTGTTCTTAAAGAAGCTTTATATAGAGTTCGTCAAATAAATGGGTTTAGCCAAGTACAAAACATATCAATTCAATGTGGTATTAAAAATTGTTCAAAAAATAGCGCATTTGCTGTAATTGTCCGCCTAAAGACACAACACACAATGTATTGAACACAACCTAAGTATAATTTCCCATTCTAACAAATAAACTATACTTATTGCCACATAAATTTTCCGAATTGACCTCAAACATGGCCCATGAAACTAATTCCAGAAAAAATGAATTCTAAAACAAAATGAATAAGTAGTTTCCAACCAATTAAACAAAACCTATGTAATTTCATTGAGTGCATTTAAGCAAAAGCAAAACTATGGGTGCCTCTAATATTGAGCAGTTTTTTCATCGTTATTTAGGACATCTTTGTATCTCCTTCCCATCTTCGTATCAATTTCTTCATAATAAGTACCTATTTGGAACATGCACAACAACCTAGTTATTGTAATTAACATGTAGATATTACTTTTAGACTATGATTTATCCTGAGAAATGTGGAAGTTTATCAAGCAAACTTAAATATTATACCTTACACGCCGAAAAGTACAAAGCACATGCCTACATTGTATTCTTTTAGCTAAGATACTTGAGATCCCCTCGATGTCCATAGCTTATTCAACCTAGAAACGAAAGTGTTAACTTAAATCATCGAATTAGTATTTTTAAAAGCTGATCTCACAAACATCAAATATTATGATTCCTGAGATGAGATTTTTTTTTAACCGCGTCTCCCATCTATATTACAAAGGCACAACTTCACAAACATCTAATGTTAGCAAGAAAAAATACAATCAACTTTCCAAACTCAATGATATATTCTTAAACCTCTTATATTACCCCAAAAAAATACACATTAGCAATACTAAAAGAAGAAATTAGGAGACCAACTGAGAGATTAGGTCCTAGTTAAAAAAAAAACTAAGAGATACAGTCATAAATTCTTAAACACCTACATAATTTATCGCATCTTTCCTTTCTGGGTTCATCACCATCTGCCCTCCAACTTCTCAACCACTCAAACACTAATTTATTGCAGATTACAAAACATAAATTCATAGACAATTAATTCTGGTACCTGACACAAAGAAAAATATAGAGCACATGTCTACAGGTATTCTTTCAGCCCAAAAACTTGAGAGAGAGAGAGAGAGAGAGACTTTACCAGGCTTGCAAGGAGCCATGGTTTTCAGTTACATTAACCTCCTCAATGTCCATAACTTATTCAACCTAGCAATTGAAATGTTAAAACATTAAATAGTACTCTTAAAAACTCATCTGACAATCTATAAATATAAACTTGAAAAACAAATTACATATTTTTGCATAATAGTGGTGTCAATTGCACATAAAACTATAGCAAAACTTCAGGATAAACTATGTTTGTTGCGGTGGAATCTGTCTCGTCCTGAGGTAGAACGACACATATACGACTAAAAGATGTACATCTTGATAAGGCCACATATAGTTTGTTCGTGACTGAAAACTGGTGTGCATAAATCTACCCCAACAAATTTCACTGATTGCCCTTGTGATTTTTTAAGGGCCTAATTCAATAATGGCACCATCAAATTAGAAGCATAACCTTCACTACTAAAAAAATGTGAAAATTTTGAAATATAAAGCAGATGAGATTTCTTCTTTTTGTGAATTTAGGAGGAAAAACCTAATTAAAAAGGATATGATCTCATAGTGAATTTTTCAAAGAACTCAGTCTCCAAAATAAAGAGAAAAGACCGACACAATCAATGGTTATTGTATCCGTGTCAGACATGCCAATCGTCATCGCATCTCTGCCAAAAAACCCACCTCCACCAACTTTTTGTTTTTGAAATTAAGCTTCAAATAGGGCTTATCAAATCAAGTTCTTAAAAAAGGTAGGGCAATTCACAATGGTGAAACTTCAGCTATCTAATTCAGTAAGTGTGTTGGATAAAGATGGGTTTCAATTAGTTACCTTTATGCTATCCTTGTCTTCTTTATGGACTTTCTAGCATTGAAATCCCAATAGATCCGGTAAACTAACCTGTAAAAACGAAATAAAAAAGGAAAAAAAAGGCAAATGGTAGTAGTGATTCATAAATTGAGTTAAAAAATAAAAAACAAAAATATGGAAAACTAAATCTTATTTTCAATCAAATGGTAGTAGTGATTCTCTCCAAACTTACACTATTTGGATTCCAATAATTAAACAATTAAACTATGATAAAGAGAGAATTCCCTGCTATCCCACAACATGTTGGTTTAGCTAGTAAGATAGAGATCAATCGATTATGATAAAAAAAAGTGAGGATCTCAAAGTCATAATACTCATAGAAGAACCCAAAAATCAAATCATCTTCATCATAACGCTTTGTCCAATTAACTCGGTGAAAAGTCGAATTTTTAAAAATTTAGCACCAAAATCAACTCAATTATCTAGTTGCATGAACCAGAAACGAACCAACCAAAAGTAAAAAGCGTTATAATCTATCTACTGCATATGACTGACTTACGTGTGAGCAAAGGTGTCGATTTCCAAGAAATGATCTTCGCAGCCATAACCGGTGATTTGAGAAGGGGCATGTTGATAGATCAGAGAGGAGGGGCGTCCATTGTTGGAATCCCTGATTAGGTGGGATCAAATTAAGTGAAATCCCTCAAAGCCGTTTGATTTGTTTCTCTCAATCTCAACCATATAAGATAATCCCTTTAATTTTGGGGTTTGAATTTTGAAATAAAAGTAATTTCAGCCATCAGATTAGTTGAGAAGAAACTTTAAAATTCGATCACGGCCCTCCAAAGTGCCACGGAGGACACTTGTGAGAGAGACATTCTGAAAAGCGTTGTGTAATGTAATATAGATCTCCACAAAACTGGAATGGTGATATAGAATGCTATGCAAAAGAAAAGTTCCAGTTTTCAGGTTTATTACCGAATTAGGCTTATCTCCAAGAATCACTGACTCCTGTACAAAAGAATCTATACAATTGACCAACTCCAAAAAAACCTTTAGGGACATTGAAACTTACAAGGTCCTTCAAGAAAGCGAAGAAGATGAAGATTTCTTCGAGATCTTTACAAAATTGGAATGATGCTATAGAATGCTACGCAAAAGAAAAAACCTTGTTTTCAGGTTTATTACCGAATTAGGCTTATCTTCAAGAGTCACAGTTTGAATCCCGTATAAAGGCATCTATGCAATCGACAAACTGCTTACAACCATAAGGGACACCATTTCTCGCAAGGCCCTTTTAGAAATAGAAGATTTTGAAGATAAAGATTTCTTTGAGATCTTCACAAAACTGGAGTGGTGTATAGAATCCTACAAAAAAAAAAAAAAGAGACCCAATTTTCAGGTTTATTAATTGGGCTAATCTCATTTTTAAAGGCGACTCCAGATTCAGACATTTGCAAGTGTAATGATTGGATATGGATATATTAATTGATTGCTGAGTTTGGAATTTTTTTTCGAATGCTAACTAATTCGGCATGGTTAGGGAAGTTCAATAAACGAATATTTGAAATTTAAGGGCATCAAAATGGATGGGAAGATAAATTTTGTTGATTTTCCCCTTATTTTTCATTCATTTCCTCAGGTGCATGAATGTAAGGAAAATGAGCTTTCTTGATGCAATCTGTACTAATCTTTCACGCTGCGAAATTCCCACGAACCGAGCAAGTGAGTTAAAAGGATGAGTTACCAATTAAATATGAAAAAAAGAAAATTCTCTATAACAAGGTTAAATTCATATGCTACAAACTTTTTCAAATGGAGTCGGCAAGTGACAAGATTTAAAAAATAAAAAGGAGTCCGCAAGTGACAAGATTTAAAAAAAATAAAATAAAAATAACTATTGAAAGGGGATGTTTGCTTTTAGGGGTTTTTCCAAAATTGGTACAACTAGATGCAAAGACTGGCACCATTCAAAGGTGATAGCAAATGAATGAAAACGAAGTACTCCACTTGAATAAAGACCGTATGTTGAAAATGGACTTGACTCTATTTGGAAAGGAGCTGGTTCAATCCAATACCGTAGTTCAGTACCTCGATTCACGAGTCTCAATAGGCATATACATATCCCAATAGAAAAGTGAGCTAGATTCATACTCAAAAAATAAATTACACATCATTAAGAGTTCACAATCTCTACAAAAAAAAGTTATTATGTCATACACAACTGCTCCAAATTACCATGAAATGTGTAAAATATTTAGACTCTTATAAGTGTAGGCACAACATAAGCTTTCTCAAACGTTATCCTTCTCCTTATTACCTGAAAAATGTTAGAATATACAATGTGAGTCAAAATTCAATAAGAAACGTGATAAGTGATGATAAGAGAAAGCAAGCAAAATGCACAAAAATATAACATTTTTTCTTCCTTTTCTTGGAGTTGTACAAGTCGGGTTGCAAATAACTATGTCAATATTCTATAAGAAAACTTACTTTCTTAACAAGTCCAAAATAAAACAATAAGTGAATATATAGTATCCTTTACTTCTCAAACATCAAGACAAAATTAAGAAAGAAACAAAATATTCCGATACAATAAAACCCCAAATTTCTCAAATCTCCGGGCCATAACCAAACTTAACTTAAGCTTACCTTAAATAACCAGGAGTCACAAGCTAGAGTTGTAAATTGACACCTGGGAACCATCCCAAGATGTATTTCAAATTTCACAACTCATTTCTCGAGCTACTAACCTGTAGACACCCCGATTTTGAACCCAAGATATGCTCGAGCATTCCCGATGATGAAATGGACTAATCATAACTACCCAAAGTTTGTAAAGATGGCTTGAATCTGGTCAAAACCAACCCAAACATTACCAAATAACCCAACCAAGCCAAGCATTGTTGAACCAAGTCAAAACCAACAATTTGCCACCAAGAGCCTTGAGTGCTCAAGCCGTAAGGAGCACCTTGAGCGCTCAAGCCCACGGCTTTGAGCGCTCAACTCTGAGCCAGTCAGGAATCTGCAGAATATCTAATCATGAGATTTTCTGCATGGGGAGCGTCTGGGGTGATCCTATACGATCCTAATACGTATACTACACCCTAAATATACTCCTAATTCTACCCCTAACCCATCCCAAATACAAAACCCACTACTTCTCTCTCCTCTCTTTCCCTCCACTCACTCTATATAAACTTTCCACTATCTCCTGTGGAAGGAGGTTGACCAATTTCACACTCCAAGCCACCATAGCTCCAGCAATCGTCTTCTCTCTCTCTCTCTCTAACAATACCATTGATCCTCCATCAAAACCTTAAAAAAAAAAACCATCTGTGAAACCCAAAAATCCAAGTTCTGATCATCAATCAACCCATACACTACGTTGTATACCCAGGATACCCAAGAAAATACTCAACATTTTCCAGTTCTAAACCACCATCAAGTCCAAGCCTTCAAACAAGCAAAAAGGTAGTTAAACAAGTGATTAATTCACTGTTTTGGTTCTTCTGAGGAAGACCAGTGAGTTCAATCAAGTTCCTTATACTTGAATGGAGCTCACAAAGGTCAAAAAGTTGCTCAAAAACGTTTTCAAAATCTGCAGTGACAACAGGGGTTGAGCGCTCAAGCCTCATGCTTTGAGCGCTCAATCTCAGTTCTGTACAGTTTCTGTTTTACTAAGTTTTGGACTTTCTCTGGGTTTTGATTGTTATCTAATAGTTAATTATGCTCATGTAATTCTCAAAGTAGCTTATTTCTATCTCTAAATCACATGCATGAGTGTTGATTAATCATTTCATGATGATCAAGAGCCAAAATTCTTAAAAATCTTGTGTTTGAATGCAAAACAGTGACTATGATACTTCATAAACTTTTGTATTACGTGTTTATGGTCCTGAGAATCATCCAGAATCCGTTTTCCTTAACAAAAGTCAGAAAAATCATCTAAAGGCTTGAGCGCTCAAAGTCATCTGTTTGAGCGCTCAAGCTGTTCTTGAGCAGTTTGTTGATTCTTGGTTGTTTTGATGATTGGATCATTCTTTATTTGATTTATGATGTGAATATGATATTATTTCTATACTGCTGGTGCCTATATTTGTTGAATCATGACGGTTTACCTTTTGTTTCATCCTTTGAGAGATCAAAGCCTAGCCTTTATCGATCTGTTTCTCCATCAAAATAGTTTATGAGTATTTGATCTCGCAAAGAATGAGCAAAAAGGTAATACAGAGGCTTGGAATTTCAGAAGCCAGAAACTGGTTTGAGCGCTCAATCCTTGGGACTTAAGCGCTCAAACTGGTTTGGAGGGGTTGAGCGCTCAAGCCTTCACCTTTGAGCGCTCAATGTCTATTCTGGGATCCAGATTGTGAGTCAGTGTATTAAACCTCATATTCATGATTTCATGGGTCTTTGTTCAGTTTCTGTTGACGTTCATGCTCTGTAAATATTTATTGTAATTTCTTGTTTTCGTCATCCCTATGTAAATCATATACACAAGCATCCACGTTAAATTTGTATTGTTATATTTCCTTGCTACTTATGTGATTCCCGTTCCCGATTCCTCATTTTAGTGTTTCGAATTAAGTTTCAAATATTTTCAAAATCCCACAAAATATTGAGTAGAGACCGGTTCACGGACCGGGCGAGTGGGGTGCCGTAAAACCCTTCCCCTCTCGTAACCAAACCCCCGAATCCGAGAAATCTTTGGTTTCGTCATGATCAGTAAAATCTTTTTCAATGGGCAAATGAGTCATTTTTAATCAGGTTTCTCGGGTTCGGACCTTAAATCCGGGTGGCGACTCTAATCACAATCTTTTTCGAAACGCTAAAACCGCACCGATCTCCGTGGGCCGTCCACAAGCTGGCGACTCCGCTGGGGACTCTGGTTAATATATATTTTTATTTAATTACATTTGTGCAATTTTTATTACACTTATGTAATTTTATCGAAATATGTGTTAATCAAAAGTGGGTTTAATTCGAAAAATATTTTATGGGATTTTTCAAATGTTTGAAATTCGATTCTGCATTGCACTTGCATGATTCTTAGCCCCGCTGGCGTGTTTTGGCAATCCTGTCCGGCTTGCCGGTGACAGGGAATCCCGAAATGCCCAGCAGCCCTCGACCGTGATAAATCACATCGTCACTATCGTTTTTAACGGTAGGAGGCGGTTTTGATTTTGAGTCCGGGGTACCCTCGGTGACCAAAACCGGCCTTTGCATATAATTAGCCATAGAACCCCACGTTTAGCAACCCACCCGTACGTTAAGTTTACATGCTCTATCTTGTTACGTGCTATGTGTTACCGCTTTCCTCGCCATGCCATGTTGCATTCATGCATTTGCTTTGTATATAGTCGTCGCAAGCGTCGTTTGTATAGATATTCTGTGTAAATATCCCGTTTAGTTTTAGTGCCTCGGCAGTTAGTAGAAGGTTGCCTCGGCCCGATGATGAGTCATGCATCCCATATGCATGTTGTTCTTACAAGTTAACCTTTAGGACGGCCGGACGTGGAAAATTTGGACCATCAGATTCCTAGCATTGATCTAGACGGGTTTAAGGGACCTTGGCCCGAGGAGGGTCAATCGCCCTTAGGCATCCGATCCTAGATCATTGACGGAATTCGTGTGGATCAGGATTTCCCAAATCCGACCATCCGATGTTAAGGATTTATCGCTTAAAAGAAAACTTGAGGATTGTGGCAATCTTCCAAAACTGTTGAATTCAGTCTAGGAGACTTTAAATCCATGGAGTTTGAGATACCTCCGGTGTTGGTCGTGCCCAAACGGCCGCCCGTAATTCAAACTAGCCTTGAGATCATTTGTATCTGGATTGCAACATCCAAATTGCTTTGTCTTGGATGACCAAGAAAAGTGCTACGACGTCAACATTTAGGCTTTAGGTTGAAACGCCGTACCTACTGAGTAATGGTTTACCCGGGGTGTTGGAAATCATCTGTGCAATGGTCTTAAGTGAGATTTGAATCCGGTAGAATAACCCTAGGTTGTACATGAAGTCTAGGAGACTTTAAATCCATGGAGTTTGAGATACCTCCGGTGTTGATCGTGCCCAAACGGTCGCCCGCGTTTCGGACTAGCCTTGGAACCGCCTGTATCTGGATGGCGGCACCTCATTGCTTTGTCTCGGATGGTCAAGAAAAGCACTACGGTATCAACATTTAGGCTTTAGGTTGAAACACCGTATTCGCCGAGTAACGACCTACCCGTGGTGTTGATGCAATCTTCTGTGCAAACGGTTCCAAGTGAGATCCGAAACCGGTAGATTAACCCTAAGGCTAGAAATAGGATTAACTCCGTGAGTTGAGATGAGATGAGACGATAGTGAGCATTTGTAAATCATTCTTTCATGTGCATAGTAAACACATCGAGTACGCATCTAAGTCCGGCTTTTGCTTTATGTCCAGTTCTTAAACCATTGGGCCTGCCAAGAAGAAGAAGACCTTACCTGTTTGGATTCGACCTCCCAGACAAAGATTGTCTAGATCCTTATCACCGAAGTCCGAAGCAAGTATGTCGGCTGAACAGGAGCAAGATCCCCCTAACGAGTTTGAACAACTGAGGAAGGAAATGCATGATGAGAAGGTTCGGAATGACACCCGAGTCCCCCAACTCATGGCGATCATGTTAAATATTCAGAGTCGACTCCCTCCACCTCAGCAGCAAATACCCGATGGTGGACCTCGCAATCAAGAGGTCCCTAATGATGAACATCCGGAACAACCTCCTCCCCCTGAGAATCCCCAATTGGCCGAAATGCTAGCTAAGATACTCAAGCTAGAAGAATCTGTGGCCAAGAATGAGAAGCGAGCCATTACCGGTTTCGACATGAACAAACTTTGCATCTTCCCAGGCGCTAAGCTCCCTAAAAAGTTCAAACATGTGGACTTTGAGAAGTTTGATGGGACTGGTGATCCGAGAGGACATATTCAGGCATATGTAAGTTCTCTTTCATTGCAAGAAGTCGATGAGCCCGCCATGGCGCAAATGTTCCACGAGACTCTCACAGGGCCAGCACTTCAGTGGCTCTTGTCACTTGATATCTCAAAGAGACAGACTTGGGAAGAAATGGTGGCTGCTTTCATTAAGCAATATGAGTATAATGTCCAGCTCAAAGTCACTACTCGCGAACTTGAGAGTATCAAGATGAAAGAGAAAGAGTCCTTCGCAGATTTTGTGAAGAGATGGAGAGCAAAGGCTGCGCAAATGACCGATCGTCCTAGTGACAAAGATCAAATGCGCATCATAACCAAGAACCTTCAGCCAGATTTGGCCCAATACATGGTGACAGCCCAAGCGCATAATTTTGAGACTTACTTTGAGATGGGTCTGACAATTGAAGAAGCCTTACAAAGTGGGGTGTTGAAGAAAGGAGATCCAATCCCCAAACCCAAGCGCAATTCCATTGGAAACACTTCCTCCCTGTATGCAAATCCTAGTTACACAGCCGGCACCTCATCTAATTCCATGAATCACCAACCTCATAGAACTGAGCCCATAAATGCTATCCTGTCCCAGCCAGCTCAACAAACTCAACCATCTCAAAACCAAAGAGGACGGCGTGTCTTCACCCCTCTTCCTCTGCCTCTACCAGTCATTTTTTAGCGACTTGTTCAGCAAGGAAAAATCAAACCCCTCCAACCAACTCCACCTCCACAAAATCCCCCGCCAACCTACAATCCAAACACCTTCTGCGTCTTCCATCAAACACCTGGCCATCCCACTGAAAGGTGTCAGCGTCTGCGTCATGAGATTCAAGATCTCATTAACAATAAACAAATTCGAGACCCCACCGAAAAGCCCAATGTAGTCACCAACCCTCTGCCAGCTCACAAAAGAAACGGTAACGTAAGCCAGATAGCCCTCAGCTCCACTCAAAAAGACCAAAACCCTACTCCCTTTAATCCAAGCCGATTCATTGTACCAGAAACAGACCCAAAGCCCATTGTGTCTATACCAGATGAATGCGAAGCATGCTTCCTTGATGCACATTTGGATCCTACGATATGGCAAGAATGGGGTGGTTTGATAATGGCCATGGAGGCTCAGGAATACGAACAGATGGTGGCCAATAATGTGGCGAATGAAGAAGTTTTTCCGTACAATGAACAGATTGAGGAAGAACCCCCGCTCGACGCCATGATGAACCTACTTTTGAATCCAATAATTGAAGATCCGCTTGATGGGCTCGCGCTTCCTAATCTTTTTGAACCATTTCCGTTGGTACAAGATCAACCACCTATGGAGGAGGGACAGGGACAGAATTGGCATCAGGAGAATGAGGCACTCCATATTGCACAGGAAGATGAATGGGATCCCACACCCAATGAATGGCAGCTCATGGACCCCAATGATCCATTGGATGGATCTACACTCCCCATGTTCTTTGAAGAAGCTTATTTTCCGATGCCACCATTGTGGGAGGGTCGCCCTGATTTCTCCATGATGAGTGAACATGCTATAAATCGAATGACGGAGGGAATAGAGTTCATACCATACGATTACATAGTCGATGAAAATCTCCCAGCACCTCAAGTGCAAATCCCGGAGGGTTGTAACATCATGATGTTGAACGGTGGTTTGCCTGATGTCTGGGGACAGCAAATGGAGGGGAATGATGTGGTTAATGTATGGGCCAATCAGAATGAAGAAATAGCACTCGCACCACTATGGGTTGGGAATGATGAAGTATAACGAAGCAACAATGGAGAACGGAGATGTATGGAGCGAAGCAACGGTGGAAGGGATTACCAAGGGCTTGGAAGAAGCCAGCATTGAAAAAGGAAAGAGAAAGGCGGAAGGCGATTTAGTTGACCTTTACACCGACTACACCGACTTGTGGGGGGATGATATTGATTCGGTTCTTCATCTTCTTCGGAGTGGACGGTTCTATCAGCCGCCCCAAATGTACACCAGAAATACCTCTAACCCACCTCCTAACTCCCTAAACCAGCCAGCTTTTAACCTAACTCCACAAAATAACCCAACTCCACAGAACAACTCAATTCCACCAAACAACCCCATTGACCCAATCGCTAACCCTACCGACTTTCAAACCCTTTTTAACCCACCAGTTAACCAATCCCATGCTACCTCCGCAACCAACAGTCGTGTGACTCGTTCAAAACCCCCACCAACCACTGAAGAGAATCCCATCCAAAAGCAACTTGAAAAGACCCCGGCTGCCTTAACCATTTGGGGACTACTCATGAGCTCCAGCGAGCATAGACAGAAACTTGCTCAAGCATTGTCTTGTATGGAAATTGCTCCTGATATCACTCCTGAAGCCATGATGGCCGCCAT
This sequence comes from Vaccinium darrowii, assembly GCA_020921065.1. Classification (NCBI taxonomy): domain Eukaryota; kingdom Viridiplantae; phylum Streptophyta; class Magnoliopsida; order Ericales; family Ericaceae; genus Vaccinium; species Vaccinium darrowii. Next base: position 26,928,727 of record CM037160.1, read on the forward strand.
CACTACCAAGCCTACCATTACCACTAAACCAACCAAACATGTCGTAACCTTTACCGAAGCTGACTTACTGCTCGAAGGGACTGACCACAACAAGCCCTTACATGTCACCATGAAGTGCATGGGGAAATGGATTCCGGTGGTGTTAATAGATAATGGATCTGCACTCAACGTCTGTCCTCTACGAACGGCCTTATGCTTGGGACTTAAGCCAAAAGATTTCACGCCATCTGATCTCACTGTTCGAGCTTACGACAACACCCGTCGCAGTGTGCTTGGGACGGTTGAAATGGAGATTGCTGCGGAGGGGTTTAAGTCGACAGTAGAGTTTCATGTACTCGAGATCCCGGCTTCGTTCAATTTGTTGCTAGGACGTCCTTGGATGCATCGTCCCGATATTATGGCAGTTCCATCCACTCTGCATCAGAAGGTTCTACTTGGTTTGGAAAGTGGAACAATTGCTCTCTACGGAGACACAGGCATTCGTCCTCATGCTGAAGATAATGCTCCCTTGCTAGAAATTATGCATGATGAGAATGATGTTCAACTTGGGGGTTTCGCTTTTGATACGTCCGGCGGTGTGTTCACGCTACGCATCGATGATGATTTCTCAATTAGCACCACCGTCCTTGAGATGATGAGAAGGATGTCCTATCTGCTAGGGACTGGATTGGGTCGAACTCACCAGGGGGTGGCTCAATTTCCTGAATTCCCTTCTCAGCGAGGCCGTTTTGGGTTGGGATATGAGCCTACATTGAAAGAAATGCAAAGAGGGAAGACCAATAAGGCTAGCACCAGTACGGGCCGCCAGATTCGCTTTGTCAGGGAAGGCTCAAATGAACCATACCACGGTCAGCCTGAGCCATTTGTAAATGAAATAAGTGGAAAGATGCACCCAGGGTTTGAAATCTTTGCTAATGATGCGTGGGATAGCGAGGATGAGCATGAAAAGGTCGAGCAATTGGTGAAAGACCTTAAAGCAGACTGGATGGAGGCTTTGGATGGTGGGATCTTGATGTCAATGTTCGAAGAGGTCAGTCTAACAGGTAAGGATAAAGAAGAGCCAGCAGTGATGATGCTTGGACAGGAGACATTCGAAGACCCCAGCGTGCTGATAGTGGATGCAGTCGGAGAGTACAAGAATTGCACTTTCACTCCTGTTGTAAAATTTACTAATGCATTCACTAAGCTAGAATCCGAGTCTGAATTAGAGTATGAACTTGACTGTGAGTCGGAGTTTGTGCCTCATGGCCCTCCACATCGTCATTTCTATTTTGAATTTGAGTCTGATGCCATGTACTGTGCCCCGGAGGGCTTTGTTAATGAAATGGATGGTGATTCCGCTTACTTTGCTGTTCCCGAAATAAATTGTGTCGACCCTGACGACGATGAGATTGAGTTCGAGGGAGAAATACCCAAAGAGCTTAAGTCTCTAATCGAAAGGGAAAATGAAAGGAATGCTCAGCCAATAAAAGAAGAAGTTATTTCAATAAAATTGAGAAATGAGGAAAATCCTCGCATGGTTCAAATTGGTTCCGGGCTATCTTCGGAGGAACAGAAATTGCTCGTTGATTTACTCAAAGAATTCGAAGATGTTTTCGCTTGGTCCCACGCAGATATGCCCGGAATCGATCCTGAAATTGTGCTACACCGGATTCCTTTATACCCTGATGCAAAACCAGTGAAACAGAAATTGAGGAAAATTAGGCCGGATTGGGTAGAAAAGGTCAAGGAAGAGGTTACCAAGCAATTCAACGCCGGTTTTCTGATGGTAACTGAATATCCACAGTGGGTTGCAAATATCGTGCCGGTACCCAAAAAGGACGGAAGAGTCAGGGTGTGTGTAGACTTCAGAGATTTAAACAAAGCTAGCCCAAAGGACGACTTTCCCTTGCCTCACATCGATGTACTGGTAGATAACACAGCAGGGCATGCACTGCTATCATTCATGGATGGGTTTTCGGGGTACAACCAGATTCTGATGGCTCCAGAGGATCGGGAAAAAACAACCTTCATCACTGAATGGGGAACGTTCTGCTATCGAGTCATGCCGTTCGGACTGAAAAACGCCGGATCAACTTACCAACGAGCCGCTACGACTTTGCTACACGACATGATACACAAAGAAGTTGAGGTGTACGTGGATGATATGATTGTGAAAGCAAAGGAAAGAGAAGGTCATCTCCCAGCACTACGCAAATTCTTCGAGAGGATACGTAAGTACCGAATGCGCCTCAATCCACAGAAATGCACGTTTGGAGTCACCGCAGGGAAGATGTTGGGATTCATGATCACCACCAGAGGAATCGAAGTTGACCCGTAAAAAATCAAGGCTATTCTCGATATGGAACCACCCCGAACGGAAAAAGAGGTGCGGAGCTTTCTCGGGAAAATCCAGTTCATCAGTAGATTCATCGCAAAGTTAACATTGACTTGCGAGCCAATGTTTCGTCTGTTAAAGAAAGGGATACCGTTCAGGTGGGATGACAAGTGTCAGAAAGCCTTCGAGTCAATCCGGCAATATCTTCAAAGTCCCCCAGTGCTGATGCTGCCGACACCCGGGAAGCCTCTCATCTTATATCTATCAGTAACACAATCTGCAATGGGCTGTATGTTGGCACAAGAAGGTGAAGCAGGAATCGAGAAGGCAGTATATTATCTAAGTAAAAAGATGGTTGGAGCCGAAGAAAGGTACACACCCTTGGAGAAAACCTGTTGGGCCCTTGTGTGGGCCTCCAAAAAGCTAAGGCACTACATGTTAGCCTATTCGGTAGTGTTGATTTCTCGAATGGACCCTCTCAAATATCTGTTTGAGAAACCAGCACTCACTGAAAAACTGGCACGATGGTTACTCCTGTTGGCCGAATTTGAACTCAAGTATGTAACGAGAAAGTCGGTGAAAGGCAGGGCCGTTGCAGAATTCCTGGCAGATCACCCGATTGAGGGACCAGAAGATACAGAGTTTCAATTCCCCGATGAGCATGTCATGGCGGTGTCAAATGATGTTTGGAAGCTGTACTTCGATGGAGCAGCAAATCAGAAAGGATTTGGGATCGGCATACTGCTAGTTTCACCAGAAGGGCCGCACATTCCCCTCTCTTTCAAGTTAAATTTCGAAGTTACGAATAACCAGGCGGAATATGAAGCATGTATTGTTGGAATGGAGGCTGCTCTTGAAATCAGGGTGAAGAGGTTGGAAGTGATTGGGGATTCAAATCTGGTGGTTTCTCAAGCCAATGGTGATTGGAGAGTGCGGGAAGAAAAGTTGAAGCTATACCATAAGGATCTCGACGATCTGATTCATCAATTCGAGCAAGTAACCTTTACTCATATACCAAGGATGAAGAATCAGTTCGCCGATGCACTTGCAACTCTGGCGTCAATGGTAGAATTGCCCGCAGGGGTGAGAATGAGGCCAATCATGATCGAGCAAAGAAATAGGCCAGCCTATGAATATGTGATGAATGTTGAAGAAATTGATGATGGTCTACCTTGGTATCACGATATCTGGAATATGGTCGAGAAAGGAGAATACCCGGAAGGAGCAAATAAGAAAGATCGAATAGCATTGCAAAGGCTGGCATCACAATACATCATCTATGGTGGAAGGTTGTATAAAAGGTCATACTGTGGCATGCACAAGCTGTGCATCTATGGTGACGACATAAAGAGGGTAATGGAGGAGATCCATGAAGGGATCTGTGGTCCCCACATGAGCGGATTAATGATGGCAAAGAAGATTCTGAGGCAAGGATATTTCTGGTTAACCATGGAAACTGATTGCGTTCAGTATGTGCGAAGATGTCATAAGTGTCAGGTCCACGCTAATCTCATGCATGTTCCGCCATCTGAGCTTCATACAATGGCAACGCCTTGGCCTTTCTCAGTGTGGGGAATAGATGTGATCGGAAAAATCACGCCGCCAGCATCAAATGGACACAAGTTTATATTGGTGGCAATCGATTACTTCACGAAATGGGTAGAGTCAGCTTCTTATGCTACATTAACCGCGGTACAAGTGGCCCACTTTATCAAGTAGAACATCATTTATCGGTACGGGGTCCCTAATGCCTTCGTATCAGACAATGGTGTGCATTTCAAAGGAAGGGCAGCAGAAGTACTCGAAGAGTTTAATGTTCAAGTGCACAAATCAACAGTGTACAGGCCACAAACTAATGGGGCCGTGGAAGCAGCAAACAAGTCAATCAAGAATATCTTGGAGAAAACCATCGAATCATCTAGGGATTGGCATGAAAAGCTGCCGTTAGCATTATGGGGATACCGCACCTCTATTCGAACTCCAACAGGGGCAACACCTTATTCTTTGGTCTATGGTATGGAGGCAGTACTCCCCATTGAGCTCGAAGTGCCATCTTTGAGGGTAATGATAGAAAGTGAAATCGATGAGGCTGACTGGTTGAGCGACAGATTCGCAGAGCTAATGCTGTTTGATGAGAGGAGGCTGCGGGCACTATATCACATTCAGGGATATCAGAGAAGGATTGCTCGCGCGTTCAACAAAAAGGTAAAGTCCAGGGATCTGATCGAAGGAGACATGGTGGTGAAAGAGATTCGAGCACCGATATTCGATCCACGAGGAAAATTTAGGCCAAAATGGGCAGGACCATACATCATCAAAACTATCCTCAACGGTGGAGCGGCGGTGATTATTGATTTGGATGGTAACGAGTTCAGCAATCTTGTCAATTTGGACCAACTCAAACGATATTACCCCTGAGAGATGCTCGTTGGGCGGAAAATCGCAAGGGCGAACTGACCCAAGCAAAAATTAGAGCAAGCCTGCTAGGCTGAAAACCCACGTTGGGCGGTCTAGGCAAAATTTAAGGCAGAATATTCAAAAAGAGCTCGCTGGACCGAAAACCTGAAAAGGCGGTACCAGGCAAAATTTAGAGCGCAAAAGGAGAGTGTTAATACCCGAGTGAACCTTTGCTTGAACTACGCTATGACCTGATTCCTTGAAAAAGGATACGTAGGCAACCCTGTCCCGGGTTCGGTCAAAATCTGATGAGTTGGCCAGCATTCTCTCATGTCCAAAGAAGATAGCATATGGAACCAAGTGAACCAAGAGGGGGAAACCCTTCATCGTTCAATTTTATTCAAATCACTTCTTCGATTACATAAGCTGAGCATAAAAGTCTAAAAAAAAAAAAAAAAAAAATACCATTTATTCCGGGAAACAGCCTAGTGAGTCGAAAAGAAAGTTGCGCTAATTTCTTCGGCGTATTGCTCTCATCTGCATCCTCATCCAATCTCTGTAATGTCTATTTAAATGAATGGTTGGGTAGGGATCAGGGGCCCAAATGACCCTTTGTCTCCAAGAAGTACGGTAATGCTCAAGAACAGAATATTTGAAGGTGGGAAGGCTGAAAGTAGCAGGAACTGTATACTCCACTTCTTGGCGAATGCAATATTGGCGAAGAATGCGTTGTGGAAAATAATATGCATATCCTTGTAGTCCTGCCAAGATCACCCACGTGTCTCCCATATGATTGGCCGTCATGTCCGGCAAGGGGAACCAATGGCATCTCCAAGCAATATGATCCTCCTCCAATGACCTGAAGAAGTCAGTCCATTCATCTTCATCAGCCTCATCATGCACAAATGGCCTATCCACCCAAGTTCGGGGTTCGTAAACCCAACCACCTGCTGGCTCCCTCAAAAGCCCAACCTTGTCACATAACCACATCTGCAATCCAAAATATCCAAACCAAAGTCAAAACCAAGCCAACAACCAAAATTCCCAAAACCATGAAATCAAAACATCCAAACCAAACAAGCCGAACCTGAAGCAAGAGTGGACTCCCGGCAAACGTGACCGTTCTCCCAGCCTTGACCGCATCCAAGCCCATGATTGTCTTAGCCAAGACCATAAGAACCACATCCCTCCGCTGTTCAATCTGAGCAGCAACACCGACAATGGCGGAACTAGGGTGGCCATCATATGGGATCAACAAGTACAATGCCAAGAGACACATGCAAAGTGCGAACATGCGCCGATTCTGGACGGTAAAATCCAAGAGATCACCTGTAGGGCCATAATCCGCGAAGAGACGGAGGACATTGAGGGTCTCATTGCGAATTAAGAAGCGTGCAGCGCCGTTCCCTAGACCAAGCTTTCTACTGAGAATGTTGGCGTAGTTTTGGCGGATAGGTGGTATGACGGGATCCGCAAAAGCATTACCGCCAAGGTATGCTTGAAATTCTTCAATGGTTGGGCAAAGCTCTTGCATGCCAAAACGGAACAAATGGAGCTCCGAATCCCAACAACGAACGGCGGCGCGCAAAATGTCTTGGCGGATAGGAAAGGTGTGGAGATGGCGAAGTGCATTGAGCCCGAGACCCCGAAAGTTGAACCAATCGATGTTTTCAAGGCTAGCAATCCAAGTGTTGATAACAGAAGGGTTAGGGGCAGCCATGTGAGAGAAGAGGAAGATTGATGAAGGAAATATATGGAGGAAGAAATGAAAAATGATATGGAGATGGTGTGTGAGAAAGGATAGATTATGCATGGTATTTATAGAGAGCTTAGGAGGAACCTTACAAATTTACCATGCAACATTGGAAATCAAAGATTGCATTTTCAAGATGGTCAAATGCATATTTCCAAAATACTTTGTTGGAAAATTTGAAAATGCATTGGAAATGCATGGTATTTGTGGGAAAAAGGTGAAAAGACCTTGGGAAGGTGATGTTCAAAGCTTGGGGAATGATATAGCAGAGTAACAAGACGTTTGGGGCAGAGAAAACCATGCAAAAGGGTCCAAAAATGCGTTGGGAAACAACATTTCAAGTCTGCCCAGCTTAGACATTGAGCGCTCAAGGCCATAGAGTTGAGCGCTCAAACCCCCTGGACCACCTTGAGCGCTCAAGGTGGTGAGCTTGAGCGCTCAAACCCCCATTGAGCGCTCAAAGCCTGCAGAAGTAGCAGCAGCAGCAGCAGCTGCAGGATGGTCGTTGGATGTCCAAAACTTGTTCTAAGTACTTTGACCTTCTACCAACACCTGAACCAAGTCCCAATGAGTATTTGTGACTTCACGGAGAGTCTCGTTCCTCGAATTATCAAGCCGATACGCGTACGGACACGGGGTACATGAAGATAGAAATTCAAAATAGCTGTTGGAGGTCCAAATCTTTTTCTAGGCTTCGTGAGCCATGTTCAATCATCGAGACGCGTGTCATAGGGTATTTATGACCTGTTGGAACAATTTACGGGGCAGTCCTTCAAGAATATGGAGTTTCGGGGTTTCAACGGCCAATTCAAGCTATGGAAAGGTGACCGACATCATATCAAAAATGGTTCGGTGAGATCTCTCGTTGGTTTGTGACGGTCACAGGGGCATTTATGTCATTTATGACTTGGTCAAGGCAGTAGCGTGGCAGTGCATCATATTTAAACAGGCCCATGAAGTATATTGTTTCCAAATATGCCTTATGAACGCTAAATTCTGTTCTAAGGTTGTTTTGTTCATTCATTATCAGTTGTACATATATAAGGAGCGTGTCAAGCCGTGCGGCATGTAAATACATCTTCCGGTTGTACATAAAATCAAATAATCATGTTTCGACCAAATTCACGAACATGTTAGTCTTTCTTTGAAGTTGAATTTTAAACTTTGTATTTGGATACTTGGATTCAAAGTTTTGTGAATAAATTGTATACATTCTACAACAGGTTTATTCATTTGTACATCAAAAGCGAGAGAACAGTGCAATAAATAATGAAAGTGCAAGTCATGTATATACTCCGATCAAAATCCACGAAAAATCAAATGTCAAGTTTGAGTATCATCACTAACTACTGGGGCACACAGGCCCAATCCACCTATCTACCGGGGCACGCAGGCCCAATCAAAAGAAAAGATCAAAAGTAAAAGCAAGACTCTAAAGCTACTCTATGTCTACTATATACTACTCGGACTCGTCCATCGTCTCATCCGAGCTCTCAGTCTCATCACCATGCCGCTGCTCCAGTCGCTCCTGTCGGGAAGAGGGGTAGTTAGTGTCACTGACACTGTCATCATCGCTCGAGCTCGCCTCAACTATCCCCTCAGGAGCTATCTCAACCCTCTGACGGGTAGATCTCCGCGGTCCCTCTTCCTCGAGTCCCACCGCCGCAGGCTTCGAGCGCCCGAGTCGCACGGTTGTATCTCCAGGACCGCCAGCTCCATCGTGAGGCCTCTTCCTGATCATAGGCGGCTGCATCATCAAGCAAACGAGAAAAGGAATTAGTACATGGAATAATCAAGGAATTGAAAGGACAAGAAATGTATAGAGCAAACCGGTGCAACTCTCGGGCGAGAAGGCCCAGGGGTAGCAGGAGGTGCTGGCTCACCCTCCAAGCGGATGGCAACCTCCTGTCCGGCTATGAGGCGACGTATCAGGACACGAAGTCCCCGATTCTGCTCATACATCGTCTGTGCCGCCTCTTGTGAAACCTGCAAGCAAAATCAAGATTCATGTTGTCAGTACATTTGAACATTCATAATCAGGGCATGCAATATGGAATAAACAAAATGTTTCTTACCGGTGCCAAGAGCGGTGGGAAGTCAGCCGGTGGTCTTGGGATATCTATGACCCCTGCCTCTCCGCCAGCAGAAGTGATGTGCACCCACCACCTGGCCGCTTCTGTCTCCTCAGTCAGGGTACCAACACCCTCGCCCCGACCTCCTGCTACTCCTCCAGCTGAGGCACGCGCCTTCGCGGCCTTCTCTCTCTCCACCTTATCCCTCCACTTTGCTGCCCTCAGTGAACCGGCCAAGTACCTCCTCCGGTAGTCAACATAGCTCAAGGCCGGACGCAAGTACTGGCTCAAGTCCAAATCGGGCGTAGTGTAGCGCTCGATCTCCGCCAGCGTGTACCGAGACATCATCAGCACTCGAGGAGGGAGGCGCCCTGGAACCTGGGGCCTCTCAGCCCGTATCGACTGGCGCAGCACCCTGTCACCAAGGTACCAGAACCAGCCGTACTGGCACTCAAGAAGGACCCTCCCCCTCGTGATCTCTCTGCTCCGAGCTAGGTAAGGCTCGTCGACGGCGTCCCATACATCCCAGCGGACCTGCAAGAATTATTCAGACATCAGTAATCAAAATGCATGGTTATGGATGGATTGAAAGCAAATTGAATGCATGTGAGATTTCAGTACTTACCAGAGAAGCAGTAAGTCTGTCCAGCGAAACACGGAGGACCTGGAGGTTCCCACGTGCTAAACCACCATACCGAAAGCCTTCTCCCCAACACAGTGCCCGGGGGATGACGTTCGGGTCATGGTGGCGCGTCTCTGGAGGGTGCAACCCCAAAACCTCATAAGCCCAGAGCTGTAATGCAAACAACAAAATTGGTCAGTCAATACCAGTTTTAGTAATCAAGTGCGAATATTGAGATGCATGCAATTTAAATTGAGTAAACAAGGGTTTTGAATTTTACCTCCCAGACGCTCCACAGTCCAGAAATGCCAGTCCCTTTCCGCCTTGAGACTGCATTCATGAACGCATAGCAGCTCCCGAGCGCTGCTCCACCGCAGTCGTACTTCGCCGCCCTGGCGAAGTCTCTCAACCCTCCGAGATAGGAGAGGTGCACCCTGTTACGCCTGTTTGGGTACAAAGAGGCCCCAAACAGGTATAACAAGTAGCACCTCGCCTTCCGTGCTGCATCCTCCTCGTCCGTCGGCACACCCAGTCCGGTCATCTTGAACTGACCGTATGTGGACGTCTCTCCCTCTCTGGTGGGCACGAAGCCCAGAAACCACCTCAGTGCAGCCTCGTCCCTGCCTATCCCCGAGTCGAACGGGATCGGGTCTCCTCCTACCCGTAATCCCGTGAGTGCTGAAAAGTCTAGTGGCGTCATCGTCGCCTCTCCGAAGATAAGGTGAAAAGAACTCGTAGAGTCCCTCCACCTCTCTGCCAATGCCGTCACCACGGCATGGTCATGCTGTGTGCTCGAGAGAGTCGGGATGAACGCCCCGAACCCTGCCTGATCCACCAATGCCTTCACAGAGGCATGTAGCTGCTGGTAGATCTCCCAACTGGAGCCCATGCCTCCATGAGCCTTCAAGCGCAAGTTTCTTTGCAATAGACAACAAACAAGCAAGTAAACAGACGTTAGTCCAATCATTCATTCAATCATCGATTCAGTCATCAATCAAGCAGTAATTCAATCATTCAATGCAAATTAGGGTTTCTAGCTATTGAAAGCGCGTAGAAGCAATAAACAGGAAAGTCAAGCAAGCATACCGTCAGGCAGTCAGTCGAAAGGTGGACCTCGGGGTCCAATAACACCTCCTCTCCAAAGTACAACTCCCGGCGGGGAGTGTAGTCCTCAGCACCAGACGGCACGAAGAGGTGCACAGGCGGAGCATAAGTCGCCACGTCAAACGCCGGCCTCCCCCTCCTCAACCGCTGTCTGGCGGCCTGAACCACTGTAGTCCTGTGGCCGGCTGCCCTCTCCTCCTCCTCTGCCCGTAGCCTGGCCTCCTCTGCAGCCTCCTCTGTCTCAAACTCCTCCCAAAAGGCCCTCGCCGCTGCATCCTCATCGGCCGCCTCTCGCAACAACGTCGCCTCCCTCTCTCTACCCTCAACGATGGCCTCCCTCGCCGCATCCAGAATCCCTGGGGCATCCGCCGCTGCTGCCATCACTACCTCCTGGGGCGCGTGCTCAAGATAGTCCTCCCGAGAGATCCCTACCGGCCCCTGAACCGACGGCCTACTGCTCGTCGCTGACTCACCACCAATCATCACCGCCTTCCCCTATCTCCCGTGCTAGGCTGCCGACTGGGCCTCACTTCTATCCTCCAGCGGGATTCCCTAGCCCTAGCCACTCCGCTCGTGCCCTCCGCCCTATCCCCGCTACTACCACCACCAGTCCCCCTCTCCTCGACTGTCTCCTCACTACTGTCGCTAGCTACATTATGAACTTCTACCCTTTCCACATCCCTCACCTCTACCTTCTCCGCACCACCACCAACATCACCACCACTCCTCTCCACATCATCACCACCACCAGCACCACCACCCCTATCACCACCACTCCTCTCCACATCATCACCACCACCAGCACCACCACCCCTATCACCACCACCCCTCTCCATGTCATCATCACCATCACTACTACCACCAATCCCACTAACACCATCGCCACCACCCCTTTCTACATCATCACCACCACCAACATCACCACCACTCCTCTCCACATCATCACCACCACCAATACCACTCTCACCAACATCACCACTACCCCCACCGCCGCTGGACACCGCCGGATCACCACCATCATCACTCCTAACCACCTCTAATTTACCACCATCGGCACCTACTGTTTCCTTCTCCTTCTCCTCCGCACCGCCACCACTCTCAACCGTCGTATGCCCCTCTGGTGGCCCCTCAACTGCCGCATCACTACCTTGAGCGCTCAAGCTCGGTGGTGACAGAGCCTCAGCACCGCTGTTACCTTCTACCGCCGTCGGCGAACTCACGGGAGACCGTAGCACATCGGGATTCTCCATGGAAATCGATCTAACACTCTCAATCGAGCCCTAATCGAACTGGAATCAAACCGAAATTGTGCGAACAAACCCTAGAAATTGGGGGTTCTTGGTTTTGCAAGAAATTCGAGTGAGAAATGAATAAATTTGGATCGGAATCGCAAGAGAGGTGTACGAATTTGATCTCTGAAAGTTTTTGGAATGTTATGACGTTTAATCGGAGTAAATTGAAGTTAAAACCGAACGTTATGATTCTGAACCGTCGTCCCCGTTCAGAGGTTCAAGCGCTCAAGGTGGCCCTTTTGAGCGCTGAAGGTCCAAATTTGGAGATTGAGCGCTCAATGATCTGGAGTTGAGCGCTCAAGGTGGAGTTGAGCGCTCAAAGGGTACACCCTGAGCGCTCAAACTCAATCCTGGTATAACTTTTTGGCTTCTCTTGCTAGCTTTGCAGGGGCATTTTGGGCATCCTTAATGATTTGATAATATACTTTGGACTCCTTGGTCCTGTTTGTTTGAACGCATGTGGGTTCGGGAATTTAAATCTCACCAGTTGGTCGTGCTAGTCTGTATTACTCAATTGAAACGTGTTGTGAAATCATGATTCACTTTAGCGTATACGCGAAGAGTTTTGCCTGCATTTGGAGGACCACGTGTCCGTTTAAAACATCGTTTTGAGGACCGCGTGTCCGTTTAAAACATCGTTTTGAGGACCACGTGTCCGTTTAAAACATCGTTTTGAGGACCGCGTGTCCGTTTAAAACATCGTTTTGAGGACCGCGTGTCCGTTTAAAACATCGTTTTGAGGACCGCGTGTCCGTTTAAAACATCGTTTTGAGGACCGCGTGTCCGTTTAAATCAATGTTTTGAGGGTTTTTGAACCCATTCATGTTTATTTATTGAATATTTTCCATCGCCCCGATGAACTACGCTGGTCTGATCCCTGCAGTGGGGTACGTAGGCAGCCTGAGTGGCGCGACCGTGATTTTTTTTTCTTTTGCAGCTTGAGATGTATCACGGAGAACGAGTCGGGTTGTCTATGTCTTAGACGTCACTCATACCAAATCAATGGCATCGAGTCCCGTCCAAGAGGGGCAACTGTAGACACCCCGATTTTGAACCCAAGATATGCTCGAGCATTCCCGATGATGAAATGGACTAATCATAACTACCCAAAGTTTGTAAAGATGGCTTGAATCTGGTCAAAACCAACCCAAACATTACCAAATAACCCAACCAAGCCAAGCATTGTTGAACCAAGTCAAAACCAACAATTTGCCACCAAGAGCCTTAAGCGCTCAAGCCGTAAGGAGCACCTTGAGCGCTCAAGCCCACGACTTTGAGCGCTCAACTCTGAGCCAGTCAGGAATCTGCAGAATATCTAATCATGAGATTTTCTGCATGGGGAGCGTCTGGGGTGATCCTATACGATCCTAATACGTATACTACACCCTAAATATACTCCTAATTCTACCCCTAACCCATCCCAAATACAAAACCCACTACTTCTCTCTCCTCTCTTTCCCTCCACTCACTCTATATAAACTTTCCACTATCTCCTGTGGAAGGAGGTTGACCAATTTCACACTCCAAGCCACCATAGCTCCAGCAATCGTCTTCTCTCTCTCTCTCTCTAACAATACCATTGATCCTCCATCAAAACCTTAAAAAAAAAAACCATCTGTGAAACCCAAAAATCCAAGTTCTGATCATCAATCAACCCATACACTACGTTATATACCCAGGATACCCAAGAAAATACTCAACATTTTCCAGTTCTAAACCACCATCAATACCAAGCCTTCAAACAAGCAAAAAGGTAGTTAAACAAGTGATTAATTCACTGTTTTGGTTCTTCTGAGGAAGACCAGTGAGTTCAATCAAGTTCCTTATACTTGAATGGAGCTCACAAAGGTCAAAAAGTTGCTCAAAAACGTTTTCAAAATCTGCAGTGACAACAGGGGTTGAGCGCTCAAGCCTCATGCTTTGAGCGCTCAATCTCAGTTCTGTACAGTTTCTGTTTTACTAAGTTTTGGACTTTCTCTGGGTTTTGATTGTTATCTAATAGTTAATTATGCTCATGTAATTCTCAAAGTAGCTTATTTCTATCTCTAAATCACATGCATGAGTGTTGATTAATCATTTCATGATGATCAAGAGCCAAAATTCTTAAAAATCTTGTGTTTGAATGCAAAACAGTGACTATGATACTTCATAAACTTTTGTATTACGTGTTTATGGTCCTGAGAATCATCCAGAATCCGTTTTCCTTAACAAAAGTCAGAAAAATCATCTAAAGGCTTGAGCGCTCAAAGTCATCTGTTTGAGCGCTCAAGCTGTTCTTGAGCAGTTTGTTGATTCTTGGTTGTTTTGATGATTGGATCATTCTTTATTTGATTTATGATGTGAATATGATATTATTTCTATACTGCTGGTGCCTATATTTGTTGAATCATGACGGTTTACCTTTTGTTTCATCCTTTGAGAGATCAAAGCCTAGCCTTTATCGATCTGTTTCTCCATCAAAATAGTTTATGAGTATTTGATCTCGCAAAGAATGAGCAAAAAGGTAATACAGAGGCTTGGAATTTCAGAAGCCAGAAACTGGTTTGAGCGCTCAATCCTTGGGACTTAAGCGCTCAAACTGGTTTGGAGGGGTTGAGCGCTCAAGCCTTCACTTTTGAGCGCTCAATGTCTATTCTGGGATCCAGATTGTGAGTCAGTGTATTAAACCTCATATTCATGATTTCATGGGTCTTTGTTCAGTTTCTGTTGACGTTCATGCTCTGTAAATATTTATTGTAATTTCTTGTTTTCGTCATCCCTATGTAAATCATATACACAAGCATCCACGTTAAATTTGTATTGTTATATTTCCTTGCTACTTATGTGATTCCCGTTCCCGATTCCTCATTTTAGTGTTTCGAATTAAGTTTCAAATATTTTCAAAATCCCACAAAATATTGAGTAGAGACCGGTTCACGGACCGGGCGAGTGGGGTGCCGTAAAACCCTTCCCCTCTCGTAACCAAACCCCCGAATCCGAGAAATCTTTGGTTTCGTCATGATCAGTAAAATCTTTTTCAATGGGCAAATGAGTCATTTTTAATCAGGTTTCTCGGGTTCGGACCTTAAATCCGGGTGGCGACTCTAATCACAATCTTTTTCGAAACGCTGAAACCGCACCGATCTCCGTGGGCCGTCCACATAACCCAAAGGTATAAGGACATCTACCTTGCGCGGATTTCTGGACTTTCACAGTCGTGATCCTTATGGACCACCATCATGTTCACAGTACTACAATTCTAAAATCCACCAATCAACCGTATCAAACTCAAAATCCGAGTATCCAAACCAAATATACTCAACTTATAAACCGAGTGTCCAAAACAAATATAATCAACTCATAATTCAAATGTCCAAACCAAATATAGCAAACTTATAAACCGAGTGTTCAAACAAAAAATACTCATGATCCAAACCTAATACAGTACTCTTTCAAAATAACAAGATAAATCATGGGCACGAGATGGGACAACATGGATGTTGGCCGATCACTGCCGTCCGTGGTCGGTCATGGATGGCTTAGATCACAACTTGTCCAAACAAATCTGAACTGTTCACTGCCGAACTGATCTGAGCCGTCCATGGCCGATCACAGTTGACCGTGATTGGCCCGACATCCATGTTGTTCCTGAAGGGACAACACAATCGCCCGTTCTCCAAAAATCATTTAATTTAATTGTACCCTCAATGAAATCATAACCTAGAGTTCGCTTAGACAATAATAAAATTTATCATCAAGTCACAATACCTTACGAGACAAAAGAAAAAAAAAAAAATTCAATCATCATAAAGTGCAGTGTCAAATTACAAGGATGGGTTTAATTTCTCTTTGGTATTTTTTCAAACATCTTATATGTATATAATAATGACCTACATGCTCCATCTTTACTTACTCAAGGACACTATTCTTGAAACAAATCCAACACACCAAAAATAATCTACTACATAATCATCAAATGCCTTTAAACAATATTTCAAAGTTCAAATGCACGAAAATTTCGTAACATACATATATCATATACACTTAGACCATGATAGGGTTTGCTAAAAATTGGGAAAAAACACTATAGATCACGAATTTTATTTATATTTCACTATACTTTCCCATATCTAAGTACTAGTGTCTTGCCCGTGCCCGAAGGCACTTGATGAAGTTCGAAAGCCATACCAAATGCACTCATCTCATCATTGATTATTCCGGCTAATGCTATGCTAGCACCCCTATCATGATTGTTAAGTGAAACTAAAAAAAAAAAGAAAAGAAAAACCAATTAATTGGTCAATTCACGTTTTCTACAATATAAGAGGGCAAAAAAGTTTGAACAAAAATCATTTACCATTCAAAAATCAACTAAACCAAGGAATGAATAGATTTGAAGAACACTTCTCTCCCATGTATTTTGGAAGCTTTTAAAAATGCACAAACTTTCTGAGACATCCCAAAATGGAATATTTGACAAACCTTTGCAAAAGGGAATGAGTAATTAAACCCAGAGATTCATGCGGAGCAAAAAATATATAATTTTAAAGGATCACTAAAAGAATCTTTTTTTATTTTCTTTATGATTTTCAAACCAGTAATCCAAATCATTTTAAAAGTAGACTGTGTGTGAGAGAGAGATTATAGACGGTGTATTTTTTGTAATCCAAGAGAAATTTCAGAGAGAGAGTAGTATTTTGAATTTTAAATTTCTCTATGAGGCTTGGATGTATGTGAGAGAGAGAGAGAGAGGATTTTTTAAATTTGAAATTCACATATGAATTAAAGGATGGTGTTTATTTTGCGAAATGAGATTCTTTCACGTGTTTCTTTTCTATCCGCTTTCTTCTTCTTGTTATTTTGAAATTGAAATTTTCCTATGAAGGATTGGATGTTAAAGAGAGAGAAAGAGTATTTTTTGAAATTTGAAAATCCCATATGAAATAATGGTTCTTTTAGAAATGAATTTTCTTTCTTGTGGTATTTTTTTGATCTGCAAACCTTTT
The DNA here is from genome assembly GCA_020921065.1 of Vaccinium darrowii. Lineage (NCBI taxonomy): Eukaryota > Viridiplantae > Streptophyta > Magnoliopsida > Ericales > Ericaceae > Vaccinium > Vaccinium darrowii. The sequence continues at coordinate 26,945,269 of CM037160.1, forward strand.
ACTGGATTGGGTGTCACACACACACACACAGAGAGAGAGAGAGAGAGAGAGAGAGAGAGAGAGAGAGAGAGAGAGATATTTACTTTTTGAAATTTGAAATTCCCATATGAAATGATGACTTTGCCTTATTATAGATATTGTTAAGAGAGAAATGAGAGATTTTTGAAACATGGAAATGCCATGTAGGACATTTTGAAAAAAACCTTTGTGTAATGTAATATAAATTTGGCAAGAATCCTTCTTCTTTTGAGTAAAATTCCCAAAATGCTATTCCAAAGTTGTCTGAATAAATTTTGCTAGGATCAAAGCGCAACTCTCTTCGCGTAGATCATGCTTCCTCTTTGCATTTTTTAAAGATTCCTAAGTCTTGATCATCAATTTGGGACTGAACGATGAGGGTTTGCAGAGTTTGGGTGGAGAAAGAAAGAAGAGAGCTTTTTGGGAGCTTTTCCCTCTACACTAGAGAGCTTGCTTGGGGTTTATCCCTATCCCTACCTTTCTGTCACCCCTCCTTTTCCTCTTCACCCCCGGATCTCGTTCATTTTCCTCTTTCCCCCTCATTCCCAGTTTGATTTTCCGGGGGTGGGTCGGCCACCTCCCCCCCCCCCCCCCCCCCACACACACACACACACACACAAAATACCTTTCCCTTTGCTCCGCCACCCTCTCTTCACCTTCTCGCTCTTTCAAAACCCACCCTACAATCTTTGTGTTTCAAATATTGAAAAATTATTCAGTGTGGTGTTAACATTAAACTACGATGGGATAATTTATGAATTTAGCGAATTTTTTTATTCTATGTTAATAGTTATTTAATTTTTTTTCATGGGGTCGCTCGACCCCACTCCTTGCAATGTGGCATCGCCACTGGCTGGATGGCATTTCATGAATATAATGATGAGTTTCGGGTGAAGAGAGAGAGAGAGAGAGAGAGAGAGAGAGAGAGAAGAGGAGAGAACAATTGAGAAAAGGGGGGAAAAAAAAACCCAGAGAACTCAAGTTAGTAAGGGGGTGTTCCACTAACTTGTTTTTTTTGGTTTTTTTGGTTTTTTGACTTTTTTGGATGTTTTAGTTTTGCAAAAAAACTAACTTGTTCCACTAACTAGATTTTTGATTTTTTTGGTTTTTAATTTTGCAAAAAAACTAGTTTGTTCCACTAACTTGTTCTATTAAACTAGTTTTTTGCATGTTTAGTTTTGCAAAAAAACTAACTTATTCCACTAACTAGTTTTTTTTGGCTTTTTTGGTTTTTAGTCTTGCAAAAAAACTAAGTGATTTTTTGTTAGTAAAACTAGTTTTTTAGTTAAAACAAAACTGTTTTTTTTAGCGGAACGGCCCGGAATAAGAGTTCCATGTTTTCCTATAGACTCAAACCCTAATATCCTTTAAAAGAGGGTCAAAGGAATAAGCTTAGCCCGGTGGAATCAGGACCAAAGTGGAGCGGATAATAACTAGGTTTCCCAGCGAAGCACCTCGCCACACGTGCATGGCATGCAACCATAGTTACCAACTTACCGTATACATACCGGACCCCGATAAACGCGAGTTCGTTGCGTTGCCCGTAGGTTTCATTGAGCGTCTAAATCGATTCGTGAATCGCGGCGGAATACTACATTTCTCGAAAGTCTGGCGGCTCAATTTTTTTCCGTCTCACTGGTAAGTCAATCGATCGAGCTATCGAAGATGAAATTCGGGGAGACTTTTATGGAGTACGTAAATGGGAATCAGGATGATGGGTTTGTTGACCAGTGGTGTCATGTTGAGTACAAGAGGCTCAAAAAGGTCCTCAAAAACTGTAGGGTTTGCAGGGGGGAATTAAGCGATTCTTGCCCTAGAGCAGCACCTGGGCAGGATGATGAAAATGGAGACCAAACACTGCCTCCTCCTCGTGAATTCTGTCAATGCGAAGGTTGTCCATGTATGTCTCACTACACTTGTCACTTGTTTTGCCTTTCATTAGTTTGTTACTCCCTCCCTCCCTTTTGGGAAGACGTGCAATTTTCTGATAAAAAAATAAAGTAATTCCGTTCATAATTTTATGAATTTTTTTTGCACCAAATTAAAAAAGTCATGGAGATCTTGAAACTCGAAAAATCATGTGCAGTTTGTTTTATTGCTTAATGATCTCATTTTATGCGATTGTGGGTTTTGTGATGTCCTAGTCTAGGGCTCTCTTGGGACTAGGGCTGATACACGAACCAAACGAGCTCAAGCTTGGTTTGATAACTTAACGGGTTATAAAATATGTTCGTTTTGATAACTTAAGGGGCTTTTAAAATATGTTCGAGCATGTCTTGTTTATGAGACGAACTGATCCCAAACCAGTTTTAATCGAGCCGGTCATGAATTGATCTCGAGTATGATGGGTTTTTTTTTTAACGTCATAAGTCGATCCATAGTTTGTTCAAGCTTGGCTCGAAAGTTAAATGAGCTTCGAAAAGATGTTTAAGCTTGGTTCGTTTATGAGATAAATCAATCTCAAACGAGTTTTAACAAGTGGACACGAGTGGTTTAGTTTGTTTATTAGCCCAACTTGGCGTAATGAGCTGGATATTAAGGAGGGATGTAAAGTTACGTGAACTAAGGCTCCGTTTGTTCGGCCGTAAAATATTTTACATGTGTTCCGGTGTTTGGTTGTATAAAAGATGTGGAAAACAATTTATCTGTAAGAGATTTTCCATCAATGGGAGTAAAATGACTTACGGAGGATTTCATTTTCCATCAGTGGGAGTAAAATGACTTATTGCGAAATCCTCTGTACATCATTTTATGTTGTGATCGATCCTGATGCCTCTCCTAGAATTCAATCACATTTATAACTCTTGTTCAGTCAACTCCACAAGTGACCACGGGTATAACAACTTTCTACAGCTAGCTCGCTCTCTCGAGTAGAACAACGCCAAGTGGAGGGAGAGGGTTGTAGTTGTGTTTTATTACTTAGAGCATCTCTAGTGCACTACCTAAAAAATGTTTGCTAAAGTGTACAACTAAGCACATGTGGGACCCTATTTTGTGTGCCAAGAACTTAGTTAGCTAGCTGAGGAGAAATGCACTTTAATAGGGCTCCCTAAAAATGTTCATTATCTTTTAGAGTGAGACCTATTTAAGTGGTGAGGGGTGCCAAGTGGTCCCACAAAATTCTCCTCTCCTTCCCTTCTCTCTATCTCTCTCCTCTTTCTCTCTCCTTAAGTCTCTCCGCAAATTTAGGTAGTCACTTAGGGCACTTTAGGTAGTGAGGAGTGCCACCTAGGATTTTAGGGAGTCAATTTTTGTGCACTAGAGACCATTTTTTGAGTTTTTCTTAGCTAAATAGTTAGGACACTTTAGGGAACTCTTTTAGGTAGTGCACTAGAGATGCCCTTATTATATAGATACTTATGCATGAACGAGAACTCTCGTTCGTACTTGTTTTGAAATTTGTGTTGTGAAAATTTATTTGAACTTATAAAAACGAAGATTTTGTTTTTGGCAAAATCATTTTACATAAAAGTTATTTTCCAAAGTAAAATGTTTTACGTCGAAACAAATGGAGCCTAAGTACTAAAATAGGGAGGGAATTACCAATACATACTCAAGGCATTGCATTTTCCATGTTTTGTGGATAAACTATGAAAGGAAGTCCCTTAACAACCAAGGATTTAAATTGGAAATGCGATGTCAAAATTTTGTTACTAAGTCTAATCTTGCCAATCAAACAGATCATAATGGTATTTTGCATCTTCTGGACATAATTTTTAATTGGTTGAATATTGTGTTGAACATGTGCAATAAATATAGCCGTACAACGTTACGAGACTAAGATAGCGTTTGACTGATTTGAAGTGGGTAATGGAAGTGGCAAAGAGATGTATGACATTTGGTTAAAGGCGGAAACATATTGAACCTAGCGAACAAAAACAAAGGGGATTGACATACCAAATGAAAAGTAAAGAAAATCTGCCAAGTCCTACTAATAGTTATCTTTGCGCTTGTTGTTAACCGTAGTCAACGCTTTTTAACTTATTGTTGAACGATTCCCACCTAACCTGCCAAATAATCAAAATATAACAGTTTGGGGGGTTTGTCTTCCCTTGAATTCCTAGGCCCATAGTTGGGGGTGGTGACATGAACTATACTTATCCGGCAAAAAAAACATGAACATACTATGACAGGATTAAAGCCTCGCGGGATTTTTAGAAGCAAAGCTTATTATGTTTGCATTTTTTACGCCATAACAGAACTCAATGTTCTTTATTACATTGGCAAACAATTTCTTGCCTAACCTGCCAGCCACTTAAAAAATCATAACAATTTAGGTTTTATATACTTCAGCTGTTTTCCTAGATCCATTGTCCATTTCTTAAATTTCATCCTGTTTATTATGCATTGACACTTGGTTATCTGTCGATTTTGGCCTCTCTTTTCTGCTTTCCCAAAAGGAAATCATCTCAATGGTCCTAGAAGCTGCAATAAATGTCCTGTCATTCGCAAATTTGGCAAATTCTGGAATACTGCTTTTATGACATCCACAAAAACAAATGTTAAATGGGAATGGGAATGGGAATGGGAATAGGAATAGGAATACAAGTTTAAAGGGGTGGTATTAAACATAAAAAGCGAACTAAGTGTTCTTTGTTTTGGACTTTTGATGATGTATCAATGGAAAAAAGTGAACCACAGAGCCTTTTAAAAAGGTTGGAAAGAACCAAAAACACAGTGCCTCACCTGAAGTAAAAAGGTGGAAAGAGCCTTGTATCGAAGGCCGCACATGATTTTGTTCCATGACTTCTTTAGAATCGATAGGACTTTTGATTTTACTCCGTCCTCTTTATGTAAATACAACTTTTGGAATCATGCATTGACATAAATGCCTAACGGGTCACAACTCGCAAGACTCAACCTTGTTAAAAACGTAATCTTGAAATTATAATGCTACCGTAATCACTGGAATCCTATATGCATGCCAATGCTTTGTGTATAAATTGGAAGTCTTTCAACTTAAGGATCATTTAGATTCATGAATGGACTTGGAAGTAGCTTTAATAAGTATGTAAGTGTCGGACTCTTTCTGAATCCTTCACATGATCTAGTCAATTTTTACTATAGATGCGCAACACTTGTTGGCGTGAGGTAGGTCTTTAGGCAGAAAACGTTACATTTATTCCTGTTCTTTCAAGTTACAATAAAGCACAATTAATTGACATTCAAGTAGAAGAAAGCCAAACTTGGAATAATCAACACCCATGCTGTTCTATCTCCTAATTTGATGTCCAGCTATTAGTTTTGTGTTCTTGTTCCCATTGCCTTAGTCTGGCTCGTGATCATGCTTCTGTTGTTGTAGTGTGTGATCAAATGTTCTTTTCCGAGTTAATGAAGGAAGCTTCAGAGATAGCTGGATTCTTTAGTTCGAGAGTTAGACACCTCCTCCGTCTTCATATTGCCACTGGGATGCCAAGATACATGATCCGCTTACGTCGATGTTTCAAGGATGATCACCAAGCAATGGTACAAGAGGGACAGATGCTGATTGATTACGTTATCATGAATGCTATTGCTTTGCGCAAAATCCTTAAGAAATATGATAAGGTTAGTATGAATGCCTCCATTTCTATTAAAATTCTTTTCACTTTTTGGGTTGTTAAGTTCTTTCCAGAAAGGGTTTTTTTTATTTTATTTTTTATTTATAAAAAAAGGATGTCACAAATAGGTATCCGGAAGGAGTAGATTTGCTTTGCTATACGACAGACTTAGATTTGGGATTATCGATTGAGTGTATACAGAAGAAAACAACTTATTTTTGTCGAGTCAAATGTTTCTAGTGGTGTTGACGAGAAGAATCTGAAAAGTAACAAAAATTGGGCCAAAAGGTTGGCTTTTTTGGGCTTTCTTGTGTCTTTACTAATACAAAATTGATTCATACTCATTTACTCACAAAAAGGTTCACTACGGACGAGAATAAGCCTAGGGGGAAAAAGTTAAAGTTAGTTTAAAATGTACCTGAGCAGGTCAATATTTGTGAATTTCGAACAATGTTCCATTGAGTTTCCTGTTCTTTATTTGTTGGTGTAGGTGCACAGATCTGTTGAAGGAAGAAAATTTAAGTCTAGGATGCAGGCCAAACGTATAGAGATACTGCAATCTCCTTGGTTAATAGAACTTGGAGCTTTCTACATGAACGCTAATGAACCAGAGGGTCCCAACTTGTTTTCCAGTTCGTTCTCTTGTGATCTGAATGCTGCAGAGCCTGTAATAACCTTGATGCTTCCAGATTCTGTGAAATCAGAATATAACCTGAAGTGTGCTATTTGCTTGGTAACGGAACATTTAATTGCAAATTGAAGGCAAAAGCATTGAATTGCTCCTGACCATGTTTTAATTGATTCTACACTGTTGATCACTTGTATTTGTTTTGGATGCATCAGGACCTTGTTTTCAATCCGTATGCTTTGAGCTGCGGCCATATTTTTTGTAAGTTATGTGCTTGCTCAGCTGCTTCGGTGATGGTCTTCCAAGGTCTTAATGCTGCAAATCCAGAGTCCAAGTGTCCAGTTTGCAGAGAGGTTAGCATGTTTTGATTTTACGCCTTCCTTGAATGTACGTTTAGTATAGCCAATCATGATGTCACTTTGAAAACTTTGGAACACAAGTTTTAAAGTCAATATCTTACCTTAGTCACCCTTTACTATTTTTTCCACCGAAATTAGATTGACGTAGAACTGTAATGACCAAGTACGCGCAAGTGGGAGAATATGAAGTAAAGTATTTGGGAATTAAGTTAGATGGGATCTGGGTAGGGCTGTTGGGTACAGATGCGTGAGTAGTGGTCGGCCCAATTAAACCTCTAATTCCGGCTTTGGAGGACTTGGTTAAAATGGGTCATAACTTTACTAGTGGATGTTTCATGCACCACCATTGAGGTGGCTGGCACGAGGCCCGCAACCTGAGCCGGCCTAGGGGTAATTGGAGGACTCAATTAAAATGTGATTTTTGTGATTAGCAGCAAGAACAATTTTACTGCGGTATGAAAGATCACATACTAATGGGAATCCTTAAGAATTTATTATGCAATTCGTGAAATATTTCCTCAGCTCTCTTTTACTTTAATCAACCATAGCCTGACCAAACACACTGGCCATGTTCGGTTGGGAGCTTTGCTCCGGCTTTGGTAAGTTTCTATTTTGCTGACATCATCATTTTTCTCACTTTTCTCTCTATCTCTCTCCACTTATTACACCTGCTTACATCATCAAAACTAAACTCCCTCAAAACTCCCAACCGAACAAGGCCGCTATGATTTTGTTACTAACCACACAAACCATGTAGCAACATAGACCAAGTAACAACAGGCAGCAAGTGTAACTTCCGAATCATTTTTCCAGCTCTATATAGCAACAGATCATCAAACTCTCCAAACTTCTTCATGCCCCCAAAGAGTTGGAGCTAGATTTTTGTCACCTTCCAAGCTTATTTAAACAGTACTGCCTAGGAAACCATGAAAAGAAAAACATACATCATGCGGACTCTAAAATTATAAGAACAAGGTCTAGCGGTCTATGCTCGTCTCGTAGTAAGATGAAATTTCAAAGATATTGGGGGATAAAACAAGGCGTTAAACTTAAATGTTATAAAATCCTCCACTCTAAACTGTCTAAAATTCTACAATTCTACAGTTTTACTACTCAAATTCATCCTATCTAAGATGTTTTTGCTGGATTAAACTGAGGACAAGGTGGCTATTTTTCCAAGACTGCAACTTTTATCTTCCATGAACAATAACAACATACTCATGCTTTATATTATTGATAGGTGGAATGTCAAAAACATACTCATGCTTTTGTCTCCGACTAGTCGGTCTAGATGCTATGCTATGCACCTCTGTCCCACTCGACCAGTGCCTAGAGATTTTTAGAACATTTCCCCCAAGTCCAACCACTTCTCTGTAATGAACTAGTAGTAGTCAAATGGACTACATCACAAAGATCTTTAGTCTTCCACTCTTCAGTAATTCAATAGAGTACGAGAATCGCAGGCCCTCTTCAGTATTCACCACTCACCATTCAAGATCGAGCTTCTTCGGCCATGGATTCAATAATGTTGAACCTTCTTGCGTGGAAGTCTTGGAGAATCATAACTGTTAGATCCAAATATCAAGCTCGTGAAGCTCCTGTGGGTATGAACCCGAATTGGAAAACAAATTAGAGGTCCACCCATTGTAATCAGGTGTAAAACTATCGTGGATTGATACTGTTATTCCTTAAATGAGTAAAAATTGATATGCATCCATGTTTCTCTTTTTCTAGCAGGTCTTGAAATGTTTGCTTTACAAGAATTATCGCATGCATATCCAACATTTTTGAAATGTTTACTTTGCAAGAATTATCGCGAGCATATCCCACATTTTTGCCAATTTCTTACACGAGTATATGTTTATTTTGAGGAGTGCATCTAACATAATTTTGGAGTTTACTGGCCCTTATTTCTTTACTTGTGGATGTTGTGATTGAGTTGAAAGCTTACTGATTTTGCCGGCAGTATGAATAACCCGTATGTTGGACAAGGGTAGCGAGAGTGATATTGTTGTGATATGGGCACTGGGGATATACTGTCTCTTTTTGCAGTTAGTGAACCCGTGCTCCTGTGCATACGAGCACCCGTGATCTTTCTTGTGGTCTAGTGGGATTAGATCATAAGAAACTTAGTAATTTTTCCCTGCAGATAACGCATGTCCTTAAGAGTGTTTTATGTTTCAGTTTTTGGCTCTTTTGGTTGTGTAATATTGTTACTTTGTAATGCTTGACATGCCCCGGGCTTACTCATTTCTCTCTTTTATGCAGATAGGAGTATATCGTGATGCAGTGCACATGATAGAATTAGATCTGTTGGTGAAGAAAAGGTAATGAAATATGTTAAACGCCTCATCTTTTCCATTTCCTTGTGATAATTTACCTGTGGTAATTGATTCTTGAAAGTTTCCAGGTGCAAGGAGTATTGGAAGGAGAGGGCGGTCGCTGAACGCATTGAGATGGTGAAGCAATCCAAATTTTACTGGGATACTCAAACCAAGTATATAATTGGATACTGATACAAGCGTAGCTCCTATTTGATCGGTTAGTGAAAAGTGTGATAAGAATTTGCAAACTGCGAATCTGAGGAAAAGTTGCACAGACTTTACTCTCTTTAAACTATTTTCCTGGAAACTTGGATTCCCGTCACTAATCTGTGGTTTTTTTCTTTCCCCTCATTTTTTTTTGGACATTGTTCAATGTTTCGTTAGACAAACTTGACAAGGTAGGAATCTCATTGCTTAAATTGGTTCTTCTACACAGACAGGGAGATCATATATATCTGTGCAATATATAAAAGGTAATGAAAATATGGATGGGAGAAATGTCTTTTGTAGGAGCCTCAAAATAATTTGGTGAGAAGCTACAAAGTAAAAAATTATTAACCAAAACTAATTTTTTTTTTAACAAAGACAAAATTTTGATCCCAATTCTTTTTTGGATTATTGGTATGCTTTTATTTAACTCTTTGAAAATTTCAATCAAAACATTTTACTCTTTAGAATTCTCTTGCCGAGACGAACCAATAACCCAAAAACAATGGTATGCAAAACTAAAAAATGAGAAAAAAAAAATGAATAAGGACAAAAAAATTGAATTCAAGGGAAAAAAATTTACAACATTATGCGCACACATAGAGAGAGACAACGGGGGAGGCAAATGTGGAGGATTACGGGGTTTGTGAGGTGGTGAGTTGAATGGGTAGCTATGGTGGCTTAGGAGCGATGGAGGTAAATCGTGGCCTAAACTAAAGAGAGAATTTTTTAAGATTATTTTTGTAATTTATTAAAAAAAAAGTTTGGATGATAAGTTTTTGATTTTCGGATTCTACTCGGTTAAACAAATCAATAATCCAGATAAATCTACGCTAAAACAAACACATGTGGAAAAGATTTGAATAAACATTGTAGATATTAGATAGGGGCTTAACTGTCATTTGTAATTTGTCTAATTAATTTAACGGAGAGAGGCACGGCATTAGTTATAGGGACCTTTTAAACGCAAAATTAAAACATTGGGGATGAATTTATTGCAATTGGTATGTTGAAGACTAAAACGATAGCAAGTAATACTTTGGGACCAATACTGTATTTAAGCCTTTTCCCAATTAGTAAACTGGGACACGGATCAGAATATCAGATCAAAATTGTAGGGTTTTCTATGTAATTCTCCGAAATACTAATATACTCCTCCACTGCCTTTCAAAGCCATCAGAATTAGAAGCAGCCCAAAATCTTCAATCGGACAGGTACAACCCTCTCTCTCTCTCTCTCATCGTCTCTCTTTCCGTTTGCTCTTTTCTTGTGCGTAATTTGATTTGGATGCTTGAACATAATCTTTGGAGTATTCCGATGTACGATCCTCACACCATATAGTGCATCGATTTAACGCACAAGTACCATACATTTCTGCCGCATCTTTTTATTGAATTTTGGGGCCTGAACTAAATCACGTAATCTTCACTAGGACCCTGCCATTTCGCTCTCAATCCTCCCTCTTGCGGGTTTTTGTAGTTTGGGATGTTTTCGGAAGTCACTTTCACGCTCGCACTCGGATTATGTGACTAAGGGGCGGCCCTCTAACTATGTTAAAGATATTAGAATACGTATATCATCGGTTCCTGCAAATCTAGTATAGTTTCTTAAAGTATAATGGACGTATCAATCCATCTGTCTCTTAGAACAATACATATTCATTTTAAAGAATTGTAATGCTTGTCGTTTCGAATATTTTGAATACTCCACGGAATGCAGACACTAAGCGTTCGGCAAAAGGAAAACTCAATTTTTTTTTGAATGAAGTACATATTCAGCATATTTTAATTTTGGTGTTTGATGTTGATAATAGGGTTTCAGAGTTTGTTTCCTGGTATTCTTCAGAGTGCATATTATCAGTCGAATCACAAAATCTCGACGGGGAGAAAGAAGCCTAGCGCACGTGATGATGACAATCAGGATGGTGGTGGGAAGTCTAGGAGGAAGGCAGTGGTGGAACACGATGATGAATACTCCATAGGAACAGAATTATCCGAGGACCAACCCGTTCAGGACGAAAAAGTTGTGCCAGTTGGTGGAAAGAAGAAGGGAAAGAAGGGAGCTTCTAAGACTTCACAACATAAAGACGAGGATGTAGAAAAAGAAGATGAAGAGGAGGATGATGTACCAGTTGTACAATTTGCGGGTAAGAATAAGTCTAGATCCAAAAAAAGTGGGAGCAGCACTTCGTTTAGCTCTTCGAGTTTTGGGTTACTTGGAGAGGTGGACGATGAGGATGACAAGTCTGGAGTTACAAGTGATAAAGATAATGGTGTTGCCAGTGATGATAATGAGTCTGTAGTATCTTTTTCTGGGAAGAAAAAGTCATCTAAGTCAGGAAAAGGTAATAGTAATCAGGTGAGGGCGTCTGCTTTTGGTGCAATTGCGGACGATGAGGATGACGATGGGGAGGCCATTGATAACTCAGTTGCAGAGAAGCAATCTGATGATGATGATGTGGTAATTTCTTTTCAGGCAAGAAAAAACATTCTAAATCCAATAAGAAGAGCAGTGGTTCTGGTATTGATGAGCTTGACCGCGGGGAAGAAACTAAGGATGAAGCTAAAGAGGAGGAAGAAGAAGATGATGTTGCTGCGATAAGTTTCTCCGGCAAGAAGAAGAAGTCTTCAAGCTCTTCAAAGAAGAGTAGTAAAATATATAGTGATGCTTTAATTGAAGAAGATGAGGAGGAGGGCACATCTTTTACAAATGATGATTCTGCTACTCTGGATGAATATCCATCATCAATAATGTTTTTCGGCAAAAAGAAGTCATCCAAAAAGAAGAGTAGTAGTGCTTTCAATGCGCTTGAATCTAGCCTTGGAGTTGAATCAAATATGGACCCAGAAGAGCATAGTGTGGTTGTTAGTGGTAAAGAAGCTGATGGTTCCAAAAGTAGCAAGATTGAAGATGTTGTAGAAACTTCAAAGAACAAAAAGAAGAAGAAGAGGAGTGGGAGGACTGCTCAAGAAGAGGAAGACTTAGATAAACTTCTGGCAGAACTCAGTGAAGGGCCTACCATTGCAAAACCAGCTCCAGCTCCTCCTTCACAAGAGAATAAAGTTCAGACTCAGTTTGAATCAGTTGGATTGGTAGATGCTTCAATTGAAAAGGAAGCTGAAGAAGAAGGAGGTGTGGAATCTGCTGCTGCAAAGAAGAAGAAAAAGAAGAAGGAAAAGGAGAAAGAGAAAAAGGCGGCTGCAGCAGCAGCTGCAAATACACCAGCAGCTGCAAATACACCAGCAGAGGAATTAAGGCAAGAAAATCAGGAAGAAGCAAAAAATGAAACAAAGGGCAAAACAACAGATAAGAGAGTCCCAAATCATGTAAGGGAGATGCAGGAGCGGCTGGCTAGGCTTAAGGAACTGGAGGAAAAGAAGAAGAGGAAAGAAGAGGAGAAGTTAAGGAAGGAAGAGGAAGAGCGAAAGAGGCAAGAGGAACTCGAAAGGTTAGCAGAAGAGAAGAAGCGTTTGAGAAAGGAAAAGGAAAAGGAAAAGGAGAAACTTCTGAAGAAGAAACTGGAAGGAAAGCTATTAACTGGGAAACAAAAGGAAGAAGCGCGGCGACTTGAGGCAATGAGGAACCAAATACTTGCTAATGCTGGAGGTTTGCCTGTTGCTACTGGTGATGCTGCTGGTGCTCCCACAAAACGACCCAAGTATCAAACAAAGAAAAAAACACATTACTTGAGACCTGGATCGATCCAGATGGATTGGAGAATTTTATATGAGCATGGATCGATCCATGTGAGACCCGGATCGATCCATATTAGGCTGGAAGAGTTCTGTGCACAAGTGGATCCAGATTCGTCTTGATTGTGCCTTGGCAATTTTTCATCCACTCCTTTACCCTCGTGAGGGCTTGTTCACTCCCGGGCCTCAGCCAAATCATCGTGTCTCGGCTCTCAAGGCCCGGTGTTTGCATGCCATGGAGCACGTGGACCTTGGTTGCATGGGACGGTTCCTAATGCACTTCAAATCGCGCCTTATGCCGTGGTTTTACCTGAAACTTCCAAAAATACACTTCGCGCAACATTAATCATATAAGGCGTTAAATCGCGTTAGTGTGTGTGATAGATGAGTACGATAAGCCCCAGTTATGTACAATATTGGGGGCTTATCATTCGGCTTCTGTGATTTTTCACGTTTTTCAAGACATGCGATTCCGCTCCCAAGTTTTGAACAATTTGTGTGTGTGTAAAGTTTGAACAATTTTTGTGTATCACTAGACTTATTGTTCTAATTCTAAGCTTAAAAAAAATAAGGTATGAGATGCAAGAGGTTGGAATACACTTTTGAGATAAATGTGTTCGTGACATGAACAACAATGGTCCTCATTGTCAACTCCTACTAGTCATTTCTTGTGTGCTTGGATTTGACTCGGGGGTCCAGATTTGGGGAATCGGGTTTTAGTTCATAGATCCGATCGGCCTTGTCAACGGATTTTGAGCTTTTAAATAGCGACGACGGTAGCGTCTGCAGCGGATCCGGTGGTGGTCCTTTAGCTTGTGGCAGGAACGAGCTTCACTAAGTGCAGATCTGGTCACTTCACCTTCCTTCACGAGTGTGTCTGATGGGTCCAATTTCGACGTTGATTACTTGTGGCCTTTTTTTGTTTGGTTATTGTAGTTATAATCTCCTCTTTTCTTTAGACCTAGGTGCCATGTAGCTTGTATTTGTTTTATTATTATTATTATTATTATTTATCAATATAAGGCATTTTCTTGTTCCACAATTGGACTAAATTGATTTTATTTTGTTTGGTCATTTGAATTTCGGTGACGAGAATGGAGCAATGCGACACAAATCATCTACAACCATCGGAAGTCACAAGAATTTTATTATAAGTCAAGATATTTCAATTTTATAATTAATAGAGTTAGGAAATCCAAATTTGACAACAAAAATCATTCTAGTTATCGTGTTCATACTTATTATACTACACCATTCACCTGCAACCATAGTAAGTCACAATAATCAAGTCAGTTAAGATATTTGGAATTTACAATGAAGTAAGGAAATCCAAATTTGACAACGAAATCATTATAGTGATCGTGTTTGTTGATCATACTTTAAATTATACGAACTATAGAGCAATATCCGGGATATGATAATCAAAATTTTGGTAGCTTCAATGATTTTATGTTAATACAAATAGAACTGGAAAATTATTGGACCTTCAAGCATTGATTTTTTGTTTATTGAAAGAATTATACAGTAAGAAAGTTTGAGAGGTTATAGACTACTACTGTATATCTTTCCGCCTGCCCTTTTTGAGTTGTGTACCTAGTTTTTAGCCAAGTAAGAAGAAACCCAAATCAAAATATTTTGAAAATATTTTCGCACTTCCTTACTATTTACTCCTTCCGTCCCTTTTTAAGTGATCCACTTGGGAAACGTGTATTTTTGTAGACGTTTAAAAATGTACTTTTGTGTAACGTTTTTAAATTTTTTTTGCACCAAATTAAAGTACTCAATGAGCACTTTCATTTGATATAAAACAAATTACAAAGTTACATAGAGAATAATGTTTTTTAGGGGTTTGAAATTGCACGTATTCCTATATGGATCATTTAAAAGCACCAAATTAAAGTACTCAATGAGCACTTTCATTTGATATAAAACAAATTAAAAAGTTACATAGAGAATAATGTTTTTTAGGGGTTTGAAATTGCACGTATTCCTATATGGATCATTTAAAACGGAGTATTTACAAATGTACATTTTGGCTCAAATTTTTATTAGAGAGTTCGGCTGTCATGCCCTATTCTGGTTTCAGGGCATGGATGCCCAAACCTTGTACTTTCATTCTACAACCCTTTGATCTTTAAAACCTCATCTAAGCCGTTGAATTAAATTTGAGATTACTGGGCATAGTAAGTCACATGCTCATCCTTTTGAGTTTAAGAACATGCTGTGTGCGTAGACTTATTGTTACACTACCGGTGTGCTCATCTTTAACTTGTTTCTTATTTTTAATTTCCTATTTTCTTGATATTACAGTAAGTCTTTACCAGTAATACTCTCAAAAAGGAAGACGCAATTTTACTTTTTTTTAATCAAGGAAGAATCAAAGATGCAAGTTTAATTTATACAACTCATCGAACATAGCTCTGCTTTTCGGAGGTTTAAGGTGAAAAAAGATGGGCCCTTTTATGGATCAGTATGGTTAAAAATACCAAATAGATAAAAATTTAATAGTAGAAAAATAGTTTTCATCAACAAAAACAATTAAAAACAACAATGTAACATTATGGTGCTTCAAAGGCATCGCCGAAAATATCACATAATCAAGTGGTGTTGTTTTTGAAAATTTGCAAAAAGTGGTGGTGTTTGCTTTGATAAATGATAACTAATGAAATTTATTCTAAGTTGGCTGGAGTAAAAATCAAGGACCAATAGTATAATTTTGACTTTGTAAACTATGTCACTCGACGTGCTAAGCTCACTAATGATTGTATGCATAAGCTCTAATCAATCTCAATCAACATTACTGTTAACTACCACTTATTTGCTAACATTTGCAAATTATGTGATGTTGATCTATTGATATTGATTGCTTGCTCGATTAAACTCTTAGGGGTATTCCGTTAACAGAAAACACTTTTTTTCCATTAAACCGAGAGAGGCCATTCTCTCATAATATATCACATAAAAAACCGTAAAAAGCCAATTTGTTCTAAGAACACCCTCATCAATGGAACTGTCAGCTGTAGTCAATTGGTTAGTTTCTTCAACTTGTTGTCCTTGAAAGTTAGGGAGCTTCTTTGATACTCCATTCACTAGTAGAGAAGACAATGTATCCACCTTCAAATAATTACGTTTTGTACTTATAGCCAAATTCGGTTCAACCGCATTTGGCGTATGGAAAAATTGCGCTGTAAATGAGTGCTCCCTCCGTTCTAAAGAGATTGTCTTTTTGCAAAACGAAAACTTAAAAATAATACATTGAATCAAGAAAAATTCAAACTTTTTGCCACCGACTACTACAAGTCAATGAGATCTTTTAATTTATCATGAAAAAAAAAAAAAAGATTGATTAAGTTTTATTTTTGTGAACCAAACAATCTATTTGGAACGGAGCGAGTATTTCTTTAGCGATATATACAAAAAAATCGCTTTATCTATGAAAAATATCAATAATAACAAGACAACGAAATATATTGCATACAAAGAAGGAAAACAGTAGCAGTTCACACTTCCGTGCAGGTACAAATATCAAGGTTCTAAAACTCGCTAGGCGCTCTCAGGGCGGCCGGGCACCTTCTAGTTTCCAGGGCCTAGTACTCGGCGACTAGTCGGGTAATTAGTCTGTCTAGTCGGGCTAGTCGGCGAGAGGCCTTCTAGCATCTAGGCTGCGAGTACTTAGCCTTCCAGACCTTTTTTTAGAACACTGACAAATATTTTTTTCCACTTGACACCCAAGCATGCTCAAACTGCAGAGAATTGATAAGGTCTACCAATCACACAAGTAGAACACTCCAGATGGTTCAAACGCCAACAAGCTAGATTATTCACAAAGCTTGGTTCAAATGCCAACAACAGTCGAGTTCTCAAACTTCTTTTTCCTAGCAATTTCAACAAAAATGTCTATGTTAAAACTTAAAGATTTCCTATGCATTCTCAGGCAAATATGAAAGCCAACCAGTTCCTCAGTCTTCTTCTTCCCTCTTCTTTACATGGCACATCTGTCTTTCAAAGACTTTCCAATTAATTTAGTAATACCAGGCTCTCAGCATAAGTGTCTATGGAAAATCTGCGCCAGATTATGTATACGGGGCCTAATGTGCCATGGATTCCAAGACATGCAATTCTTTGGAACTGGCGATCGCAGGAAACCAGATTCCCATCAGATATCTCGAATATAACCTCACCATTTTTTCTCAACCAAAGGGATCCGGCTGTGGTGCCCCAAAATGGTATTGGGGCACCGGTGCCCCCAAATTTTTTAAACCGTTGGATATGTTAGACTCATCTCAGCCCTCCATTTCCCAACCCCTCTCTCTCTCTCCTAAACCGAGTAAACTAGTCGAAATATTTTGAAAGCCCCAAAAAAAATTTCGCGGTCCTCTCTCACTCTCAACCCTCTCTCTCATCAGTGTACTTGGACTGAACCACCAGAAACCCATCTTCTTCTTCTTCACGCCTCAACCCCATGGAACCCCATCTCTGCTACTACCCTAACTCCTCTCCTCCACAATAGATCCTCCATCTACTCCACGGCAGATCTTCCATCCCAGTTAAATTTTTTTGAAAACCCCCAAAAAAATTTCGCAGTCGTCTTGGAGCCACTGGAGCAAGAAATTTCGTTCCCTGCTTTACAATATTGAACAGCCAAAAACGAATTTCCCTTCACATTTCGAGTTGGCTGGGTTCATTTATAGAAATCTAGGTTTTCTCTGCCACTCTCTCTCTCGTCATTACACTTATGTGAAGCAGCTACGCCGTTTACCAGGTAAAACTCGAGAATCTGAGAATCTGATTTTTCTCCATATGGATGTAATGCTGTCAATGATCTTGTTATGCATGTTTTTACTTCGGATTTTGCAAAAGGAACTTCGTAGGGTTTAGGGTCTGCACAAACCCCAAGTGGAGTCGTTTTAGTTGAGAACAGGATAACCTTTGAGCAATCTGTTTTTCTATATCAGATATTTTAGAGTTCAATTGGGTGTATGATTGTCTTGAATGTGATGCTTGCTGCGAGATGCTTGTGCTAAAAAGCTCAGATTAAGTGATTCTTGTTGTCTGTAGAATTTTGACCCCCTAATATTATAAGAATGTTGATTTACTGAAGATGAATATTATAAGAAATTCATATTCTTATCATAAGAATGTTGATTTGCTATGGGATTAGCAACATGTGCAACCAAATTTTTTAAGAGCATATAGCTAGATATTTAATTCCAAAAGGAGATCAAGGTGGTGGGTCAACTTAATAAATTAATCACTGAGCATTATAAAAATAGGTTCTAGTTAAATAGTTTACAACTACCAATGGAAGAAATATTCTTTCATGTTGAGTCTCAGTTGGGGAGGTAACTCATTAGCCAACTCGGTGAATATAGTGTCGACTTATTAGCCAACTCAGTGAATATTATCTTTGCTTGGCTGCAGCTTCTGCAACTATCAAGTGGTATGACTTAACTTAACCTTGTGGGATAGGCACGGAATAAGCATTTGTGTGTTGTCTAGTTCTTCTCAACTAAAAGGATAAAATTTACTACATATATGATTGCTCCCTAGTTGTTGGTTTCATGAAAATCAGTTTTTATGAGACAAACATTATTGGAGTGCAAAGCAAACATTACTGGAGTTTTTATGAGACTTACTTACCACAATTTTATGAATCTAATAGCCTTATTGCCTTGCAAAGACTCTCCTTGGAGTGCTTTAGTTGGCTTCATCCTTGGCAGCATTCTGCTACTTCTTAGATATAACTTCATGTCTCTTTTAGTCTCTGTCTTCCTTTTCTCTGAATTCCTCTAGCCACATTATGTTGTATGAGTTTTCTCTGCTATTAGACAATGTTATATGATAGTGGTTTGAGACTGTCGTAAATAGGTCCATCTTTTAGTAAAAATATCCTGTATCTGTGGTAAGTAATTCCAGTTTTTAGTAAAAATGCCATATAGTCGTGGTAAGCAGGTTTAGTTTTTAGCAAATACATCCCAAGTTCTTAGTAAGTATGATTCAATGAATCTATGCTCTATTTTTTTATAAGTCTTTTTGACAGGTTCACTTTAAGAGTTGAAAAATGGTTGAAGAAGTTGCTGCGAAGAAGCACCATTCTAATGCATACATATTTTTTTAGTATGCCTTCTTGTGGCTTTGTGTATCTTTTAATGGCCCTAGATACATGATACTCAATTTGATTTGTAATTTTTTTCGCAGCCAAGAACAATGTAATATGCATAAGGAGAACAATGAAGAGGATAAGATGGTATCTATACAACATTTTCGATATGGGTATTTACACATATATGGATTTACAATAAGTCTAATTGGATTTGTATGTAGACAATGCGAGAGGTTGGTAAAAGTGGAAAAGGTTGGCTCCGGAAGTAAACGAAAGTACGCGAAATTGGCTAAGCAAAGTCTCAAAGAGTATAAAGAGCAAAAAAAAGATGATCCTACAAAGGCTCCAAAGGTGCTAATATTTGGTTTTTGAGTATTTATGTTTATGCATTTGGTTTTCAATTTTCTCTTGAATTTTGGATTTGATTAGAGTTTTTTATTTTGTACTTAGATCGCCTTTGTTACGAGAACTCAACTAAAGGCGGCGTATGGTGTGATTCAAGGCCTTCAACATCTACAAGAACATAGTGTTAAAGATATTGGATTCGGCGGTCTATTGCGATTGCAATGTACCAAGTTAGATCAGAGGCTTTGTGAGTGGTTGGTAGAACGTTTTGATCCAGTGTCTTTATGTTTGAGTGTTTTTGGTAAAAAAAACTCATGATTACACCCCTAGATGTGAACCATATACTAGGATTGCCTTGTGGGGGAGAGAGGGTGACTCTTAAAGGGCCATTGACTGAAATTCACGACTTGTGTGTGAAGCAAAAAGTATGGGTTCAAGGTTCTTTTTGTTTGACCAAATTGAAAGAGTCTTTGAAAGGAATGAAGAACAATTACGATGACGATGACTTTAAGGTTGTGTTTGTCTTGTACATGATGGGGACAGTTCTATGTCCAACATCAGAATTTGGAATCAACAAACGCTTTCTTCATGCTTTAAAGGATACATCGACTATAAGTAAGCTTGACTGGAGCCAATTCGTTCTGGAGTTCTTAGCCGATGGCATGAAAAGGTATAAGAAGAAAGGACCACCTTGTTTGGTTGGGTTTTGCAAACCCGGTTTTGAGAACCTTCTTTAAAACTAGGTTTCAAAGTTTGTCTTCTACAAAGAGGCTCAAAAAATCTGGTGGAAGACCTTGAACCCACTTTATGATTTGGGTGAGGAAACCAAACATGACCTGGTTCTCAAAACTAGGTTTTCAAAACCCAACCAAACAAGGCCGACGGAATGCGATTCGTGGTTGTCTATTGTTCCTAATGGTATATCCCTCACTTTTTTGTTTTGTGATAGTAGTTATTGAATGGTTTAATCAATTACTTATAGCATTCTTTGTTTTTTTTTTTTTTTGGGTAAAAAGCATTCTTTGTTTTTCCTACAGTTATTCTACTTAGAGCATTGCACACCGGCTAAAGATTTCAGCTCCCGTTGTGAAAACCGATCTTCACCTCGGCTTTCAGCTTGGGGAGATAAAGAGATTAGGAATAGGATTTGTTGGCTAAATCAAGAAGTTGAACAAAAGGTAATAATGATGTGTCATGATCATGCAATTATGTTTATCTTTTGAGCGAAATCAAGAAGTTGAACGAAATGAGTAGGTGATGTGCATGGTTAAATTCTTGGATGAAGTACTTGACATCTTGGACAATGATGCAAAACGCCAAAAAGTTCAAAAGCTACCATTTCATCGACCAACATGACTTCCAGTTCAAGAATCGAGTAGCGGTGATTGTGGCTTGCACGCCGCCAAGTTCTACAATTTGGAGAATTTTACGGAAGAAGAGTCTGCTATGGTAAAAAAGTTTTAATTTATACTGAATTTGTACATTTCAATGCATACACCAAATTTGATCTTAATTTTATGCTTTATCTCTTAAATGTAGTTACGGTTCAATTCCGAAGAGGGTAGACATAGATTGGCTTTGGAGTTGATCGTCTTTAAGGATAACAAGACAAGGACTGCTCTCATCAAGAAGGCTCAAGAAAAATATCGTGATGGAAGGAAGAGTTGATGACATTGTGACTATTGTATAGACTTCTTCTAGATTTGACATGGCTTGGTAGCCTTTTTGTAACATTAGCTTGGTAGCCTTTTTGTAACATTAGCTTGGTAGCCTTTTTGTAGATTTCACATGGCTTGGTAGACTTCTTGTAGATTTGACATGGCTTGGTAGCCTTTTTGTAACATTGGTTGGTAGCCTTTTTGTAGATTTCACATGACTTGGTAGACTTCTTGTAGATTTGACGTGGCTTGGTGGCCTTTTTGTAACATTGGCTTGGTAGCCTTATTGTAGACTTGACATGGATTGGTGCTCTTAGATTCTGGGCTTGACATAACTGTTTTTTCCTTGTTCATATGGCTCATCTGGGCACACTTACCACAAAAATAGGATATTTTTTCTACAATCTGGACATACTTACCACGGATATAGGAAATATTATCACAGGGTAGTTTTACTTAGATTCTGGCCATAATTACCACAAAGGTAGGCTATTTTTGCAAGCTTCTGGAAGTACTTACCACTAAAATAGGAATTCCTTACCAATTATATAGGAACTACTTACTGAAATCTGGACAAAGTTATTGGTTAAATTTGCATGGGTTGCATGATAAAGGTTCCAATATAGGAATTACTTGCATGATAAAGGTTCCATTAGAATGATGCCTTACTTAATACAAACAAAGGTTCCACAATTTTGGCTCATATATGATTCCTTAATGCTTAGATTCTAGGCATAATTACCGCAACGATAGGCTATTTTTGCAAGCTTCTGGAAGTACTTACCATTGAAATAGGAATTACTTACTAATTATATAGGAACTACTTTGGCTCATAAATGATGCCTGTTACCCAAAAAGGCAACCTAGAGGGGGGGTGAATAGGGTTGCTAACAATAACGCCCAATTAAAAAATTACTAGACAAAGCAAATAAATAAATAATTTGCACAAACAAAATATAAAGGAGTTAAGGGAGAGAGATATCACACAGAGATATATAGTGGTTCGGTCTGAGCTTTGTCCACTGCTCAGCCTAGTCCACTGGCCTAAGGAGTCGCTGTTTTACTAATCCAACAACCAGCTTCTGGTGCCGATTAAACCTTACAACTGCAACGCTAAATTTCCCGAGGAGTTAGCCGAACCGCTAGAGTTTATCTCCCAAACTCTAAAATCACCCACAGAACAAAACCCTGTTTTGTGGTAGCTCACTAAGAATTTTCCTAACTCTTAATACAACACTGATAAGAATTTTTGTGTTTGAAAATAAATCTCTCTCAAAGAGTAGATACACAAATTTGCTCTCCAAGCTCTCAAACAATAATATGAAAATGAAGTATGATTGCTCTGTATTTCTAAGACTTTGAAATTTCTCTTGCTCTGGTGTAGCTTGGTTGTTCTTGATTTTGCAGAAGCTTTGCTTATAAAGCTGTAAAATATGAACGTTGGAAAACTTGCCGTTGGGAAGAAAATCTTGACACAGCTACGGATCTTCCTTAAGTCAAAATTGGTCCGTTGAGCAGTGTTGCTTTTTGAGCAACTAAAAATCTTCTCTGTCCGTTCAGCTGTATAAATTGATTTGCATCATTTGTTTGTCATCAGAGTCAACAATGTCAGAAAAGAACTACTATGGTTGACATACGCCTTAAAATTTCGCAGCCCAAAAGTCAAGAACTTAAATACGGACACCAGTAGAGAGTACTCAAAGATTGAGCCAACTAGTGATGATTTGGACTGAAGAGGATTTAACAAATATTAAATGAATAGGACCAAAGGACTAACTTAAATAGAATTTCACGTGGGGCAATTATCTTTTACAAAAAGTTGATTGATAGGTTGTGTAGAAACATAGAAAATAATCTAGTGTGGCACTTATTAGATATTTCTTCATGAGCTGCGTTGGTTCACAAATTTTGCACAACAAAACATCAATTGTATGGAAAATGATTCCATACAACCATGACATAGATTATGTATGTGCCAAGTGTTAAAATATGTAATAATTCAAGGGCCAATAATAATTTAGCAAGCCTAAAATATTTTAACTTTGTTTTTCAGAAATTAATTTTGTTATACATCAAAATCAATTATTTTTCTAACAATGCCTTAATACAAACAAAGGTCCTACTTTCTACGAAATTCCCTACTTTCTATGAAATTAGCCTCTTAGCCGCTGTTGGGAAGTGTTGACCATCCTCCAAAGTTGCTGCCGAGAAATTGGGCTTGAACACTCATGGGATTTGTTGAACATCCAGCAGTCTACACAGTTTAAATGTTTAATTAGCAAATGTTCAAATTGAAAATAGGCCATTGACAATACATAATAAGAGACTTACCAAATTAGGTTCAATCGTAGATTCACACCCATTGGTTGAGTAATCATTGTGCATAAACGATGGGTAATATGTGGATGAGTCTCGCCTAGTAAGTGATTGTCGATGAAATGTGCTCAAATCTGACTCATAAGTTTCTTCATTCTCATTGACCGGATTGTTTGCTGCTAATTGCGGACATTTAGTTCTCATATGACCGGGTTCTCTACAGTAGCCACATTTTCTAACCTTTGGGAAAAAGTCCTTTGCCAAATTATGGCTCCCTTTATGCTTGATAATGGCGGGATCACCAACTCCAAAATGCATAGATGTAGCCTTTCTGTTATTCTCTTCCCCCATTATTCTTTTCCCCCCTTCAACATGTGACATATAGAGCTCTTTCATTTTGAATGTTAACCTTGTGATTTCTTCTCTTGTCTCTTTATATCCATTGGTTAAGTGTGAAGCATAATAACACATTTCGACACATGCGCTTGACAATGCCCCATACCTTGTCTTTTGCGTCACCCATTCCGGCATGGGTGTGCTGCCATCTAGACAGGAGGACTTGGCCATTTTTGTCCACCTTTCTAAGATCAGACAAATGGGAATTTCTCTCAAGTGTTCCATTTTCATTACTGATATCATATGACAACATGGTAATCCAACTGACTCAAATTTCAAACAAGAGCATTTCATTTTGCCATCAGCTGGCTCAAAGTTAACAGACCACGTTGCATCTGGCTGTTGGTACCGAGATAAATAGTAAACACGTAAATCATCAATGACAACTTTATCCACTAGAAACAATGATTGCTCTTTTTGAATTTCTTTGCGAAATTTATAGAATATGGCCCGAGTAAATGTATCAGCTGCATGTTTTTCAATGCGTTTCATAGCTGTTGAAAGAACCGGTGTACTATTCTCACTTTCGACTTGTTCCTTAGCCTCGCTATGTCGAAGTCTTGCTAGAGCCCTATCATATGCTTGTACAAATTCCAAAAGCCTTAGACGTAGTTTTAGGAATCGATTCAAGAATGCATTCATCCCCTCAACACGTGTGCTTTTTGCTCCCGCAAAAAAAAAAATCCCTCGCAAGTGCGCCTTTGCCCATTGGAATCTCTTGTTGTAAACTTCTATCGCCCAATTGTTTTCATGAAGACCATATTAATTTGTCCATAAGATTTGTCCATGCAACTTCAAACTCTTCTATTGTTGGCATTGACATGCATTTCTCAAGCGCATCTAAGAATCCAGGAACATGGACATTACTCACAGCATTTTTTTTAAGATGACATTTGCATAAGCGATAACTAGCATTAGGTAGCACTGTTTGTATAGCTTTCCGCATGGCCTTATCCCCATCTGTCAATACCGACACTGGCTTCTTGTTATTGCCCATGGAATCAAGAAACATTTCCAACACCCATGTATAAGCCTCAACAGTCTCAGCAGTCAACAATGCACACCAAAAAATTGCTGTTTTAAAGTGACTATTGACACCAACTAGTACCACCAATGGTAAATATGACATCGAATAGGATTAAAAAGTTCATACAGTTTGGTAACAAAATTACCACTAACTATATTCCTATCTAATGGTAGATATTTCCATAACATATGATAAATACGACCATAACATATGATAAATATGACCTTAACAAATGATTACTTATCATTTGAAAAAAATCATACAGTTTGGTAACGAAATTACCAGTAACTATATTCCTGTCTAATGGTAGATATTTCAATAAAATATGGTAAGATGAACTTAACAAATGGTTAACGTATCATTTGAAAAAAACGCATCTCATATTTGTCAAACTAAAAAAATGCCTACATTAAAATGCCAAATGTATCATTTGAGATCAAGATATAAGATTGAAACTTTCTTATTGTGGAGAAACTTACTTGGAGAAGCTCTTCAATTTGTTGTTCTTCAAATTTTCATAGTTTTTTGAATGAAGATCTATGCTTTCTTGTGAGACAAGAAGGAAGATGTATGGAATAGTTGAAAATACTTGCTACAATCTGGTTGAGAATAATTTTGAGTAGTTTAAGGTAGGTAGGAGAAATTTAATTCCATTAATGGCACAATGTGTGGTAGGTAAGCAACAATTCAGACTTGTTGCACTTTTATAAAATGTCTGAATACGTAGTAAGTCTTTCCTTTCCAAAAGGTAAGTACTACTAGAAACCGTAGTATGTTCACACAACATACGACTTGTTATGGTGGTAAAAAGGATCAGATGGCGTGGTATTTATAGCCTTATTCTATGTTAATGACGGGTAGGTATACATTTATGTAACATAAATGCACTATAATAAGGGTAGTTGGGAACAAAACTACCAATATATTTAATGTCTCTTAGTTGTACTTAATTTGTATTATCTTGCACTTGAAACATATTTATCTTTAATAATTAATGAAACTAAATAATATATTGAACGAGGAATTATGGATCAATAGTTAGTAGTTACTATTACATTAGTCAATTGTACGAATCACTCATTGATCCCCAACACTACTGTGAAGTAGTACATTAAGTAATAATGTTGATAATATTAACCTAAATTAACCAATTCATTTTAGTCAAATTTTATTAACTACTACATTAACCAATTGTGTCGATCATTCATTGATCACTCTCAACCAACACTACTGTTAACTACTACATTTAGTAGTAACACTGGTAATACCAACTTATATTAACCAATTCATATTAGCCAATTGTATTAATATTCGCTCAATCATCCCTATTTATTATTGTTTATTAGTTGTTAGATTTGCAACTTATATTATATTGATCAATTTTAAAATTGTTTGATCAATCACTTAAACTCTTAGTCAAATGACTCTGACTATAACCGATAATTGTGATTAATCGTCAATCGAGCACTACCAAATGTCAATTGCAACTATTAATCGTTACAATATCACGTTAATCAATTGAAAAAATAAATTTAATTTCTTGTTTTACATTTAAATCTAATTGTATTAATTACTTTATCTTAATTCAGTGGAAGGTCCTACTAAATTATTTAATATTTATTACTTATTGATTTATCTTTCGTGATTCAACATTTTTATTACAATTATTGTAGCGCGTGTTTAAACAAAAATTATTTTTGCAAATTATCACATGGTCATCATATATTTAATAATTATTTAAAGGTAAATTATTTAAAATTATTTTAACGTAATTTAGGGACTATTATTATTATTATTATTATTATTATACAATTAATATTTTTATTTCAAAAAATTGTTCTAAGAAATATTCTACACAAATAAAAAAAATTTAACTAAAGCCTTTTTTACCTCATTTTTTAATGTTGCCCACTACAAAAAAACCTTAGCTAAAGGAAAAAATTTGGACTGGAAACAGTAAAAAGTGGTGTGGTGTTATAACAGCCCAAAACGTTAGATTTTCCCGCTCAAAATGGTGACTTGCTACCGGATTGTCCAGTCGCCTTATTTTGTGGTAAGTATTCCCTTTTTGCGTGGTAAGTATTACCTTATTTTGTGGTAATATTTAGCTTATTTGGTGGTATATATTTTCAGTATTCATGGTAAGTAAAGTGCGAGTTTTTTGGCGGGAAAACCGCAAAACCACCTCGTTTTTTTTTGTCAAAACCACTTACTTTTTGGGATCTAATGGCTGAGATTCATTTATGGTAGATCTAATGATCCAAAATTAGTGGGGCACCGGTGCCCCAATACCACATTGGGGCACCATAGAAAGATTCCCATTTAAGGGGTGTTTTGGCCAAATAATTTAGTCGGATTATTAATCAAACTAACATTTTTTTAAATAAAGATAAAAGTTACTTAAAAAGTCTGTCTGTTTTGGATTATTTTATTTTTAGTGAATTTTTATAAGATTTTAATCATAGTTTTTAAATTTTTGGATTCATCTCATCTAAGATGAACCAACAATCTAAAAAAAAAGTCAACGCAAAGCTAACATAACGCAAGGTTTTTTTTTTTTTAATGAGGGGGGTGGCGGTGAAAGTGGTGGTGGAGGCGGAGATGGCGGGATTTTGTTTCACAGGAGACCTTAAAAAAAAATTGGAACAATGAGGAAGGGAAGAAGAAGAGGAGTTTGGGTGTTAAGATTTTTCGTAGAGGCATTTTAGTCTTTACATAGTACTGGAAATTGAGGAGTTTTAAGTGGGTTGCATGGAGACAAAAAGGGGTTGCAAATAGAATCACCCTAGATTTTTGTGGTGGTGAGATAATGGCCGCTGCTGCTGCTGCTTTTGTTTCTTCGATGGGAACCATCTGTGTTGATTACTTCGGGGATGAATTGGGTTTGCCTCTGCCTCTGCCTCTTTTCCCTCCCAACAAGATAAATGCCAAAAACACGAATCGGTTGAAAAACAAAAAAGAGAATGGCAGTAACATGGCCACTGCAACAACGGTGGTCAAGACGGAATCTCGAAAGCAAGTAGTTCTGGCGTTCACATCGTTGGGTTGTGCTCTGTTTTTTGTTTTTTCAATTGGAGAGAGAGGGAGAATGAGGTTTTTTTTCCTGCTCTAAACGACGTCGTTTTGGGCACTTAACGGAATTCAACGTCCAAAATCACTGTAAAGTCCATCCGTTAGGTCTCCTCTATTAAAAATGTGATAGAATTAGACGACATAGGCTTTTTTGTTGACGGAATATAAAGTTCGGGTGTTATTTTGTTGACGGCTGAAGTCTGAATGTTTTATTTTGTTGACGACTGAAGTCTGGATGTTTTTTTAACAATTGGCTAAAAGTTCAGGGGTTTTTTTAAAATTTTCCCTACAAAATTACGGGATGTATGAATTGTTTGAAAAAACAACGTTAGTTTGATTAAAAAAACTACCTCGTCCACCTTTCTCTCTCTTTCTCTCTCTCTCACATCCACTACAAGGCACGTTGAAGAACTCAACGAAGTTCCTTGTTTTTCCCCCTTCTCGCTCGCTAACTCGTAGTCTTTGGATTGGAAGTGGAGATCTCTGACTTCCCGAATTATCTGGTGAAAAATTCGACGCTTATTCTCTTTGCAGATCTTCCATGCATTTCATCTTGGTTTGCTGTTTTTCGTCTTGGGTTCTCATAACCCTTTTCAATGATCAATAATCTCATTGATCTGTTTGACTTTGGTATCATGTTAGATTAAAGTCCTTTAACTGCTCTAAAGCAATTCGCTTGCAGTTCTGATCGTTATTCACCTCAAAGAGCATAACCTCTAATGTCATTTGAATACTTACCGACTATTTATTCCTGACATTGTGCTATGGGTTTTCTCCTCTTCATGTTTAATGGGATTCTATGTGAATGTTATAGTTGTTTTTGATCAACGGGTGTCCGGGCCAGCTTGCACGCCTTGACTAACCCTCAAGTTAACGACCAGGCATGGCCCAAGGTTTGGAACATTTGTGGCCTTCGTGAGATTCGATTTGCGACCTCTTGGGGCAAGCCCTTTAGTTGTTCTCTCATACCTACTCACCAAACCGCTTCCCCCTTGGGTTTTTGTATTTGAATGATATTATTGATGTTCTTTATGTTTGGGATGCCAATTTTCTTTGGTGGCTTTTGCATAAAAGAGTAGGGCTACAGGTACAAACCTAAGTCGTTTGGATTAGTTAGGAAAACTTTCTTTACATTTTGGCTTTTTGAGAAAGAAGTGGGAGGCGAAAAAAGCTATAGCTTTTTGAGCTAATTTTTGATAGCTTTGGCTGAAATAGACAAGGCAAACACAAGTGATTTTTTTTTTGGGGGGGTGCTATTTTAGCATAATAATGGGTACAAATGCAAGCCCAAGAGCACAGCCTTAGAGGCTGTGAAGGCACTGATCCAGTTTGATCTTTTGTGAATTGCTTGTTGCGTTTTAATTTCATCATAGTGGCTGTTTACGATTTTTGTTTGATGGAAAGCCCTGAATTTGAAATATTCGACATGGGTGGTTTTGCCCCTCTTTTCTCATGGAAGTTTTTGTTTCGTTTTCCTGTTGAGGACATTTCATTCGTTTTTTATGTTTCACGTTTAGCTTCAGATTATTGCTGATTTTTGTTGTACCGCTTTACTTTTTCCTGGCTGGTAATTCTTTGTAGACCATTTAAAAGACCAGTTTTACTGGATCATTGTGGCTTTTAAATACAACAATGAGCAAACTTTCGTCAGGGCTGGGGAGGCCATCCTCAGGTAGGATTTTTTTTTCTTTTCGAAACTGATTATCCTGATTTGACAAAATGTTAGAGTTCAGTGATATTGTTTTAAATTGTCTCAAGTTTGATGCTTATACTTTTGCGACATGGAGATAGAATGTGGTAGAAGAAGACTAAGAAGCATTGATACTTCAAATAAGGTCCCATCCATCAGACACATGTCACAAACATTTCGAATTGGTTGGATTAGTCATTCAAACATGTTGTCTCAAACGAATCCCTGAGATGGAGTAGACACTAAAGTCCCAAAAGCATTTGAAATAAGTAAAAGTTTTCACATTTAATTGATGAAATTTTCTTCTTCTTCTTGTTTTGATAAGTACGATTTCATTTCAAAGCTAGAACCAAATTACAAAATCCAGGAAAAAACCTGAGCATACAGCAGAGGTCTACCGCTACACCTCTGTACTAAATACTGCAAAATTAACAACACAAACTGAAAGCAATGCAGAAAACAAGAAGAAGAAAGAAAAACTAAGATCAGCAGACTACAGCTCAGCAACCTACACTTGGAATACCTAGTTCATCAAAAGACAACAAGGTAAGCCCCAGTCCAAGCACATCCTTTTATCTTCTGCGAAGCTTTCACTAATCTCCTGGAGCAAAGAAAAGCCCTGATGTTCTCAAGACCTATAGCAGCTAATTGATCACAATCCACTGCCTTACTTTGAGAAGTCCTCTGATTTCTCTTCAACCAGACTTGCTAGACTGCTGCAGCCAATGAACATTTCAAAATCAAGCAGCCAAAACCTTTGCCCTTCACATTACTAACATACCAGTCAACAATGCCCCTGAGCATCCAAGGGCCAGAAAGGATGCTGCACTTAAATCTTACTTTCTGCCAGATACTTCTTGAATAAGAGCACTCAAAAAACAAGTGTTGATGGCTCTCTCTCCCCCTACCACACAGCTTACAGTCATCATTCACGCTCATCCCCCAAGACACTAATCTATCAAAGTTACTCAATCTTTGTTGAACAGCCAAACATATGATAAATGCCCATCTAGGCACATGCTTCCCATTCCAAACCACCCCATGCCATTCCTGGATTGAATTTTTGTGTCTGATTGCTTCCCATGCAGACTTGATAAAGAACATCCCACTAGGATGAGGAACCCAATTAACACAATATTCTTGATCAACATTAGGCACAAAATCTTTAGCAGTCTGCTCTTTAATCTGTAATGTAATCCTATTCTTCCCCTATGCCATCTTCACTGCCCATTGTGAATAATAGAAGAAAACTTGGCTGTAAGAGACCGTTCAAGATTATAGACTATGCTTTCCCCAAACTTCTTATATAGCGGACCTAGGGGTGCCAATTGTCCAACCAAAGAAAGGTGGACTCGCCATTCCCTACCCAAATTTTCTTCTCATCTCTTCTTTTGGGCGGGTGACTGTCATTTCTCTTTCACCTTTATTTTTGGTAATTTTTTTTTGCCACTCCAAAAGAAATAAAAGGCTGGCAAACCTGAATTAGCAGAGAAATTAGCAGAGAAAGGCCGTGAGTTGCCTTGAGTTGAGTAATCAAGCTTGAAATGGTGTCTGGTAGACTTTAATCATAGAATTCATTGGATGAATGGTGAGACTTTACATGTTACACTGGTTGAAGTTCCTCTGCATGCTGTTGATATGTTTCACATTACTTCAACCAGGCATCTAATTATAGCAATCATAAGGTTCTCCTCCCTTTTTACTTTTTTCTTGTGCAATCAGCAATGTGTTCCTATGAATCTAGGGGAGGGTAAATTCACTTCTATTGTTGTGTGTTGCAGTACATATGCATTTCATAGCAATTACTCATTTTGTCAGTGATACATATTTTATCAAGAAGGAAATTCATGGCTTTCTATGATAATCTTATCCCCCTTCCCAACACTTAATTCTTTTGTTGCTTACTGGAACTTTGTTAACTTATTGAAGTACGTGGATGTTACTACTGCAGGTAAAAGAAGATTAAAAGAACTATTGCTGCAAAATGATAATCATGTCTGTGCTGATTGTTGTGCTCCGGACCCCAAGTGGGCGTAAGTTCTACCACCCTGATGCTTTTGGATATTCTCTTGCAAGCTCATTCCTGGTATTGTAGTAGTTGATCAAATCTGTAAACTTGAGTTTCATAAAGATCTTCATTGGCATTATGAATGAAAATATCTGGGGAGTGATTTCCACACCCCCCAAATTGTTATCCACACTCCTTTTTTTTTTTTTTTTTTTTTTTTGTCTTCTAGTGGAATTTTCATGTATAAAACTTTCACTAAAAGACAAAAAAGGGAGTGTGCATAACAATTTGGGGGGAGTGAATATCAATTACCAAATATCTTGCCTTATTATGTTTGCTTTCCCCATTATTTGAGATATGGGTATAAGCCGAATCAGAGGCTTGAATGCTAACAAGTGACAATTGTCTTTCCTGGCTGACTAGTTATTGTACGAAATTGCAATGGATTTCTTTCTTTAGACTGTAGAGTGACATTAAACCTACATGCTAAGAGTTAACCTATGTTAATGCTACCTTGAGTGGGACTGATCAAGCAGATAGCTTTGCCTGTAGATGGCTATCGGAAAATTAGGTTTCTTTTACCTTGGGAGAATTGATCATACAAGAGATATTCTGATTTGGAAACTAATGGAATGATGTGGAAGGAAGAGAATAGATGTATGTTTTGAAAAGAGGAATGAGTGTCATATAGGTGTATCACTATAACCAAGAATATTTATGGTCACTGAAAATATGGCTAGTCAAAAATTATGAATACATTGCTGAGATCAGCACATAAAGAGGACACGAGACAGTAAATAGACAGGTATCAGTGTTTCCATGGAGCCTCTGCTTATCCATTATTTATCAGTCGAGATTGAATATTAAAAATGTGCACCTTTCTTGTTAAATGTACAATTTTATTGCTTAGCTTCGTTTTTGTAAATACACATTTCCGAGTATGACTAGATGCTTGAGAAGGTTAAGTGTTATGGGTAAACAAATTTTAGTTATGTACAAGGATATGTTATTTACTGATCTGATCCTTAGCATGGCTCCCCCCCCCCCCAAAAAAAAAAAAAAAAAAAAGACCAACAATTGGAAATGGATGGAGTATATGCCAATAACTTTTACATTACATAGGCACTAAATGCGCTGAAAAAGCAGGAATATCTCCTTAATCCATTCAAATGGTCCAACAGAGATTATCGATTATTGGATTTTTAGAGTAAGGAATACCTATTCGTTTTAAAAAAACAGAATTGAGTTAAGATATTTGTAGTATTTTCTGACTAATTTTTAAAACTTAATCATTTAGGGTATTTAAAAAAATAATCGATTTAACACATCATTTTCTTAATTTTTGGAAACTTGGTTTAGAATTGTTTGAAACTTTTCCGGTTGCAAAGGAAAAGAAGGGGGTGAATATTAAAAATGGGGTTTTCTAGATTTTTGACAGATTAAATGGACAAAGGAAAACAGAAAATCTAACTATACAGGAAGGCTGTAGGAAGAACGGAACATGACAGGAATGATTTAGATGGTGATGTGGATTTTATTTTCTCTAAAATTGGAGAGGGCACCACAGAGGCTAGATGTGCTGAATATGAAGTAAAGATTTACTAATAAGCAACCAAAAATCTTGCGCCGTAAGAATTTCTTCAATGCTGAACATATAGTAAAGATTTACTAATAAGCAACCAAAATCTTGCGTCATAAGAATTTCTTCAATCTGTACATAAAGTAAATTTCTGCTCCATGCAGCTTTTTGTTCTGTGGCAATCAAAATAACAGTATGGATGAAGATGACAAAAACTAACATGGGAGAGTATCTCTGACAAAAATAAAGAATCAAACTATGATAAAGTGACAGCAAAGATGTAATTTGTGGTAATGATGGAACTCAACGAATATGGATGAGTGCGAACACAAAACAATTATGGTATCAGTGGGTAGCTCTAGGAAAGAGAATGTAGGTATCCATCGTAAAGATGACCGACCCCAACAGTTGAAGGTGACAATGAAATCATCCAGCCAGGATGGAGCCGCATACAGGTAACAAAATGATAGTAGAGATTAGAGGATGAGTAAACTGTGATAATAATGTCAAGTCTGTAACTTAGCTTTCTACTTTATGCAGAATTTCGTTCTATTGCAATGAAACTAGCGAGGATGGAAGCGAACAAGGGTAAATAAATGAAACTAGAGAGTAAATCTAGCAAAGATTAAACTATGATTAAAGTTCCTGGAAAATATCATTCGTGGTTATATTGGAATTAAGCGATACAGGATGTATGTGGAGAACATAATAAGGCATTAGTCAGTAACTCTAGCAAAATGAAAAGAAGTATCTATAATAAAGGCCACTAACACAAATAACTAGAGGTGATAATAAATATGTTAAGCAAGAATGGATGCAAATGGCGGAACAAATGACAGTAGAGATTCGAAGATGAGTATTGTGCAATAATTTTGTTTATGTGCATTGAATTAAAGTTGCGGTTGGCACGAGAAAAAATTGTTCTATTGTGTAGTAAATGTATATGATACACTATACTTGTGCACGGCACATGCAACCTACGTGGCTGAAAGTTAGTATTTTAATCCACAATAAAATTTTTAGTTGGAGGTGAAACGTTGCTGAAATTAGATAGCCATCCTTGGAGTTCGGAGATGTTATCTCTTGATAGCTGGAACATATTATTTTGATTCAACTGCCTGGATTTTGGGTGTTAGGGTGACATGTGGTGTTGCATAGAATGCATGTTTTTCTACATTGTAGATTAAGAAGAAGTTCTACATTTCAGGTCAGTGAATATCGGGGTGTTTATATGCTTAAAATGCTGTGGAGTGCACAGAAGTCTTGGTACTCATATCTCGAAGGTGATTTCTCCGCTCTGATTCCTCTTCCTCCCTCCTCTCTAGAATGAAATGATAGAAAGATACATTTAACAGGCTGTTTGTATACGCAGTTTAACATGTAGGCTGGAATGCAATTTGCCAAACGTGACTGTTGATTTTGGACAGAAAAACAAAAAGGATTGGAAAAGCCATCCCTATAGTTTATTCTTTGTTACATCCAATGATAGGGCGTATTTGGCTATAGCATTAGCCACCCTATTACACTCCTGAGAAACAAAATGAAACGAACAAGAAAGAAGCTTATTTGCTAAAAATAAAGCATCTCTGATGACAACTTCTGAACATGCCTTGACTATCGATTGACCTTGAAGCATCTTGATAACTGTCTACGCATCACCTTCCACCACATATGACTTTTCCCAAGAACAAATTGGGGAACCCAGTGCAAAACGAAACCCTTCTACCTCAACCAACTCCGTGGACATGCTCCATACAATGGGTGAAGCAGCAGCACCCACTACCTTGCCCAAATAATCACGAACCACTAAACCCACCCCACCCCTGTGAGTTTTCACGTCGAATGCACCATCCACGCTGATCTTCAAAACTCCAAATTCTGGTGGTTGCCAGCAAGAAACACTAGCAGGAAGGACTATATCTGCAATTTGTTTTTCCTTCCGAATAGCTTGTAGGAAAGTATTATCCCCATCAACTACTCGCGCAATGATAGTCGTTTCCGGAATCCAACTCTGCTTGAAAACCCAGTTGTTCCTTGCAATCCAAACGTGCCAGCCAATCATTGCAAATAAACCGGTAATCTCCCTTTTATCCTCACCACTAGCTGAAACATCTAATTCTACCCATACATTCTTCAATTGCGCAGAGATAGAATTTTCTGGTCGAAATCTGAACGGGGATAACAACCAGACCCTTGTAGCTCTATCACAATTGAAAAACATATGAGATGGTGTTTCTTCCGCCAACCCACAAAGAGGACAAATTGGATCCACGGATATGTTCCGTTGGGCTAGGGCCATGTTCACGGACACTATTCTATGGAGGCAGCGCCAAAGAAACATTTTAATTTTTGTTGGGCCCTTCATATTCCATACTCGTTTCCATCTCCCTTCATCCTCAAAATCCCCACTAGATTGTCCTCAATCACTTTCCAAAGCTCTCCTCACTTGAACCTGTTCCTTAGCAATAACATATGCCGATTTAACCGAGAAGGTCCCAGACGATGTGCGCATCCAAATATACTTATCCTCCACACCAGTCATGCGTAATGGTGTGCTCAAAATCAGTTCCACATCATGTTCCATAAAGACTTGTTTGATCAGTGGTACATTCCACACCATATGATCTAAATCAATCAACTCTCTAACCTCGCTCAAACTACTGCCAGCCTTGGGGGTTAAAATCTTGGAATAATGCTCGTCAGCTAGCCACGGGTCCCCCCAAATTTTTGCCCTTCCACCATTACCAATTCTCCAACACCACCCTCTTTTAATTACCTCTTTACTTGCTAATATACTTTCATTACTTTGCCAAGCCCAAGATGAAAGAGGTTTCGAACATGCCTCAAGGAATGAAGTGTTAGGAAAGTACCTGGCCTTGTATACTCTGAAAAACAAAGAATTATCACCAGTCATTAGTCTCCACCCTTGTTCTGCAAGCATCACCAAATGAAATGCTTCTAGATCCCGAAAGCCTAGACCACCCATCCCTTTGACCTGTGTCATCCAATGCATTTTCCTCACATTCTTAGCACCACTCCAAAAGAATTTAACAATCATGGAATTCAACTTCTTACATAGGTCAATAGGAATTTTAACACACGCCATGGCGTAAATTGGTAAAGCCAACAAGACATGTTTGGCCAAAATCTCTCTACCCGCATGGTTTGTGAATGTCCATGCCTAACTCTTCACCCGCTTCACAACCCGATCTTCTATATATTTCAACGCATCCTTCTTAGATCTTCCAATAATGTACGGAAGACCCAAGTACTTCTCCTCCTCCGAACTAGTGCTAAATCCCAAAATATTACGACATTCCAAACGTTGAGTTCCTGTAGTGTTAGCTCTAAACAAAATGGAAGATTTAGCTATGTTGATAAACTGCCCCGACCCCTTTTATAAGTTTCCAGCACCTTATGGATTTCCTCGCTATCCTCCTTGCTTGCTTTACAAAGAACCAATGAATCATCGGCAAAGAGAAGATGGGATATAGTAGGACCATTCCGACAAATCTGAATTCCTCTTAGACTGCCCTTTTCCTCTTCAACTTTCAACAAGCTGGAAAATCCCTCCGCACATAGGAGGAATAAATATGGCGATAAAGGGTCTCCATGGCGTAACCCCCTTTGTGGTGTAATAAATCCATGTTTTTGCCCATTCACTGTGATTGAATAGGAAACAGTGGACACACAATTCATAATCCATTGAATCCATTTCCCATCCTTAGTTGCAGGATCCTTCTTTAATGGGTGTGCTCCCAAGGCGGGAGCTCGAATCAGCGCTCCCAAGATGGGAGCTTGACGGGAGCTCGCTCCCCTCATGATGAGAGCTCGTTCCTTACTAGGATGGGAGCTTATCGAGCCATTAACGCAATTATTGTCATACTTTTAAGGGTGTGGAAATAAGAATATGAAAATCTTATGAGTCAAGAAGTTTTGCAAATTGAAAATATCTAACTTCCAAAAATTTTACCTTTTAAGATTAGGAAAATGCTCAGTAAGTATCACTTTTCCTTCAATGGTTAAGTATTTAAAGATATTTTATATACATATTTAAATATGATTTATATATGCTACTTAAGCGCTCCTAACCTTGGGAACTTCTTGGTGCCTCGGCTCCCCTGCACCTGCTCCCGCTCCCGTCCCGCATCCTCTCCCGCTCCCGCTTTGTGCAACTAAGTTCCCATCAAACCCCATCTGTCTCACGACTGCCTCCAAGTAGCTCCACTCCACCCTATCATATGCCTTAGCAACATCCAACTTCAACGCCATATAACCATCCTTGCCACTTCTCTTATTTTTCAAGTAATGCACCACCTCATGAGCAATCAAAATATTATCAGAAAACTGTCGATTCTGGACAGGTTAGGGAGGATCTGACGTAAACGATGAGATAGCACCTTTGCAATAATTTTATAAAGAACATTACACAAAGGAATGGGCCGGAATTGTGATACCTGTGTAGGTGTTTTAACTTTGGAGATAAGAAACAATTTGAGTATGATTCAAGCTCTTCAAGATATGACCAGTTTGAAAAAATTGGTGCACTGCATTCGTGACATCTGCTCCTACCACATCCCAATACCTTCGATAGAATCCTGCTGCCATCCCGTCCATTCCAGGAGCCTTGTTCAGTTCAATATCAAATAAAGCTTGACGAATTTCTGAGTCGTTGAACGGCCTTGTAAGAGAGTGGTTCATCTGATCATTAACCCTTGCTTTAACTGTGTCTGTTCCATCAGATTGAAAAAGCCCTTATTGCACAAACTCCTTAGCTATGTCTTCCTGACCTTCACGCCAATTGCCAAATGAGTCTTGGATTCCCGCAATATTCCTTTTCCTTCTCTGTGTGACCTTAGCATGGAAAAAGGAAATGTTACGGTCTCCTTCAACCATCCACGGGATCCTTGCTTTTTGACGCCAATATTTCTCCTCTTGCACCCAAGCCTCTCCCAATTCCTTCTCTAGAATTCGTATCTTCCTCATCTCCCTGTGTTCCCGACCATCACCAATTTCCTTAAGTTGGCACTGCACTTCATTTATTCTTTTCCTCGCATTAAAATTGCGTTTTTTGCTCCATACTCACAGCTCTCTCCTGGTATTGCGAACTTTATCGAAAACCTTGAACATATTAGAACCACGACTAGAGCCTTGCCACCCCCTGCATATGACTTCATGGCAACTCGGATCCTCGACCCATCTATTATCAAAACGGAATTGTCTGTGGCCCGTAAATTTTGGGGGACGTGTATCAACTAATAACGTTGCATGATCCGATCCCACTGGAAAAAGATTCTGTACCTTAGCCCTATCATACTGAAGACTCCAACTTGGAGATGCCAAAACTCTATCCAGCCTTTCTTTAACCATTCCATTGCCTCCACGCCTATTAGTCCATGTAAACGGATAGCCTGAATATCCCAAATCCACTGCCTCTAAATTGGTCACAAAATCCCTGAAAGCTTTCAAGGACCAAGCTGCCCTATTTCTACCTCCTTGTTTCTCATCCGCCCACAGAACGTCGTTAAAATCCCCCAAAATAATCCAATCTTTGGAGCTCTGTTGTCTGTATCGAATCAACTCCTCCCATTGTAGTTTACGGACACTATCAGTAGAACTTGCATAGAGATTGATCAACCGCCAAACATGATCATTATCATCATCCTTTATTTTAATTTCAATAAAAAAACTATTGCTACAAATGAAACGGACATTGAGATCACGTTTCCACAGTACGGCTAGACCCCCAGCAATACCAATTGGATCCTCAATCTTAACACAATCCATTCCAATAAAACTCAGAATAAAATCAATTCTACAAAACTGGTTTTTTGTTTCGGAAAGAAAAACCAGCTGGGGAGAGTGGAGTCGACATAACTCCTTCAATTGGTTCGCAGTCAAGGCTCTCCCCAGTCCTTGAATTTTCCAGGCCAATAGCTTCATCTAGCCACTTGGGGCCATTCTCGGCTGGCTACCTCCACCGTTGTGTTGTTGATGTTTTCTTCCTGAACTGCACTTTTTTTTCTTTTTCGCCAGACTCTGAACCATACCTTCCACAGAATCCACATCAACCCAACTTTCGTCAATTTTGCGTTTAACCGGCTTACTCTGAACATCCCCTTGAACCTTTTGCCCACCCAAATACTTCTTCTCATTTATTCTCAGCTTCCTCTTGTAACCCCTAATTGGAGGGTTATTCTTTTGCGTAATCTTCGAAGCTCTTCCGTTGCTTCTTACTTTTTTACCCTGAATATCATTTACTAAGTCCTGACCAACATTAAGGGCATTACTCTCCAGCTGGGGGCTACGGGTTTTAAGATCCTGAGCTTTAGTATTCACCAAGAGAATTTGGTCCTTATCCATAATCTTTGTTGGGCTAACATAAGACCCCTTAGAATGGGCCTTCTTATGCACTTCTGCCTGAGGATCAAAAATTGGCATATTGGGCTCAGTCCTAGGACAATCTTCATTAATGGGCTCAATTGGGTCCTTCTCCGCTGGCCTCTTAAAAGACTGGCCCACTCCCACAATCCGAGTAACGCCATCCTCCATAACCGATTCCCACTGTAACTTCCTCCTTCCTTTTTTGAATTCTACTTGCGACCTTGGATTGTATATCAAATGTTGTTTCCCCAAGCGTAGGGTTTAGGTGTCGCGTAGCATCAAAACCGGTAAGACCGGGTCGAATCCACAGAGACCGAATGCGCCGCGCGTGATGATTGAGTCGCGAATGATGGTTTAGCCTTAAAGCGACAAACTTGGCGTTTGGAGTTTGGGGGTGGAATTCACTTAACTTCGTGAATGATGTGAGATTAAAAAGATGATTAAAAGCAAGGCTAAGTCTAGGGGATTTTAACAAACCATAACCAAAGTTAATCCGTTCCTCTCTCGATAACCGGCTCGGGACATCGTTAGATGGTCCTGAACGGAAGATTTAGAGTTTAAAACCATTAACTAGAAAATGTGTTTCACAAAGAGTAGGATTCTTGTGCCATTTAGACAAACCTTTGGGTTGCCATAGCCCTAAGCATCACACGTGCCAAGTGGTCGAGCCCTTGGCGACATGTGATCAAGGGGGTTAACATACCCTAATTTTGATACATAAAATCAATCCTAATTCTTTGATAAACAAACTGTGTATGCCTTTTTGTCGAGAGGAACTGTAAAGTTAGACAAAGCAATTGAGAGGCAAAAATTAGGGTTCTGTTCTCATTACGTAGAACTTATACAAGAGTGAAAAAGAGAAACTACACTATGATCCTAAACTATTAACTTAATTGCATGAGTAGACAGATACAATCTAATTACACATTTACACCCACAACTTAACAAGAACATATTAACTCGAGTCATGGAGTGTTAGTCACCCCATGACCAAGCCTAAGTAAACTATTCACAAAACATACTAGGAGGTTTGACTAGAAATTTGAAGGAAATAAAGAACATAACATACATTCTTAAAAACTAATTTTATATGATGATCTTAACCTTGCCTACAACTTTAATCCTTAAGAAATTAACAAACAACACATAAAAGCTTGAGTTTTCAAAGGAAAAGGCTAGAACAACACAAACTAAATACTTGATGAAAATGCAAATAAACTAGATTAATAGGACGATCTCAACGAGAGTAGCAACATTAATACACGAGAAATTAACGGGAGAAGAAAGCTTACACGGGAAATCTAGAGAGAGAAAGCTTGAGAGTCTCTCCCATGGAGGAGAGAAGGAGGAGCTAATTTAGACTAAAAGGAAATAAAATGAAAAGTCAAGTAGAAAGAG
Source organism: Vaccinium darrowii (assembly GCA_020921065.1). NCBI lineage: Eukaryota > Viridiplantae > Streptophyta > Magnoliopsida > Ericales > Ericaceae > Vaccinium > Vaccinium darrowii. The sequence goes on from CM037160.1 coordinate 26,986,013, forward strand.
AGAGGAGAGAGCCTATATTCTTTCAATCTCTCTCTCTCTCAAAATATCCTAAAAAATCCCAAAAAGCTAGACTTTCCATAAGTGGAAAGTCCAACAAGCAAGTTCAAAAACATCAGAATTTTGGCTTGGTATGGATACCTCTCATCAGAGGTATGGATACTAATGATTTTGCTTGTCTGCGGCTAGAGGTATGGATACCTCCCATCAGAGGTATCCATACCAATCTGTCTGTTCGTCTGGGTGCAATATGTATGGATACCCTTCATCAGAGGTATCCATACCAATCTGATTTTTCTTGTTTTCATGCCTTGGTCCCTCATTGGTCAAATGTGATGCTACCGGACTTCTTCCAAAGCACTTCTAATCAATTTGCGGCCTTCGGGAGGGACGGTACTTGGTCTTGTGGATGCTTCAATACTCCCGGATTCACCGGGAGTCCTTGTGAGTCTTGGTCACGGCTTGGCCCACCGGCTTGACTTGTGACTTTTTGATTTCCCGGGCCTTAACCGAATCTTCATTTCTTGGCTCTTGAGGCCCGGTGTTGGCATGCCATGGGGCACATGGTCCTCGGTACTTCAGACGGTTCGCAATGCACTCCAAAATGCGTTCATTTGCGTGTTTCACCTGTAACTATAAAAAACAACACTACTCGCATATCAAACATATAAGGCGCGAAATCGCGCGTGTGTGTGTGAGCAAAATAGGCTAGATAAACCCCGGATATATACAATATTGTGGGCTTATGAAATTCCCCCGATTCCGCGGGATAATGTAAATCCTTCCCATGATCTCCGGACTTTCCAAAACTCATCTTCTCTGTTGACGATTCTGCTGGTGAGGATTCTGGCCGGCCCTCAGCCCTACAACTTATTGTTTTGTCTTAGACATGAAAATACTCCTCCTCGTCCCCTTTCCGAGAGTTGCAATCTGCAAAAAACCTTGTTGATTCATTCCCAGACACTCATTGACTCATGAGTCATGATTAAGAGTGGAAAACTCAGTTCAAAAAAAAAAAAAGGAGGGAGGAAAACTACCACTTGCCCTACATTTTGGATGTTGGAGCAACATCAAGGCTCTTCTGTAAGAAAAGAAATTGAAGTCTCTCGCCCCTTTATTTTATTGGTTAGAAGGGATTTTAGTTTTATGAAAGGGTCTTCGACATTTACTTAAAAACTTACTGACAGACTATGTTACATGGACTCGGATGGGGGGTGTCTGGGGAGTCCAAGCGTTGGCCTCGTTTGTCCAGACCAGGACAAGGTTGGTCCGGACCAGACATGCTGGAAGCTGTAGGAACTAGGAAGGGTTCTGAGGTGCTTGTCTGGACCATGGGTATGATCGTCCGGACCAGGGGTACATTGGTCCGGACCAAGACCAGACCAGCATTGGACCAGCATCAGAAGTTGATTTTGAGTGTTGGTCTAGACCAAGAAGCAGGTCGTCCGGACTAAACATGCTGCGAATTGGGTTTTTGATCCTCAGTTCCTCCTCCTCTTTGCTCATTTTCACTTCTATTGAGTCCCAACGCCTGAAACATCACGAAGCAACTAAACCTAATCAAATAACAACGCAAATGGACTAACAAGGTGCAAACTGGAGGGATTAAACGTGTCCTTTCAGCACCTATCATCTTTGTCTTTTCCCTGCATTGGTTGCATACTTGCATCCAGTTGAGGTTTTGTGGAATTACCCTTTGGAAAGTGATGCAAAATGTACAGCAAAGATATGCACGTAAATAAGACTGGCTGATGCAACCTAAAATATCGAAGTGCCTTAACACTTGGAATCAGAGTGTAAGATGAGAATAGACCATTAGTGTTGCTGCAAGTAGACAAGGTGCTAGGACCAAGAAACTTTGTATTCTAGTGAAAATACAGCAAACAGAAGTAACACGGTGTAACAGCGGCTTTAGCTAGCCTCTTCGCGCTTACAGTAGTGACGGAGGGAATGGTAGGCGCCGCGGGATCGAATCCTCAAGATCCAAGCCTCCAATTCTTCAACACCCTAGCTGGTTTGGAGCTCACAGCTCTAACACAGTTTTTTTTTCTTTCAGCAAAAGTTCCCCAACTACTACAGACTAGCCCTTTTTATATAAAGTCAAGAGGCTTCTCTACGAACCCAAGCAAAACTTGCACTTAACCCCGCAAAAGACAAAATATTTCTCTTACAACCCCAGAACATTAAATTTGTCTAAAAAAGAACGTCAACCATGAAATGACATAAACGCCCCTCACAAAATAACCTTCACAATTACCCTATTATGTACATATTTACATGGTTTGCATCAGAAAGGCAGAAAACCCTGAGCATTGATTTATTAAAGTGAACGTGTGTTCAAGCACAATCCAATTTCCTTCTTTTGCATTTAGGAACCTAATCTTCCTTTAGCTTCATTTTTCTATCTTTGGGGCTGGTTTGTGGGACTAACTTAGTTTGACCACAAGAAAAACTTGGGTTAGGAACAGTTTAGGCAAGTCATGGTAACCTGACCAGGTTGAAGTTTTGTATTTGTTTGAAAACCGTTAAATACTTGAGGAGCTGACGAGAAATTGACCTTTCTAACTCAGATTGTATGCAAAACAATTTCTTTATGCCTACTTTTTAGAGAGCTCTCTATATGATATGGGTAGCAGCGATGGAGTTAGTATACTCAAGTGTTTTGAATTTTTGTTTATGGGGTTTCTGACCTAATTCTTTGATCATGGTAAACTGTGCCAGGTGTTGTCTGTGACATTAGATGAGTGGTCAGATGATGAAATCGACGCAATGGTTGAGGTAGGAGGAAATGCTTGTGCTAATTCAATCTATGAGGCTTTTATACCTGAAGGGTACTCAAAACCTGGGCCGGATTCTAATAACAAGGAGCGGGCTAAGTTTATCAGGTTAAGATAATATAAGGATACGTTTAGCTGTGTACAATAAATGCTTGTGGTTGTCTTCATCTATAATCTCTGTGGTCTTCATCTCTAACTTGGGTTCAAAACTTCATGGTTTGTCACCAACTGCCTAAATGTTGATTCGAAATTGATAGTGGTCAAAGAAACTTGACATTTTGTACTCGAATTCCAATTCTCTCTGTCTTGTCTTCTCTGTTTTAATTCGGCGTATTGTCAACTCTCTGCTTGTCTTGGCTTAGTTTTAATTTTTGTTGACCAATGGTTTGTCCCATTTGGCATATGATCTGGTAGATAATAGGCTGGGTCATGAGTTTGGTTATTTTGGCTCACTTTTTGTTTTCCTTTTATGTTTTTGTTTTACTTATGTTTGGCAGGTCTAAGTATGACCTGCAAGAATTTTTGAAACCTAGCTTGCGGATCACATCAGTTCCTTCCCAAAAGAACTCTCTCCAAACAAGTGTATCTAGAAAGATTATTGATAGCTTTCGAAGCTCCAGCTCATTACAGAAATCGGTAAAATTTGTTGACCTACTTCAGTTAAAATTTCTTAGTATGATCTTTAAAATACGTGCTTGATGCCTTGTACAGTTATGTATTTTGATAAGATGAATAAATGGACCGCTGTTCCATTTTGTAGCTACTACTCAATCTGCAAATATATTTGAGGTCTTTAAATTTTTGTGTTGTTGGTACTTGTTTATTAAATTTGGTGTGTACTGTCTAAAACCTAAGTTTCAGCCGGCTGGGAACAGGAGTATTTTGTTTTAAAATTATGCAGGCGCCGCTGCCTCTCCTATTGTCAACTTCCTTAAGACAAAGGTTATCATGTAACTACTATGACAACACAACATGACCATATTGCCTTCACTTGAATAATCCAATTTTGCTTTCTCAAACGTGACTCATCAAAAGGAAAATAACCTTTATCAGGTCGCCCACCAACGACAAAAGAAAAACAAAAAATGGATTAACATGATAATATGAAGCGAAGTCCCACATCGCCTGGGTACCAAAGTAATATGAAATATATAAGGGTGAGGGCACCCTCACTTCATGAGCTAGCTTTTGGGGTTGAGTTCTACCAAGACCGTGTAACATGGTATCAGAGTTGGGTACTAGAGATGGGTACCAGAGATCGCCTAGAGTTGAGTACTAGAGATGGGTATCGTGAAGTGAGCATGCTGCGCGTGAGGAAGGATGGGATGCGAAGTCATGGTATCAGAGTTGGGTACTAGAGATGGGTACCAGAGATCGCCTAGAGTTGAGTTCTAGAGATGGGTATCGTGAAGTGAGCATGCTGCGTGTGAGGGAGGATGGGATGCAAAGTCCCAAATTGCCTAGGTACCAAAGTAATATGAAATATATAAGCGTTATAAGCGTGAGGGCACCCTCACTTCACGAGCTAGCTTTTGGGGTTGAGTTCTACCCAAGAGTGTGTAACATAGTATTCGAGCTGGGTACCAGAGATGGGTAGGGTGCGTGCCTCTGGTCTACACGCGACAGATGCTGACAAGGGAGCACGCTGCGCGTAAGGGATGGTGTTAAGCGAAGTCCCACATCACCTAGGTACCAAAGTAATAAGAAAAAAATAAGCATGAGGGCACCCCCACTTCATGAGCTTGCTTTTGGGGTTGAGTTCTACCCCAAAATGTAAGATTAGGTCCATACTCCATAGGGAACTTTGTATTCTACGCAAATTAGCCATAATTTGTACTAACTTCAGTAAACTACATCACTCTATTTAGGATATGTACTTTACTTACTGAATTATGACAGTTGACACATTTGAAACAATCACATAAGAAAGTAAAATCATTCATCATATTTATATTATAGAAGATACATATAAAACTAGGCCGAGTTTAGTTCCGAAATAGGATTGGTTACAAATCTAAACGTAGGGATTAAATCCACAATGAATTGTACGTAGAACTATATTATGCATTAATTATCATAAGGCACTTTGTTAACACTATTTATCCGAGACCATACCCATGCTTGACAGCTATTGTCCATGTAACATAGGTTGTATAAAAAGAATGTCTGAATTTCTAGAATTTCAAGCGAGAACAATGGTACTCCATCCCATATTCTTCTTCCTGTTTGGGGATTCCAACATTTTAAGGTGATAATTGCATTTGAATTAAAAAAAGACATACATCCCAGAAAGAAAGAAAGGTATGCTGATAAAGGAACAGGGGAGTAAGATAAGCCAGGTGCTTTTCCTTGATTGTGTCGTCACTGTTAAAAAAAGAAGGGTCATGCTAACAGGTGCCATAGTGCACCCGTTAAGGGTACAAAAAGTACATTTTGTGGGTCCCACTTGTACAAAAAAGTACACTTTAAAAGTACACTTGTACGTTAAAGTACACTTAAAGAGGTACTTTAAAGTACAAGTGTACTTTTAAATTGTACTTTTTTGTACTCTTAACAGGTGCACTATGGCACCCGTTAGCATTTCCCAAAAAAGAAATATTCAGTGATACTATGGTAGAATCTCTCTCTCTCTCTCTCTCTCTCTCTCTCTCTCTCTCTCTCTGTCTCACACACACACACACACACACACACAACGCATACATTGTTAACGAAGATCAAACCTATCACCAGAGCCTACATGGATGATTAAAATATAAGAACCATCAGTAGCAATAGCAATTGGATCAATGTCGGTTTCCAATCACCATCTATGAGAATTGCTGTTCACAAGAACCATCAGTAGGTTTACATGGCAGCAATACAAGTATTAGGACGCAAATGTATCGCTGGTCTATTGAACTCAATGGAAGTCGTTTAATCTGGCTTGATAACTGGTGGGCTAGTTTAGAAGTGGGTCCAGCCAACTTGCCCTTTACAATCTGCTCTACACAAGAAGTGAGCCCACACCCGTTATGTTTTCAGAGGGGAAACTTCCTAACCGTGAAAGGAAAGGGTTTGGTTAAAAGTGCTTCCATGAAGTAAAAAGTCGGAGGCTAGATTTCAATAGTACTTGATTGTTCTCCATTGATTGAATGCATTACTCTTTCCCTTTGAGTTGTTTTTCAGTCTATATTGTTCATTGTACCCCCCATTCTTCAACTTGGAACATTGGATGTCACGTGATATGGATATTCCATATACCAGGAGTCTCTTAGGCTATACATCAGATAGTTGAGAGCAATTTACTCGTAGTTTGCCTGTCTTAACACAGTAATCAGTGCAATATGATTTTAAAAACTTCTTCAGTGCTGCAGTGAATAACTTGTCTAGTCGGCTAATGTTGAAACTGATGACAGGAAGGCATGGTTGAGTTTATCGGGATGTTGAAGGTCAAAGTATTAAAAGGCACCAATTTAGCAATCAGAGATTTACTGTCAAGTGATCCTTATGTTGTATTGACCCTTGGGAAGCAGGTCAGTCGCTCTCACATTCTTTTTATCGCCGTTGCCATAAAAGCATGAACGAGGTCCATGGTCTTTTTATTCTTGCCCTGTTTTCCTTTTCTTCTGTTGGTAAATTTGTATTGGAGTAAGTCTGTGGGCCATTTAAGTCTAGTCTTGGTACATATTCAGAATCCAATTCTGGCTTTTAGTACAGGACCTAAAAGGAAACTTGAGAGTAGTAGAAAAATATTTCACTTCTGTTGGATACGGGTCCCACTTACAATTAGGTTTGAGAGATTGTCCCGTTTTGCCCATTTATGATATCCGGCGAAGAAGAATGGAAAATAGCCGTAAAAAAAGCGGAGTATGCATCCTTATGGACCGTACCTCCAATTTTCTCTGACGTGACCGACTCTTCTGATTTGACCACACGTCACTTCACTGGCTGTGGACAATGTTAGTATAAACGAGTAGGAAACCAAACAGATCTGAAGTTCGTTTTGCAATCGTAAAGTTTCACTGTATATGAATCACCTCAGGAAAATTGAACTACAACAACAGAACTTGAGATAACAGTATGTTTATCTCCCGGGATACAACGGTTGCACAACACAAATGAACTTTGGCGAACATAACTTGGGCATACACTCTCTCACAGGAAGAACTTGGAATAACAAAACAATACACGGATGAACTTTGGAATTCTGAAGTGTTGATGGTGTGTCAAGACCAGCAAGGAAACCAACTTATACAAGCACGTGGGATACTTTCCAGCTGCATGAAAATGAATTTGGCCTTGATTTCCAGAAAACAAACTTGTGGATTTAATCTCTGAAGTTACAACCTTTACGAAAAAGGTCTTCGGGCTTGAAGCCCAAGCCATAGGTTTTGGGATTAAAAAGATAAGACAAGAAGACAAGAATAAGCCCAAGACTAGACCACAGCCCCAGCAGCACTGGGCGCGCGCGCGGCAATGGGCCAAGCCCACATTCCCCTAGGTCCTCCCCGCTTCAAAACTTGGGGTACCTCTTGGGACTCAAACCCATTTGCAAACTTAGAATCATATACCCATCAAAGGTTGCTTTATGAACCAATGTGGGATAGGTGACTCGTCACCTGACACCTTCCACACATACCCCACTTTGAGAGAAATTCTCATTCATCTTTTAATATTTTTGGATAAAATCTTGGCATTGGTTAGTACCCTTCCTTAGTAGTACACCTACCCACTTGCACTACCTCAAAAGGTGTTTGAGTCCCACTTCTGTTTTGCCTCAAAGTAGCCAAAAACTTTTGTCTAGCAAACCATTTTCAACTATAGTACTACTTGCTTTCAAGAAAAGTCGTCACAACTCTTAAAAGGATAGTAACTGAAAAGAGTTCATCAAAAAATATAATTGAAACTAGAAAAGCAAAAGTGAAAAAAGGGGGTTGGAAGTTGGAACTTAATTACGAGTTGTTATTTGTCCTAAACCCTGGTCTATATTGAACATGCCTTTTTATATTCATATTCATTATTTCCTATGTTGAATTCATAAAATCTCCTGTTCAAAAAAAAAAAAAAAAAAAAAAGAATTCATAAAATCTGTACTTGGTGGAGTGATTGTCCTCACCCCTGTCAAAGGTGCTTCATTTTGCAGCACCTTATTCATGCACCTTTTTTATTGGTCATTGTCTAGCTTGATTGATACTTGTTAAAGAATTTCATATCACTTCTCGCTCCTGAAAATTCTTGTTACTGTTATCAGAAGGTGCAAACAACCATAATAAAGAGCAACTTGAATCCTGTCTGGAATGAGGAACTCATGCTTTCTGTTCCTCAGCGCTTTGGGCCAGTAAAACTTGTAAGGCTATCATTTCCTGTGCCTTCTTTGTCATTAGAATGGCTTTTTTTTTTTTTCTTTTTTCCCTTCCTCTTTGTCATTAGAATGGCTTTGGGCCAGTAAAAAAAGAATTCAAGATGTTCGATTCTTCATTGCTTTTAAATTTAGTTTATATACAGATAAAATAAAATATAGATCGATAAACCAATTCTTGTTGGCTATACATTTAATCTATCCGTTTCTTGAACAAAACAAGTTGTTTGATCCAGAAATAAAAAATTCTGTTCTACTGAAACATAGTAGCGTTGTAGCTTGTAAGTCTCATCAATCCTCACAAACTGTACACACTGCAGCAAGTCTATGATCACGACACGTTTTCAGCGGATGATATTATGGGAGAAGCCGAGATTGATATCCAACCGATGATAACCTCTGCGATGGCTTTTGGAGATGCCGGTATGTTTGGAAACATGCAGATTGGGAAATGGCTGAAATCACATGACAATGCCCTCAAAGAGGACAGCACTGTAAACATAATCGGTGGCAAGGTGAAGCAGGAGGTATCACTGAAGCTCCAGAATGTGGAATCTGGTGATTTAGATCTAGAACTTGAGTGGATACCTCTTGAACAATAGGTTTATGCTATGTAGAGTTTTCTCCCCTTCCATTTGATAGAAAATAAGTGTACTGTTGTATCAGTCATTTTTGTGACACTGTACTGCCTTCGTTTGTTCTTGTGTATATTTCAATGTAATTATTCACTTGGTTTCACTTTACCTTTTTTTCACATTTCCTGGTTGAGACTGGGAACTTGTTTCACAAATTTCACAAATGAAATGAATGGGAATTTCGTATTTTTGACTTGACCAAAATTATGATGCAGGTACTAATTCTCCCAAACAAGTGGCAGTAGTGAAACCTGGAAAGACTTTTTTCTGGCAGTGTCATTGGCCAGGGACAGAACCAGGATTGTGTCGGGTCGGGTGCCAAGCTTTTATTACCCTCTTGTTTATGCTATTGACATATAAATATGGACCAGATTTTTTTTATCGGTCCAACACAGTTACACACACTCAAAAGATAACGCATTATAAATCGGATCAACTAGTTGCACGTAACCTTATGAGCTGATTTCTAGCAGGACAACTCGAAAAATATTATAAAATTTTTGCAATTCATTTGTATGGGACTCCTCAGTGAGCCCCGCAAGCTATCTGTACCCATCGATGACCAAATTATTATTGGTCACTTAAATTATGGAAATCTATGCTCACATATATTAATTAATTACTAATAAGGGTAAAATAGGGCTTTTCATGCATTTACGTGACTAAAAAAGAGTATGGGGGAATATAGAAGATGGGCTTTGATCCTTGATGGATACAACTACTTATCCGTCCCAGTAGACCGCTGCCTTGGATGCCGAAAGACGTACACCAATGCTGCCACAACTAGAAAACCGACGCCCGTAGCTCCGCACACCACCGCCACCACCGCCAAAACCTTCTTCACTTGATCCCTCTGTCCAGCGCCGGAAACATCCTTCCACCACGACGCATCACTCATGTTCTTCGTCTCGGGCATTGGCGACGGCGCTGGCGTATCCCCAAAGAATGACTTTATTCTCGACCAATCCGCTGTCGGTGCCGTTAAATTTCTCTGGTATGCAAGTCCATGGTCAGACGGCCGGAGCTCCCTGCACTGTGATTGTCCAGTTGCGAAAATCGCAATCAAAGGTAAATACATAGCCGGGACGACAACATTCGATCGCCAGCTAGCTTCCATTTTAGTTGCTCTCTCTCTCTCTCTAACTGACAGGCATTGATCCCCAGTTATATTTCACTGTAATGCTAGCCTCCATGTGGTATCTTTGTATCTACCATGTGGATGCTTTTTTTGGATAACTTTTTCACTTTTGCTTTTGGACGTCAAGTCAATTGCGGGTGGAAACGCGTGAACTCCTGTCGGAGGGAAGTCGCAAAGGGACCGCCGCTACTTGCGTTGTCTTTTACTGCTCCAAAAGTAAATTTGCCAGCACTCCATTGGTCCCAAATTATTGGTCGTGACGGTTTCAATGTAATTTTTAAAGTGTTCATATAATTCAATCTATAACACATTTTATGTGCATTATGTATTCTATTTGATATAGATCTCTAGTAGTTTTATTATACAAAATTTTTAAAAATTTAAAATTGCGTCGTCCAAACAAGACAGAATTTGAGACATAGGGAGTGTAATTATTCCGTCCGTTTCAAATCATTTTGTTCAATTTAAAAATTTTAACCAATTAAAAGGACATAATTATATTAATTTTTAAAATTGAACTTTCCACAATTGCCCCTCATTTCCAGCTTAGTCTTGAAACTTCGATCGAGTTGGACCTCAAAAAGGACGTTACATACATACAGGATGACCAATGTCAAACTCCGATTGAGTTTGACCGAAAAAAGGACGTTACATATAGTGTCAAGGTGTCCGTTGCTACACACCTTATAAATTCAATGAGAGTCGCCACTTGATTTTGAGAAATCAAGAAACTAGACAGAGATTCTACATTCAGAAAGCAAGAGTACGGTGAGGGGAATGTAACGCCCTCGAAAATTCAAAGGATAATTCAAAAAGAAAATCTACGTGGACGGTTAACAAGTCCATGAGCCACGTCAAATAACACATAAGACATAGAAATATTATAATCAACAGGTTACAATAATCTAAGGGTACTTGCAAAATCCAATATGCAAATACATAAGTTTCAATTGTGTTTACAATCCAATGTCAAAAGATAAAACTTGATTAAGTTACAAAATCACCTTAACAAAATATAATTTCTAAGATGACTAAGTAACTCCTCCATTTAGCTTTCAAAACCAATGTATGTATGCACTCCAAGCACTCCATGTCATGCTCCTTGATGAGTACCTGAAAATTGATAGCTTGAGCTACACTTGCCCAGTAGGAAAACTATTTTACTAACGCTAGGTGTATAAAGATGATAAGTGCACATGAAATGGACATGAGACAAACACGGTGGTTCGACAAATACAATGTTTCATGTTGAAAAGAAGTGATTCATGAATGATATATGAATCAAGTTAAAAGTCCATGTGTTAACATTTATAAACTTGGCATCTTCGTTTATGAAAACTTCATTTTATTAAAATTTAAGTGCTTCACACGTGCTAAGTACCTATTTTCCCTTTTACACTACAATTCCTCTTGGTAAATTCAAACTTGGGAGTCTAGGGTCCCGTAATCCGTGCTAAGAGTTATAAATTCCTAATATTTGTCCAGCTATCTTGGTAAATTCAACCGTGTTCACGGGCCACGTTCACCCCTGCCCAGCTACGCTAGTAATAAGAATAGTATTCTGTGTTTCACAGGCCACGTTCACCATGCCTAGCTACGCTGGTAATAATAATGTTCTGTGTTTCACAGGCCACGTTCACCATGCCCAGCTATGCTGGTAAGAATAATAATAATCATAGTAGTATACCAACGTTATTACAACGTGACTCACTCTATCTTAAAGCATATCCTCTCTTCAACCACTCACTCATCCTAAATATGTAACGTCTCATCTATTCTCGACCATTCCGCATTCTCTCATTTTCACAAGCCATAGTGCAATCCTTCACTTCCTCCAACAAGGATCCATGTGTCCAAGGAAATACCGGCATATTCGAAAATAGCCTAAGTGTCCACCGTTTTACTCATAACCGCTACAATTTGTGTTGTGTGTTCAATGTCACCAAAACACCACATCTTTCATAAAACATCTCATCCTCAAGTATTTTGTAAAATAACCAATTGTTTTAATAGGAAATAAATCCCTCCGCCGGATTTCGTAGGCTCCGTGCACCCGTGGCTAGGGACACACCAAACGGTGGCCCTAGTTGTCCCATTATGTATTTATATCATCTCAAAATATTTTGATGTTCAAAAACTTCCATGAGTCCCATTTGTTCCCGAAATTTTACCATTTTAGCCAAAATATGTCAACCGACGCGTGTCCGATACATATGACCAAGTGGTACCCAAGGACACGTGGCACCCCGTCACCAAACTCCGAGAACCGCGAAAGAAGTACCGAACAAGGCTCGGAAGGACCCAAAGCCAAGAGAGGGTCAAATGGAACAAGGGAGAAAATTCGCCCAGGAGATACCGGTAGCCCAATTTTTCACTACCGGTATCTATGGAACAGAAGGTAAATTTTATTGGAGATACTGGTAGCTCAAAAATCCACCACCGGTATCTCCTGCAAATTTTAGCAAATTTTCACCTAAGGTGTGGATTCCAACCCAAGTGCATATATGATGTTTTAGGCAAAAAATGTGATATATCAAGCAACAAAGGGGCATCGAGGGAGGACAAAACAATAACCAATTGCATCAAACAACTACTCAATCCATAGATCACAAACCCAAATTGAACAAAACCCACATAGGCAGAAAAATCATAATTTTGAGCAATTGGAAAAGCAAGAGTGAGGTATATGCAACATATCACATAGATACAACTAGAGAGCGTAGAATTTGTTCCCCTACCTCAAGATTGAAGCTTGAAATAGGTAGAATAAGCAAAGCCCTAGATTTTGAAGCTCCCAAACCGAAAAGCTTGGTCTCCACGAAAAACCACAGTGAACCCAACTCCAATTGACGCGTTGAAGAAGATTTTGAACTTGGTTCTTGAAGAGATTGAGTGAGAGGAATGGATTTGTAGAGAGAAGATGAGAAAAATTTGAGAGAGGAGAAGGAAAGGGAGGGGTCGGTGGGAGTGTGATTTGTGTCCACAAAAGACTAAGACATGTGTATATAGTCACACACTTCTTTACACTAGCACCCCTCAACTTTCAAATGTATTTTAAAGAGACACAAATGCAATTCACTTCCATCACATTGACCCCTTTTAGTCAAAATTCAATTCCTCACATTTACCCAACATTATTCCTGAAAAATTATACAAAAATACGGGTCCTTACAGGAATGTGTTAGGCAGCCCTTTCTGCCTAGCCATAGAGGCTACCCTTTGAACACTTGACATAAAGATTTTTAAGCATTCTAAAAGATTTCACGAATAAACTGATTGATTAAGTCTTTAACATATGTAGGTGATTTTGAACAGAAAAGAAACCACACGGATAGGGGATGGGGCGCCATGTAGTAGTACATGAAATACAACAGAAGGATGAAACAATGTGCTAGCATTTTGAAATGTTAGCTGGCCAATGGATTTAGCCAGTAGATCACGCTGAGTAATATGTCGGCCAACACATCAGTGCATCGACTGGTGTTCTTCCCAATGCTAGAAAACAGAAAACTAAATGCACAAAATTAGATGTTAGATCGAACAAGAACAAGGAACTTAAATAAATAGAAGGCCCTGTAACCTTTGTAACTTACTCCCTGTAGACACCCTAATTTGAACACACGAAAATCCTTGACATTCCCGATAATGAAAAAGGCCCGATAAGAGCACGCGGAACTTAATTGAGTACTTGAGGACCCACCAAAACCCCTCCAAAACCTCTTCAAAATAAACCCAAGCTTGCATCACCTTCTACTACATTCTCAATCCAGCAATCAATATTCCAAAAAACTGATTCCAGTACCAAAGTACCCAAAAAATCAACTCAAATCCTTCACTCAATGTAAAGACCCGGAATTTCCATGAAATTCTTTATATCTTTTACTCATTTTTAAGTAATGTGAATGAGTTGATTAATGTTTTAAAATGTGTTTCTTTCTAAGTGTTATATGGGTGTGTATATCTCAGTGTACCGGGGGTCTAGTAAATGATACGAATACGTATTTCAATGTTGTGTGGATGTTTGGAGGTGTTGAAAATGTGTTAAAAATGATTGGGGTTCGAGTTGGTGAAGGTGGTAAAAATTTAGAAATTTTCACTCTTGATACCGGTATGGCTTTTTCTTGATACCGGTATCCAGTTATATCCAGTTATATTTTCTTGATACTGGTATGGGTTTTTCTGGATTCCGGTATCCAGCTGCATTTTTCTGCGAATTTTGAGCCCGACATTTCCTTCTATAAATAGGGTCTTGGACTCATTTCTTCACTCCATAACCACGAAACAAACCCTAAAATCACCCCTCTACCTTCTCTCTTCACCCCCACCTCAAATCTTGTGATTCTAACCTCAATCCACCACAAATCTTCAAGATCTACACATTGGGTTCGTGAATCTCACTTCAATTTTGGGTTTTGCACTCAAGGAGGTAAGAACTCTTGATTTGAGTCTTGTTCTTACTCCACCCACGTTTTTCCCTCTCTCTCTTTGATTGTGAGTGTAAGCTCACCCTTGTAACTCAATTTTGACATGATCTTGTCTCTTGTATGCATAGTGGAGCTTTGGTAGAAGTCGTTCTTGGAGTTTGGGGTCTAAATCACTTGGGTACTCTAGGGTTTTGCTCAAAACCCATCTTGGTAGGGGAATGTCTACTCTCTCTAGTTGTATACTTGTGATGTGTTGTACATATCTCTACCTTGACTTCAATTTCACAAAAAAATCATGTTTTCCCTCTTTATGTGGGTTTTCCTAACTTAGATTCTTAGATCTATGAAATTGGTTATTGATTGATGAAATTGGGAGTGAAATTGACCTTCCTCCATGTTTAAATGTTGCCTAGCATGTCTAATTTGAGCCTAGACTATCTTATTTGTGATTGGGTTGAAATTCCACACCTTAGAGGTGAAAATCTGCACAATGTACTGTTCATAGGCCGCTGTCCAAAATTTTCCAGTTGCTGTCCTTGTCATTTGGGTGGTATTCGGCCACCTTTTGATATCCGTTTGGTCCCCGATCGCTTATTCCTTCATATATTTGATCTTTGGTATCATTTCTCACCCATGTTTTGACTCGACGACTATGGTTTTATGAACAATATGTCATCTTACGTCACATGAAAGTTTTGTTGGTATTTGGAAGGTGTGTGTGCGTGAGTGTGGAAAGATTTGTCGAAAGACGTGTGTTGGTGAAATGGACTTGGAAATTTGAAATGGTTTTGACTTTAAAAGGAGGTTTTTAATGAAATGGTTTTAAAGGAACGAATTACATTATAGATACATTCATGCATTTGGGAGATAGACTAAAACACGTGGACGTGTTGAATGCTTACAGAACAACATAGTAAGAAAGGGATGTGTGCTTTGGTATACCAATGCCTGAAAATGTGTAAGTGAGTTGGTAAGCACGCTGATTATAAATACTAGAGTGATGCCGTATTGGGGAATATGATTGGCTCGTAGACATGTCTTTGATAGAAATGAGGGAATATTTAATCATTTAAGAGAATGAATGAGTTTATGAACGGAAAAGACATCATGTGTTATGTGGTGAATGGGTAGGTCTTGTGACAAAGCAGTATTTTGGTATTAAGAACTTGTGAAGATATCTTTTGTTTAAAACCTTCGGTATTCTACGGAATCAACGAAGTGTATGATGCCTCTACCTTCGGGTATTGGGAAGGAGTTGAGTTTCCGGTATTTGGGCACAAATCAATGGATCTTAATCTCGTTTTAAAAACTTTAGTTTATTTATTTTTTTTCTTTTGAACTCGTGCTGCGTCACCAGGGAAGGTCTTGAGTCTATACATTAGTGTAGCATTGCGCCTTGAAAGCGTTGGTTATTATTATGACCCGTGTATCGGGTGAGGCGCGCGGGGCCTACGGAACTCGGCAGAGGCACGCGGCCTACAGAACCCAGCAGAGGCGCGCGGGGACTATAGAACCCTGTAGAGGCACGCGGGGCCTACAGAATCCAGTAGAGGCGCGCGGGGCCTACAGAACCCGGCAGAGGCACGCGGAGCCTATGGAATCCGGCAGTGGGATTAAATCCCTAACACTAATGAAAATGATGGTTATTCTTCACTGAAAGAAATGTGAATGAGATGTATGGGTTATACGAGAGGGAAATTGTCCTTGAATCTATATAAGGTATATGGAGCTTGTGATATCCTGAAAGGGTTAAACTCCCTGTTTATATATTATTATCCATATATCGGGCCATGGGGGAAAGAAAATGGTGTACAGAGGTTATTATAGTGTAGTGCTCATATGGCAACTCATGCGTGGAAACATTCCTCGATATGTCAGATGATAGATGACTATTAGCTATGATTGGATACTTAAATTGAGACAATGGTAGTATTAAGTAAGGAATGATGTTGGAAAGTGAGATGTCCTTAACTTGTTTTTAGTGAAAATCATTGACACTTTGGTAAAAATTTTGGATACATGTAACGACTTGGGTGATTTTGATAAAACTAATGGATATATGATTGGTGTTTGGACGCTCGAATTACTTTCCTTGTTGGGACACTTAACTGTATTTTGGACACTTCGACATTTCTTATGTTCATCATGATTTGTTTGGTTATCACTATACATATCCGTTCATTCAATTGACATGACTAAAGCCCATGTGCATGTATCACCTTTATACACCTAGTGTTTGTAGAATAGTTCTCCTACTGGGCTAGTTTAGCTCAACCTATCATTTTCAGGTACACGTTGACAAGCATGGTGTGGGATGCATTAGTGTGCATGCATGGCATGGACTTTGGGAAAGCACCAACGATTTCAAGCTATTTAACCCTTTTCGTTATCTCTAGTATTTGAGAGACTATGATGTAATCTATGAACTCATGTAATTTTGATTTCAAATTTGTTGGAAACTTTATGTATTGGTTATTGTAATACTTGGAACGGAGACTTCAAAATTAGGACTTTAAATTTGGAATATTTGATCGACTTGACTTTTCAAAGGGCATTTGATCATGGAAATCTATTGAGAACTTGACTTTTAAATGGGGAAATGTTGGACTTTTAATTTGTCCAGTGTGGACTCACGAGGTAATTTAGTTATAAAATTGAGGGCGTGACACTCAAGTTCAAAAATCAAGCTTTGCAAGGTAGATTTTATCTACCAAAATGCTCAAATGGGACCCTGAGAGGACACCACCCAGTCCTTTCTAGTCTCTCATACTGGAAAAGGGCTTGAGAAGGTCTTGAATATCACAAAAGGGAGAGTTTTTCATTTGTACCAGCATTGAGTACAGGCGCCTGTACTCAATAGGTCCAGGTGCCTGGACTCCTTCCCCATCCCTCTATTTTCTGTTTCTTTTGTATCCTTGTTAGCTTATTTATAGCATACATATTCATTATGAATGGTTAATTTCATTACATGATCATATCTTCATTTCATTGGACATTTGGGGGCGTTTTTGGAAGCAAAAATCATGTGAAAAGGGAAGGAAAAATATGAGAAAAGAATGCTTGCAGTGTTCATTAATCATTCAAGGGTCTGATCATCAAGTTTCAAATGTGTTTTATTGCATCATTAGTATAGATTCATTTTTATTTCACTTTGCTACAAGCACAAACTACTCAAATAGCATATTATATGCATGAATGTTGTATATTAGACTTGGAACATGTCTTGTGCATTGCATTTCATCATTGAATCATCTAAAATCATGCTTTTCGAAGCTCATGTCATGTTATGAAGTTGATCTTGAGGTCCATTTCATTCATAGAACCATTAAACAACATTTTGAGCATGTGAGATTAAGCTAGGAACATTGCATTTGTTGTTTACTGTGAGACTTGGAAGGTGGAAGTTTCTGCCTAATCAGCTTTCCAGGCGCCTGGATTCACTTATTCCAGGCGCCTGCATTCAATCTAGGCGCTTGGGTTTGCCTAATCCAAGTGCCTAGATTGCCATCCAGGTGTGACAATTACAATGTTTGTGATCAATTTCTGGAGCTTCTCAGAGTAGTTTGGGTGTGATTTAGCGAAGTTTTAGTGTCTTATGCATATGGATCATCCATATATGACACAAGCACAAGTAACCACATTCATTTCATTAATCTTTTTGATGCATCTTTGTGCTCTCGTGTGAATATGTGATTAAAGTTAATTCAAACGGTGTTTTCAAAATCCTTTATACATTTAGTAGAGACCGGTGGTCGCACCGGGCATGAGGGGTGCTTCAAATTCCTTCCCCTCACGTAACCTAGCTCTCAGACCCGAGAAATCTCATTTTTTGAGACCAGTAAAACATTTCTACTCCAAGGGCAAAGAGTTATTTTTCAAATGGTTTCTCGGGTACAGTCCTCAAACCCGAGTGGTGACTCCCGTTAATCTACCGTAATCGTTTTCGTGAACCTTCGCGGGGTGTTCACAAGCTGGCGGCTCTGCTGGGTACTCTGGCTAATATGTACTTTAGTATTATTACACTTATGTGTAATTTATTAAAATGTGTATTAGTCATCGAGAGCTAAACTTGAAAAATGTTTAAGGGATTTTGAAAATGTTATTTTAATGGACTTTTAGCATTACACGTGCATGGTTACTAGCCTTTGCTGACGTGTTTCGGCAATCCCGCCCGGCTTGCTGGTGACAGAGAATCCCGAAATGCTCAGCACCCTCCGATTGTGATAAGTCATAATTGTTGCTATTACCATCGCCTTGCGGTATCCTTGACGGTGGGAGACAACTTTGGCTTTGAGTCCGGGGTACCCTTTGAAACCAAAACCGGCCTTTGCATACAGATAACCATAGAACCCCACGTTACATGACCAACCCATGTGTTA
The DNA here is from genome assembly GCA_020921065.1 of Vaccinium darrowii. Classification (NCBI taxonomy): domain Eukaryota; kingdom Viridiplantae; phylum Streptophyta; class Magnoliopsida; order Ericales; family Ericaceae; genus Vaccinium; species Vaccinium darrowii. The sequence goes on from CM037160.1 coordinate 27,004,701, forward strand.
GGATTATGTGCTCCACCTGTTACTATGTGTTACTGTTTTCTTAAGCATGCCATACTGCATACATGCATATACTTGCATCTGTACATGTGGTCATTTGCGTGTTGTGTACCGTTAGTTCAGTATAGGTTAGGTCCCCTAGCAGTTAGTAGAAGGTTGTCTTGGCCCGATGATGAGTTGTGCATCCTAAATGCATGTTGTTCTTACAAGTTAGTCTTTAGGACGACTGGACATGGGAAAATTTGAACCGTCAGATTCTTAACAATAATCTAACCAAATTTAGGGGTGATTAGCCCATATTTTGGAATAATTGCTCCTAAATCCAGGTTTAGATTCTTGAAGGAGATCCGTAAAGTCATGTTTTCCCAAATCCGTCCGTATAACTTAAAGGACTTATTGCTTAAAAGAAAACTTGAGGATTGGGGCAATCTTCCAAAACGTAGAGCCAGTCTAGGAGACTTTAAATCTATGGAGTTTGAGATACGTCCTGTGTTTGCCGTGCTCGAACTGCTACCCGTATTTTGAACTAGCCTTGGAGTCATTAGTATCTGGATTACGACACCTTATTGCTCTGTCTCGGATAGTCAAGAAAGGTTAAGGGTTATGGTTTCAACATTTAAGCTGTAGATTGATAAGCTATACCTACCGAGTAATGACCTCGGGTGTTGTTAAATCATCTGTGCAATGGCTTTAAGTGAGATCAAAACCGGTAGCAGAATCGTTAGGTTAGGAATCAGTCTAGGAGACTTTAAATCCATGGAGTTTGAGATACCTCCAGTGTTCGCCGTGCTCGAACGGCTCCCCGCTTCTCGGGCCAGCCTTAAGTGCGTTTGCATCCGGATTTCAACAACGTTATTGCTCTGTCTCGGATGGTCCAAAAGGATATTGACTCTGATTCTACGAAGCTTGGAATTTAACTTGCCTGTCACGACTTACCTGTGGTTGTTGTTTCGAACATCCGTGCAATGTCTTAAGTGAGACCAAGACTGAGACCGAGACTGGTAGTCTAGATTTCAGGATGACATGACGACGACACATGCATGACATTTTCTTCAATAAAATCGGGGGCACAATCTGAGTTTGACTTTTTGCCTTACTATCAGTCCTGAATCATTAGGTTTTGCAAAGAAGAAGACCTTACCCATTTGGATCTGACAGCCTGGGCAAAGATTGTCACGATCTTCATCACCAGTATCTGAAACCGAGATGTCGACAGACCAGGAACAATATCCCCCAAATGAGATGGAGCAAATAAGGAAGGAGATACGGGATGTGAGAGCCCGAAATGACACCCAAATTGCCCAACTCATGGCGATAATGGTGAATATTGAAAGTCGACTGGCTCCACCAATATCTCAAATACCCGAAGGTGAGCCTCAAAACCAAGAAATTCCTAATGATGACTGCCAAGAGCAACCCGCTGAAAACCCTCAATTGGCCGAGATGTTTGCCAAAATTGCTAAGCTCGAGGAGTCAGTAGCCAAGAACGAGCAATGGGCAACCACCTGATTTGATATGGATAAGCTCTGCCTATTTCCGAATGCTAAACTCCCTGAGAAATTCAAGCCGGTGGATTTTGAAAAGTTTGATGGAACTGGGAATCCCAAGGGACACATTCAAGCGTATGTAAGCTCCTTATCACTTCAAAATGTTAACAAGCCAACCATGGCCCAGATGTTTCACCAAACCGTCATAGGGCCTGTGCTCTAGTGGCTCCTTTCACTTGACAGTTCTAAAAGGAGGACATGAGAAGATATGGGAGCTGCTTTTTTTAAGCAATATGAATATAACGTCCAGCTTAAAGTGACCACTCGTGAGCTTGAAAGCATCAAGATGAAGGAAGAGAAGTCATTTGCGAACTCTGTGAAGAGATGGAGGGCGAAAGCAGCACAAATGACTGATCGTCCTTGTGACAAAGATCAAATGAGGATCATAACCCGGAATTTGCAGCCCGATCTTGCCAAATACATGGTGACGGCGCAAGCCTTGGATTTTGAGATGTACTTTGAAGCTGGGCTTGGCAATTGAGGAAGCAATACGGGACAACATTCTAGAAAAAGGTGACCCCACTCCAAATACCAAGAACATCAACTCCGGGGATGACACCCCCTATATGTAATGTTGGCCCAGATAGCAACACAAGAGGGGGAGTGAATTGTGTTTCTCAATAATAATGCAGAACTAAAAAAAAACACTAAATGCAACACCCAAAATAAAATTAAATCAATTCAAGCACACATGCAATAATATATAACAACAAATAAAGATTAGAGAGAAGAGAGGATCAAACACAGAGATTTATCGTGGTTCGGTCCGCAACTTCACGGCCTAGTCCACTTCCCAAGTGTCCAACTTGGGATTTGCTGCACTGTCTCCAATAGTAACACTTTCTAGCTTCACGGGTGCTAGAGAAACCTTTACAATGAGCAATTTATCCCCAATTGCTCCAACTAGTTTTGACTCTGGTGCTAGTCACACCTATCCAACTAGTTTTGACTCCGGTGCTAGTAACACCTAACCAAGTGATTTTCTCTCCAAAATCACTCACAAAAAGATAACCTCTCACAAGGGGTCACACTCCCTTTTACAATGAAATCTCACAAATTAAACACTCTCAAAAGTGTAGATAAAAACAATATAAAGCTCCAACATTTTTTTCTCTAAAAAATAACCAACTTTGAATCTCAATTGACGATGCTTCTTTTTCAATTCTCTGCACCTTCTTTGCAAATAGCAACTCCTATTTATTCTTCAAAAAATCGAACGCTAGCTGCCACTTCTTTTTTCCCTTGAATTAGCCATTTGACCCAATGGCTAAAATTGAGGCAATGATTGCCTTTCCATTTGACAGAAACAATTAAAATCCAATAATTGAATTTATTCTTTTAATACTCCACTAGCCGTTGGAACCATGATATATTAGGTAGGCACACCATGATTTCCAATTGTCATTTGAACTTGATTTCCCAATTGCCGACTTATACCTTGCAAAGTATTCTGACCGTTTGAGCTTCCCGAAATAAGAGCTACTCCATATTTCCATGCATAATCTTTGCATCTCCTTCAACATTTTATTTCGCATTTAGAGTCCTTCAGCCAATAAAAAATGAGAAAAAGATTTGTCATTAATCTTTTTCCTTTGAATTAAAATCTTGACTATTGGAGTAGTGATTTGGTGTAAAATCTCTCTATATGTGCATCAACCAAATCCTACGTACAAAATAAACAATTAATTCAAATGAGCACCACATATCACAAAATTAATTATATTTCTCATTTAATAAAATATATTTTGTTATCATCAAAATCACTAAGGTTCTGTAGAAACCTTTGGGCAAACATGCAAATATCTCATTCAGCTCCACAAAACACAACTTCAACCAAGCAGCACCCATCAACAAAATCACAGTCCAAACTAACCACTCTAAAAAATCACAAAGAACCCTCTCACAGTTCTCCACACCCCTATCCTTGGTGTATAAAGAGCTCCATGAAGCCGGTCTTCTCAAACCACTCCCTCCAATTCCTCTGCCTCAAAAGCTCTCAGCCTACCACAACCCAAATGCCTTCTGTGCCTTCCATCGAATGCCTAGTCATGCTATCGATGAGTGTCATCGCCTCTGCCACAAGATTCAAGATCTCATTGACAACGGATCCATCTTTGCTCCACTGGCGAAGCCGAACACCTCGCCGAACCAATGAACCATCGATGGCCATGCAGTAGTTCAACCTTCCACGAGTCTTGGAAGTCTTCAAATCTTCCTGCACTTCATGTCTTCAAATGTTCGCCGATCTCATTGAGTCAGTTTGTACTTTGTGTCGGTTTATGTTCCTGCTTTCTTATCTGTGTGTTTGCATATTAGAGTCTGTAATGTCTTGTTGTTGTTGTCAAAAGAAGAAAAAGACAAAAAATAGAGTCAACTTTGTAGTCCCGAACTACGCTCGACCTGATTCCTTGCAAAAGGGATACATAGGCAACCCTTAGTGGTTCAGTCGCAACCATAAAAAATAAATGTCATGTTGTTGTGCTGAAATAGTCATCATAAACTTGGGTTTTTGCAATTATCCCTCAATTTGAAATTGTTTTTTACCATCATTTGAGAAACATGATAATCACTTCAAAACGCAAGATGAATTTTGATTGAACCCTCGCCTCACACATGGAGGGTTTCCAAGGGACCATTCTCGGAAGCCATTAAGAAGCAATGCTTTGCTTTGACACAGATAAAGCCTGCTAGGTCGAAAACCTGCAAGGGCGGCCTGAGCAAAAGTTAAGGCAAAAAGCTCGCTAGATCAAACTTTAAAATGAGATCTAGGCAAAAGTTAGAGCAAGTATGAGTTCTCCCTATCAAGTTGCGCAATTCAAAATGAAGAAAGGCATTTTTTGTTTGATTCCCCAGACAAATATCCATTGCAAGCTCCTTTGAGCCTAAATCAATTTCTTTGGAACATTACCCAGCTAGGCAGCTACCCCCCATACTGAGGTGAAAGGAAGAAATAAAAGAGCCAAATATGTTGGCGCATGAAAATTCAAAGTATCTCAAGAATGAAAGTGAGTTGATAAACGTGTGAAAACACCAAACATATGAGCGCAACAAGATGGGAAGTATTGAAGAGATGAAACAGAAATATCAAATGAAAAAGACAGCACCTATCAGAAGCAAAAGGGGCACCAAAAGTCAAAAGATAGCTGCCAGCTTGATAACCCAAGAGAAATGAAATTTTTGAGCCTTCTCCTCTTTCCTTGTCGAGCCCAAGCCTTGACCCCATTATAACGTGAATGAAATCCTTTCAGATTGAGGAGCGCAACTTGATAGTGAAAATCCAAGTCCAAAAGGGAATAGTCTAATCTCCCTTAAAAGTTAAAGCATTGTGCAAACATTGGTATCATACAAAGCAAAAATCTAGACCTGGGGCTTCATCAGCAACTCTCCAAATTGGAGCATCTCAATAGAACTTAATGGGCATCATCTGCAATTTGGGGCATCGGTTCGTAATAAGAACTCTTGTGTTTTGATAAAGTAACAGATTTGAGTGAACATCACCTGATGGAGTGAAACAATCACAAAATCAAAATCCAATTTTATCACGATAATTTCGACATCAATGGTGAGGCACATATTTGCCATCTTTCAGAACTTTGGCTCAACATAGTCTTCCATATCCTTCAAGTCGGCCACGTTCTTCCCTATCAACATTTGCCCACTCGGGCCACCCCAGTCAAGTCATTCGCATAGTTGCTCCTATCCGTCAAGTCAACATGGTCAATCAAATTTCTCACGCCTTGTCTGTCAAGATCCCCCCAGTCAAAAAGGCTGATCAAATTCCACGGCCTTGGAAAAAATCCACCTCTTTGTTAAGAAGCCAATCATGTCGTCTTAGTCTTGTCAATCCTTGACTCGTGGAAACAATTTTCATGCATCAAAGAACTCGTGTTTGGGTACATAGTCAATTGGTCGCCAAAACCATCAGTAGAGCCAAGAAAAATAATTGAAATTGAGGTTAGTCATTTGTGGAGGCACGTCAACTCAAAATTGGGGCATGTCAGCTTGATGCCATTTCTGGGGGGAAGCATACACCCAATCCAGGACTGGGGCATAGGAGCCTAAAAGTCTGGAACCAATCCAAAACTCAAGTCTTGCCAAGCTCAAACTCAAGCTTTGGCCAAAAGGAAAGACAGTAAAGCAAAAGAGGCACCCTATTACGCCACCTACTTTTTAAGAAGGAATGTTGTCGTTGTTGTCGTCGAGTGTCGATGCATGAGTCACACGTAATCATCCTGCGGGACAACTTTTAAATCAATCGTCCTGCGGGACAGTTTTTCAATCAATCGTCCTGCGGGACAACTTTTAAATCAATCGTCCTGCGGGACAATTTTCAATCAATCGTCCTCCGGGACAACTTTTAAATCAATCATCATGTGGGACAATTTTTCAATCAATCATCCTGCAAGACAGGTTTTCAATCAATCTTCCTGCGGGACAGTTTTCAATCAATCGTCCTACAGGACAGTCTTTCAATCAATCGTCCTGCGGGACAACTTTTAAATCAATCGTCCTGTGGGAAAAATTTTCAATCAATTGTCTTGAGGGACAACTTTTCAATTAACTCCAATCAATTTCAAGACCAGAAATGGTCACTTCAATTTCAATCAAAATCAATTTCAAGACTAGAAATGGTCAATTCAATCTCAATCAAATTCAACACCAGAGATGGTCACTTCAAAATCAATTTCAAGATCAGAAATGGTCACTTCAAATTCAATCAATTGTCCTGTGGGACAAGTACTTTTAAATCAATCGTCCAACGGGACAGTTTTTCAATCAATCGTTCTGCGGAACAGTTTTTAAACAATCGTCCTGCGGGATAGTTTTCAATCAATCGTCCTACGGGACAGTCTTTCGATCAATCGTCCTGCGGGACAGCTTTTAAATCAATCGTCATGCGGGACAATTTTTCAATCAATCGTCCTGAGGGACAACTTTTCAATCAACTCCAATCAATTTCAAGACCAGAAATGGTCACTTCAATTTAAATCAAAATCAATTTCAAGACCAGAAATGGTCAATTCAATTTCAATCAAATTCAAGACCAAAGATGGTCACTTTAAATTTAATTTCAAAACCAGAGATGGTCACTTCAAATTCAATTTCAAGACCAGAGATGGTCATTTCAATTTCATGACCAGAGATGGTCACTTCAAATTCAATCAAATTCAATTTGAAGACCAGAAATGGTCACCTTTTCAATTATGTCATTTGCGATAATCAATTTAGAGATAGACTTATTACAAGTTGTAGCCACCTAGCTGGCGCATTCAATCATCATTCAATCATTCAAGCCGCCTAGCTGGCGCGTTGAATCATCGTTCAATCATTTTAGCTGCCAAGCTAGTGCATTCAATCATTTTTAGCCTCCTAGCTAGCGTATTCAATCATCATTTAATCATTTTAGCCACCTAGCTGGTGCATTCAATTATATCAAGTTGCAAGTTGTTTTAGTCACCTAGCTGGTGCATCCAAATTGTTAAGTTGTTGGTTGCATTTAGTTAATGATCTTACGGGCCAGAAAAATCCGTTGATGATCTTCTTTGTGTTGTCTAGCGTTTCACGACCTGGGAAGGCTCGATGATTCGCATGATTTAATTGTTTTACGTTTCACGAGCCAGGAAAACTCGTTGATTCATGTGAGGACGATTTTGTGCATGATTTGTCTAACGTTTCGCTAGACAAGAAAACTCGACGATTCGAGTGTTGATTGTTTAGCGGGCGAGGAAAACCCGTTGAACTTATTTTTATATGCCTCAAAGAACTACGCTGGTCTGATCCTTGCAACGGGGTATGTAGGCAGCTCGTCGAGCACGACCACGTGATTTCAATGTTTGTGTTTGTGGCTTTGGAAATTCTTAGGCAGCAGATTGGGCTGTCTAGGTCTTTGACGATACTCGCATCAAATCAATGATTTCAAGTCTCGTCAAAGAGGGGCAACTATAGACACTCCAATTTGAACCCACGAAAATCCTTGGCATTCCCGATGATGAAAATGGTCGGATAAGAGCACGCGAAGCTTGATTGAGTACTTGAGGATCCACCGAAACCCCTCCAAAACCTCTTCAAAATAAACCCAGGCTTGCATCAAATTTTAGTACATTCAATACCCTTTTTATTGATATATAATACATCCCAATCCATTTTGAAATGACGGAGATATGCACGTTTTACCAAAATGACTTGTTTTCCCGTCCTTCTGAGGGTAAAATGGTCATAGATTTTGATGTACAAATCATCTTTGTTCAAACCACTTGGGTTAGAAAGTAGACTCAATTACCTTTCCAACGCTTCAAACCATGCACAAAACAGAGTTAGGTAGCACCCAAAGTGGCCCCGCGAAATTTGGAATATTGTGCAGTCTCTAAGTCCAGGCGGCTGGACTCCCAATTCTAGGAGCCCAGACTCAATCCAGGCGCTTGGATTCCCAATTCCAGTAGCCCGAACTCATTCTAGATACTTACATCCCAAGGTCAAATGGGCGGGAAGGAGCCTCTTGAAAGATTTTTTTGAGGATTTTCTGCAGAATTCTGTTAGGAGATAGTGGAAGGAGAATGATGATCCTATTAGACCCCTAATGTGCCCCCCTTAAGGGTTATAATAGCCCTCTTTGACCCTTTTATGCCTATACATACCCCCCTCTCTCTCTCATTTGAGAAAAGCTGAATCTCCCTCACTTTCCATACTTTTATACTGCTGAAAATTGTCCAGAAATCTAATCCCATTGATCACTTCATCCAAGCAAGCCAAAAACCCACTCCTTTCTATACCTTGTTCACCCATTGGATGAGAAAAAGAAAATGAAGACAGTACCATATGATTCTGCTGTGGGAAGTCTTATGTATGCTATGCTATGCACTAGACCAGACATAGGTTATGCAGTAGGCCTAGTCAGCAGATATCAATCAAATCCTAAACCTGAGCATTGGATAGCAGTAAAGCATATTCTCAAGTACTTGAGAAGAACTCAAGATTATATGCTAATATGTGGTGGAGAGGATTTGGTGCCAATTGGATAAACTGACTCTAACTTTATGTCAAATAAAGATTCACGCATATCAACTTCTGGCTATGTGTTTACACTTGGAGGTGGAGACGTAAGTTGGAGGAGTAGACCTGATTGGTTATGAGTGCAAGTGGGAGATTGTTGGGATTAATGCCCTCAGAACCAATTAATTTGTTATTTTTGGTTATTAATTAGAGCTTCACTTTATTGTTATAAAATGTTTTATTTCATACGTTTGGATATAATTCATGAGATGAATAATTGGTTCATGAGATGAATATAAAAGTCCTAAATTATATTGAATATGATTTATGTATGTAAATGTGATTTCCATACGGGAGATATAAATCATAATTGCTTGTAATTTAAATTATCCATAGTTGCTAATAGAAAGGACTATCTATTAGGTCAACTGCAACATGATTAACTTCTATAAGATAGAATGATTCATCTCAATCATTGAAGTGAAAGCCTTCAAGTTAATATGTTCGTGTAATCGATATACATTGAAGGACCACTATAAGAGTCACACTATTTTAACAAAAGTCAATATTAGTGTGAATTTTATTTGCTAATTGTAATTCGCCCTCAATCCTGAGAAAGTTAATGAACTCAAGTTTCTATCGTATGTCACTTTGATTCACCAATGAGTGAGGTCTTACTTGATCAACACCTCGGCGAGTTGGGTGATTTATGTTAGGACTGTGATAACATTATTTTCAAGATGGAATTCACTCTCTATTTTATTATAGAGTATAATGTCCCCTTGAGTTAGTTCACTGGATTAGTCTTTGGAATCTAGTACTAGTCATTTTAATGAAAAGTTCATTAGAATGTTTTTCTAGACTAAAAGCGAGTGAACTAGTATTCAACGGAATTAAAATATAAGTAAGCTTTGGTTTGACAGTATTTTATTATTACCATTGCTACTTATGGACATTGCGTAGTGAAGGGGTTCGATATTATGGTATTAGCATTTAACGGGTTATAATATAATAATTCTCGAGGCCTAGAGTTCAGCCATAATTATATAGTAGAATTAATTGTGGTTTAATTGGGCCACCACTCATAGAGATGAGAGAGCGTAAGCCCAATTTTAGCTAGTGCTCAAGAAGCCCATTGGTCCCAACCCTAGCCTTAATATTAGAGATAATATTCAATTTATTTTAAGTTGAATTATTGGCCAAGTTATCCTCCTCTATAAATAATCTTTTTCTCTCTTGGAAAAGTGACAACAAAAGTGTAGACAACTTTTCTCTAAAAAGTCTAGAGTGAGTTGAGAGAGGAAAGAGGGAGGAAAAATCTAGGGTTCCCACAAACCCTTTTGGCAATTGTTCTCTTGGGTCATAGGGTTGAAGATCTTCGGTGTGCAGGAGGCTCCAGTTCTTTGAACTACAAAGGTAGAACCCTAACCCTTCTTTATGAAACTCTACGCGTATGTAAGAAGTAGATCCGAAACAATTTTTGGAAATTGTATTTTTCCGCAATGGTTTTTTCGAAACCAACAAGATTAAATTAGGAACATTGCATTTGTTGTTTACTGTGAGATCTGGAAGGTGGAAGTTTCTGCCTAATCAGCTTTCTAGGCGCTTGGATTCAGTTATTCCAGGCGCCTGGGTCTGCCTAATCTAGGTGCCCAGATTGCCATCCAGGTGTGACAATTACGATGTTTGTGATTAGTTTCTGGAGCTTCTAAGGGTAGTTTGGGTGTGATTTAGCGAAATTTTAGTGTCTTATGCATATGGATCATCCATACATTACACAAGCACAACTAACCACATTCATTTCATTAATCATTTTGATGCATCTTTGTGCTCTCGTATGAATATGTGATCAAGGTCTATTCAAACGGTGCTTCAAATTCCTTTCCCTCACGAAACCTAGCTCCCGGACCCAAAAAATCTCATTTTGTGAGACTAGTAAAACATTTTCTACTCCAAGGGAAAAAGAGTCATTTTTCAAATGGTTTCTCGGGTATGGTCTTCAAACCCGGGCGGTGACTCCCGTTAATCAACTGTATTCGTTTTCGTGAACCTCCGTGGGTTGTTTGCAAGCATTAAATCAATGATGTCGAGTCTCGTCAAAGAGGGGCAACTGTAGACACCCCAATTTGAACCCACAAAAATCCTGGGCATGCCCGATGATGAAAATGGCCCGATAAGAGCACGCGAAGCTTGATTGAGTACTTGAAGACCCACCAAAACCCCTCCAAATCCTCTTTAAAATAAACTCAAGCATGCACGACCTTCTAGTACATTCAATACCCTTTCTGTTGCTATATAATACGTCCCAATCCATTTTGAAATGAGGGAGATTTGCACGTTTTATCAAAACGACTTGTTTTTTCGACCTTCTGAGGGTAAAATGGTCATAGATTTTGATGTAAAAATCATCTTGGGTTAAAACCACTTGTGTTAGAAAGTAAACTCAATTACCTTTCCAACGCTTCAAACCATGCGCAAAACAAAGTTCGGTTGTGGCCCAGTGAAGTTTATAATATTGTGCAATCTCCAAGTCTAGGCGCATGGACTCCCAATTCCCCGCGCCTCGACTCAATCCAAGCGCTTGTATTCCCAATTTCAAGAGCCTGGACTCACTCCAGATACTTGCATCCCAAGGTCAAATAGACGGGAAGGAGCGTCTTGAATGATTTTTTTAGGGATTTTCTGCAGAATTCTGTTAAGAGATAATGGAGGGAGAATGATGATCCCATTAGACCCCTTAAGGGTTCTAATAGCCCTTTTTGATCCCTTTATGCCTATATATACCCCCTCTCTCTCAATTGGGAGAGGCTGAATCTCCCTCACTTTCCATACTGTTATGCTGCTGAAAATTGCCCAGAAATCTCATCCCATTGATCACGTCATCCAAGCAAGCCAAAAACCCACTCCGTTCTATACCTTGTTCACCATTTTCCTTGCATCCAAGACCAAATCCACCTAGCTACACCTTCAATTCAGCAATCAATATTCCAGAAAACTGATTCCAGTACCAAAGTACCCAAATAACCAACTCAAATCCTTCACTCAAGTTCAAAAATCAAGCTTTGCAAGGTAGATTTTATCTACCAAAATGCTCAAATGGGCCCCTGAGGGGACACCACCCAGTCCTTTCTAGTCTCCCATACTGGAAAAGGGCTTGGGAAGGTCTTGAATACCACAAAAGGGAGAGTTTTTCATTTGCACCTGTATTTAGTACAGGCGCCTGTACTCAATCGAGGTGCAAATGAAAAACTCTCCCTAGACTCCTTCCCCATCCCTTTGTTTTCTGTTTCTTTTGTATCCTTATTAGCTTATTTATAGCATACATATTCATTATGAATGGTTAATTTCATTACATGATCATATCTTCATTTCATTGGGCATTTGGGGACGTTTTTGGAAGTAAAAATCATGTGAGAAGGGAAGGAAAAATATGAGAAAAGAATGCTTGCAGTGCTCATTAATCATTCAAGCGTCTGATAATCAAGTTTCTAATGTGTTTAGGCAAGTTCTCATGTCATCTAAGCATTTCCACGTTACTAGGATCCAATATAAGCATTTTTATTGCATCATTAGTATAGATTCATTTTTATTTCACTTTGCTACAAGCACAAACTGCTCATATAGCATATTATATGCATGAATGTAGTATATAAGACCTGGAACATGTCTTGTGCATTGCATTTCATCATTGAATCATCTAAAATCATGCTTTTCCAAGCTCATGTCATGTTATGAAGTTGATCTTGAGGTTCATTTCATTCATAGAACCATTGAACATCATTTTGAGCATGTGAGATTAAGCTAGGAACATTGCATTTGTTGTTTACAGTAAGACCTGGAATGTTGAGTTTCTGCCTAATCAGCTTTCTAGGCTCCTGGATTCAGTTATTCCATGCGCCTGGGTCTGCCCAATCCAGGTGCCCAGATTGCCATCCAGGTGTGACAATTACGATGTTTGTGATCAGCTTCTGGAGCTTCTAAGGGCAGTTTGGGTGTGATTTAGCGAAGTTTCAGTGTCTTATGCACATGGATCATCCATACATGACACAAGCACAAGTAACCACATTCATTTCATTAATCTTTTTATGCATCTTTGCGCTCTCGTATCAATATGTTATCAAAGTCTATTCAAACGGTGTTTTTAAAATCCCTTATACATTTAGTAGAGACCGGTGGTCACATCGGGCATGATGGGTGCTTCAAATTCTTTCTCCTCATGTAATCTAGCTCCCAGACCCGAGAAATCTCATTTTTTGAGACCAGTAAAATATTTTCTACTCCAAGGGCAAAAGAGTCATTTTTTAAATGATTTTTCAGGCACGGTCCTCAAACCCGGGTGGCAACTCCCGTTAATCAACAGTAATCATTTTCGTGAACCTCCGCAGGGTGTTCACACTCCCTCAGAGGTTGATTTGCCTGAATTGATTGCTTTGTTAGTTGAACTCACGAAACCTAAAAGCTAAGCTTAAATTTGAGGGCTTTTCACCCAGATGTCTTTACTCTCCGGGAGATTAGGGCTTTTGAAGCTCGAGTTTGTAGGAGTATTTCTGTAGAATATTGGAGTGTGGGGATGAAAGATTGTGCGTCAATTTTGATATGCAAAGGCTCTTATTTATAGGGTTAGCAATGGAGATGTCGCAATTTGATTGAACTTCGAATCGTGAGAGGTTTTATATGCGCAAAACTCTATCCACAAGAATCCCGTGCTTGTTTGCAAAGCAATCCGAGGTAACTAATCGGGCTCTGGTTCTAAAGCTACTAGAAGAAGTTGATTAGTCGATCGGTTAATGCATTTGGTTAGGGGGTTTTTGGTTTGTGATAGGAAACTCTTTTTCCTTGGTAGACAAACCGATGTACAGGTCGGTTAATGAATATACCGACTGATATTTTGGTTGACTTTTGGATGGTTTGGCTACAAATCTTCACAAAGGTTCTTGGATTTACGTGAATTCACCCAAAACATTCAGGCGTCATTTTCATCATTGGGAGTCCGTGCGCAGCGGCGCTTAAAATATCTACCGAGCCAATTTAGGGTGTCTAGCCGTAGAGAGACTCTATTTTGGCGAGGCAAATATCTGAAGGGGTATGAAAAACATTTTTGATGTGTGGTTGGGCCCTCGGGCTTCTTACGTATTCCTTTGAGAAAATCAGACCACTCGTAGTTCAGGGGACATTTTACACACACTGAGTATGAGATAAAACTTGCCTTAGACCATACCTAGCCATCAGACGATTGCATCCTTGAGTGTGGTTTTAAACCTGTTGAGATGTCGGTTCAGAATCGGATGCGAGACTGCTAAATAGAGCTTTGGCAATAAGAGAGCGAAGTTGTTGCATGTCTAGATTTGAGTGTGAAGCTGTTCAAAAGCTATTCAGGTTGCTGAGTGTTTTGATTTAAGCACGACGCTTTATATAGTACAAAGCTCTTCAGTGCACACGATAGCGCGAAGCTTTTGAGTGCCTTGATTTGAGCATGAGGCCTTAGATAGTACGAAGTTTTTCAGTGCGCATGATAGTGCATAGCTGTTGAGTGGCTTGATTTGAGCACGAGGTTTGCTAAGTGACTAGATGGTGCGAAGCTGTTCAATACGCATGATAGCATGAAGTCGTTCAGTGATTACACCTGAGGAGCGCAGAGCTGTTTAGAAATGACTAGAGACTAAAAATCGTTGATATGTCAGGGATGTCGAGTGACTAGATAATACAAAGCTGTTTAGGAGCTATTCAGAAATGTTCAGAAGTTGTTCAGATAACACGAAGCTATTTAGAGATGTGCTGAAGCTGTACGAAGCTATTCAGATGAGAAGAAGCCGTTTAAAAGGCTATTCAGAAGCCATATGAAGCTATACAGATGAAGCTGTTCAAAAGTTGTCTAGAGGCTGTTTGAAGCCTGTCAGATAACACGAAGCCGTCCAAAAGGCTGTTCAGATTACATGACATGGTCCAGAAGCTGTTCAATGTGCACGATGGCTTGAAGCTATTGAGAAATTGGATAACTCAGGGCTATTTGAGTGGTGGCTTTTCAAGACATTTGGCCAAAATTGATAACCTGTATAGAAATGCAAGGCACATATATTTGCAATAGTAGTATGATAATGATATGCACTAGTGAGACCTTAAGAGTGAGTGTATGCAGACCCCAGGGGGTGTGCCAGTGCAACATGATGCTTTTCAAGTTTTGAGCTTGGATGTTGGGCGTTTTGATTGTAAGCATAGAGCTTATTATGAATACGCTTAGAGCATGTTGTTGATAGATGCCGAGCTTGTTGAAAATAAACATGGAGCCTTTGTTGTTGATGATCGCAATGATGCTTTGAAAAACCCGGATCTCTCAGTATTTTGGGGTAGAATAGGTTAACCCTATTTTGAAGCGAGGGCAAAGCCATTCACTTTTCGTGATCATCCCTACTTTATTTGAGAGAAGTTTCGCATTGCTATTGAATTATGGGGATGAGTTGATGGGCGAGACTTCCGTGGGAGATTGCGTTGCTCAGGTGCGATTATGAAATCGTGTTTGATAGTTTGGCGAATGTGAGGTCTGCGTTGATGCTGTGTTTGTCTTTGCCTAATACTTGGATTTGAACTTGAAGCGATGACATCTTGATTCTATTGGTTCCGGACCCAAAATCGTGGAAACATACCTCAAATTGTGCTCAAGGCCAACTTATTTGGCTGGTGGCAAATGGATATGCCAGCCGATGAATTAATTAAAACAATTATTTTTTTTGGAAATTAGATTTCTTGGCTGTGGATGCCCCTCTAAGGAATTTGATTCGGAGTCGCCACCCGGGTTTTAGCAGATTGTCTCTGAGGAACCGAACTCGAATGACTCGTGCCTTACTTTGGATAAGGTTTTAGGACCAGTCCATCTTCACCATATTATCTTAGGTTTGAGAGCTTGGTTACGAGAGGGGAAGGGTTTTATGGCACCCCCCTGGCCCGACCCAAGGGTGGGTCTCTACTAAGTGTTTGTGGGATTTATTAAAATGTTTGACATTCAATGTTGAGTAAATAAAGGGGATGTGGGGACGGGAAGCAATTAGACAACAACAAGGACTATTATAAGCTACGGTGATGCTTTTGCTTTGTGTATTTACATGGATGATGATGGTATGCAAATATGAACTAATAAATTGATACAATAGTAGATAACAATATTGACATCAGCAACATAGTAACAAAATGGAACAAGATAGCATAATAAACTGTTTTAAAGCCTAAAGCAGAAGCCAGTCTGACCCCCTGGACATGGTTTGAGTGCTCAAAGGGAGGGTTTGAGCACTCAAACTACCCAAACACTGCAAATTCCTTTTTTGATTCTGATTTGTGAAAAACATGTTTAAGGCTCCTATATCCTCTTAAAACTTGAGTTTCATTGCTTGTTTGAAGAGAAAAAGCACTCGTGAACATTGATTTAAGATTCATTGATGAACTAAAGAGATATTACTAGTCTGATTGATGAACAAAATAAACTCCAAGGCTATTTAAGACACTTTGAAACATGACCAGTAGACAAAATACATGAAAAAATCAGTGGAATGGTAGGAAGTGGTTTGAGCGCTCAAAGATATGGTTCTCGGTGGTCATTTTCGGTCCCAAACATGCTACTCCAAACTTATCTCTGTTAGATTTATTGGCGTTTTCCGGGCCTTAAGCCTTTTAGAGTCAGTAATTGTTCTTTGTATTTTTGGGTTTCGGGTGGTAGGTTTTAAGTCAAGGGTCTAATGCTCTACTCTCTTGTTCAAGACCCATGATTCAAATTTTTGCGTTGCAAGTAGCTTGGTCCTCAATCCGAAAAGGTATATGCATTTCATGCATTCACTTCTTGCATGTGTAGTCTAGGTTCTTGCTAGCATTTATTTGAAATTGTGTCTAGCTAATTAATCCTTGGTTAATCTAGATTGCATTATCATTCCATAGCATTTATTTTACTTAATCGAAGGCATGAGATTGTTTAGTTTTGTGTAGGAAGAGTGAACACTTAGTTTTTTTTTTTTTGTCTAAGGCATCAAATCTCTTAAGTAACCAGTAGCTAGCATTTCCCATGTGTGGCTGGCGCTTCGTGCGGACTCCGAGTGCCCTAGGAGCGTGGCTGGCGCTTTATGTGCACTCTGAGAGCCCCAGGAGCGTGGCTGGCTCTTCATCCAGTAGGAAGAGCGCCTTCTCAACGTGGGATGCTCTTCAAGCTGATTTTCGGAGCGCCTCCTTTGTGCCTCCTTTGCGTGGGTGACTCTCCCACCAGATTTTCGGAGCGTTCCCTTAGAGTTGACCACGCTTAGTCATTTAAGCCTTATTTTGCATATGTGTCACTCTCCTATTGATCCCTTCTAGGATTTTGTACATTGCACTATAAATAGATCTTATTCACTTATTTAGGGTACCACTTTTTGCAATCAGCCCATTTTTAGAGAGAGAAAGTCATTCCTCTTATATCCTTGTGTGTTGGATGCATTTTAAATAATCTAAACTTAGTGTTTGATCATTTTATCTCTCAATCTAGTGCAATCTTCTAATACTCCATGGATTGTCTCTATATTGATTTGTTTTTCCAAAATCTTCATAAAAATCTTATCTTTCATACATCATGTTGTGTTGCCTACATATCTACGTGGTCGGATGATCCGGAGCCATTTTTGATGCGGAGATTGAGGGGTGTTGAACTCGTGGAGGCTAGGGAATCAAGAAGGGGCTCGGACAGCTAAATCAAGAAGTGAAGTTAGGTGTAGCTTGGGGCAAGTTGGTAATTCCTAATCTTGTAACTCTTGACTTAACCTTTTGATTTATAGCAATTAGTAGATTAGGCCGTGGTTTTATGCTTAGGGTATTTGGACCCTAAGTAGTTTCGCTTATTGTTATATTTCCTTATGTTGTGGTTTTAATTGTCTCACCATTGAAAATGATTAATTGGATTAAAATTGGGATAGTTAATTTTTAATTTGGCCGTCTTATTCACCCCCCTCTTGGACTTGTAGTGCTTTGCATTATTTCAGTCTCTTCAGAACTGTTGAAGTCTTCTCAACATGTTTTAAGAAAACCACGACGGTCGAAACCCATGCACGACAACTTTGAATTAGGGGAAACAATCAAATTCTCAAACCTCATTTTAGCTGAAATTACAATCTTGTATTCACGGGCAAACCCACCCCCACTCCTCCACTTTATTTTCCCCCTCTCTTAATTTTTAAAAATAAAAAGGCAAAATTCTAGAAAATTAGGATTTGGGGTTTAGAGAGTTTTGTCGGCAAAACACATTTCTATAGGGTATATATTGATATTGATTGATGATATGTCTTATGGATTGCAATTTTTTCGAGAACTACCCAACTGAAATTCAAGACTAATATGATTAGATACAAATTTAAGAATCTCTCAATTTTCCTTTCATAGCTCTAAATTTCTCTGATTTACCTCTCTAAATTTCAAAAACCTCTCTCCAAGTAGTTCCTCATTAGACATACGTAATTTTACGTACATGTCTGCTATTTTTTCATAAGACCAGATAAGAGGAAAGGGAAATGAACAAGGTGTTGGGAAACGAATCCCAGAACCCAGTAATTACGCGTACAGATTAAACAACAAAAATAAACACAAACCCGACAAGGCGGAATTAGGGTTTACCTCTCATCCGTAGACACGAACGCTGGTGGACTTGTTTATTTTAGAACTTGACAGACCTAATTACTGTATGCAACAAGCTTTGCTCGACAGTACCTCATGATCTTCTGCCATATTCCCTTATATCTCGATCATGTAGCCAAATGTGGACTTCAACGTGATCTTTTTGTTCTCTCTCACAGCCTCTACTCTAATTTTCTGAATGACTGTTATGTGACCTAGAGAACATAACGATATATTTATAGGGCTAGAGCAGGGACCTGAGGAGAAATAAATCTGGGCTCCTTGTGTAAATAAGAAAACCTAATCCCACCTGGATTCTATTCTTATTTCACAAATTATAATTCACACCACTAAAGAATTATAATTGCACTCCCATCTTTATCTCGATTATATTTCGAGCTCCACGTTATTAAATACTTATTAATCTCCCCACATTAAGATTACAGATACCCGTTGATTAAATGTCGATTACTAACAATCTCCCACTAATCAACATCTTATAGAACACCTTGAGACTAACCACTTAACTTATTCGATATGTCGGATACAAATATCCACCTGCAGGGTTTGACATAACCGAAACTTATAAGTTTACTCAAGAGGGTATCATCAATCTCTAACGAGACGTGGATTCTATCAATAATTAATATCCATATATTTCATGCATATAATGTTGTGACCCAACTCACCAAGACTATTGATCGTGAAAAAAGATCTCACTTTATAATGAATCAAAGTCAACAACATTAAATGTATATATGTATTAATTATATCCGGATTAAGAGCATAAGTATTCTCAATAACTATAAGATTCTAATTGTCTTAAAATGTCAGTACTAAGACAATTACCTTAAAGTGGTCCTGTTCAATACACACAAAAATGTACTAGCACAATGAGTCGGAACTAGAATCGTTCCCTGTAGTCAAGACAAACCTACTAAAACATTGTACTACAATCCTACTGATGGTGTGTCAAATTCCATCTAAGATTGTGAACCAAAACTTATATTCCACAAGAACCGATGATCCAATCTTCTGTGTGTAAGCCGTACTCTACACACTAGATCATCTACTATATAGAATAAAAGACACATGCACAACATACAATTATATCATGCAAACATTGCCCATAATAGATTCTCATCAAAAAGGGATAAAACTGATTAATAATTAACTAATTAAATATTAATCCATTACATAAAAGCATGACTTTTAGTATAAGTTTCTAACAATCTCCCACTTAGACTCAAAACCATGCTACCACGCATCTCACTTCCATGCCATTTACGTGACTATCAAAAGTCTTGGCATGTAAGCCATTTGTAAAAGGATCTGCTAGGTTGTTTGTTGATGCAATCTTGGTCACAGCTACATCACCTTTCCATACGATCGCTCGAATCAGGTGACACTTACACTCGATGTGTTTTCCCTTCTTATGAATCTTTGGCTCCTTCGAGTTAGCAACTGCACTACTATTGTCACAATAGATTAAAATTGCTGACTGTATCGAAATTGCTGACTGTATCGAAAGTACCACTTCTAGATCCATCAAGAAGTTCTTGAGCCAAACGGCTTCTTGGCTATTTCAAAAAACTGCCACATACTCGGCCTCCATGGTGGAATCTACAATACACGATCACTAAATACTCCACCAACTCATGGCTCTACCTCCTAGGGAAAACACATATCTCGATGTTGACTATCTGGAACTCTTATATAACATAAAGTCTTAATCTGCGTACCCACAATGCACTAGACTGTCTGACTGGTACACCAACGTATAATCCTTAGTTCTTTTCAGATACTTGAGTATACATTTTATATCAGTCCAATCCTTTTGTCCAGGGTTAGACTGAAATCTGCTATCCATGCCGACAGCAAAGCAAATATCAAGTCTAGTTCACAGCACAGCATACATGAGGCTTCCTATTGTTGAAGCATTAGGAACTCCCTTCATTTTCTCCATCTCCTCAGATGTCTTAAGACACTGATCCTTGGATAGATTGACTCTGTGTCTGAAAGGAAGCAATCCTTTCTTGGAATCCTGCATGCTAAAAAGGGTAAGGATCGCATCGATATAGGAAGCTAGAGAAGCCCAACATCCTTTGCTTGATCTCGCAAAAATTTAATCCCAAGGATGTGACCGGTTACTCCTAAATCCTTCATATCGAATTGGCTGGATAACCACAATTATACCGAAGATCACACTCCGACATCATTTCTGATGAACAAGATATCATCCACATATAGCAATACAAACACCACCACATTTCCATTGCGCTTCTTGTACACACACGACTTATCCAGACATTGATCAAAACCAAAAGATTTGATTACTTGATCAAAATGGATGTTTCAAGACCTAGATGCGTGCTTAAGTCCACAAATGGACTTCTTAAGCTAGCACAACACGTGCTCTTGATCTTTTGCCAAAGTTCTGCATCTTTATCTTGTAGTGCCTCTTTGTAGTTTCAGGGTTTGGCATGTTGTTTTCCAGGGATCATATCACAAGATTCTCCCAACAACATATACCGATTGGGTGAAACAATAACCCTCCCACTACGAAACCCTCCCACTACGACAAGGTACTGGTGTGTTAACAACAATTTCATGTGATGTAGCCTCTTGTACTATTGGTGTTGAAGAAGTCTGTGCCGGTCTATTTTCTCTCAATTCTTCTAGAACAATCTTACTACTGGGCTTGTGATCTATGACATAGCCTTCCTCTAAGTATCAAGCATTGGTGCTAACAATGACCTTATGATCCTTAGGACTATAAAATAGAGCAACTTTCGTTCCTCTAGGGTACCCTATCAAAACAAACAAACATTTGTCCTTGATTCCAATTTATCTGCTTTCCCTTTCAGCACATGTGCTGGACTACCCCATTTCTGAACATGCCATAGACTAGTTTTGCTCCTAGTCCACAGTTCTGTGGGTGCAGTTGGTACTAGCTTAAATGGTACCAAGTTAAGAATGTACGCTATTGTTTATAGTGCATGTCCCCAAAACGAATTTAGTAAATTTGAATAAGTCATCACTGATCTCATCATATCCATAAGAGTCATTTCCTTCTTTCTGTTACACCATTATGTAGTGGCGTACCTAGCGCAGACAGCTGGGATGTAATCCCTTCTGCTGCCACTAGTTCCTAAATACTTCCAAGAGGTATTCGCCACCACGATGAGATCGCAGTGTCTTGATACATTTATCCAAACGCTTTCCCGTTTCCGATCTATGCTCCTTGAATTTCTCAAAGCATTTGGACTTACGGTGTATCAAATAAATGTAACCATGTCTTGAGTAATCATCAATAAAAGTATTAAAATACTCAAAACCACCTCTATCCCGGATGTTCATAGGTACACACAGATCAAAGTGAACCAATTTCAATGTTTCATTGGCTCTCCCTTTTTCCTGAAAAAAGGACATCTTGGTCATTTTACCTTCCAAGCAGGATTCGTAGACCGGAAGTGCCTCCACTTCTAATGAACCCAAAGATCCATTTCTAACCAGTCTAAAAATTCTATTTAGATAAATATGACCTAGGCGTAAGTGCCAAAGATACGTTTGGTTCAACTTATAAGGCTCATTTCTCTTATATGGCAATCTATTAGTGTTATTCAATTCATTTAGTTGCATTGTAGGAACGATATCATTAATAACGTAGAGATTGTCATCTAATGAACCATAACAGATAAAATGTTTATTTAACTTAATAACCATAGAGTTATTAAAAATAAACCAAATATCCATGTACAACCAAATTAGAAACCGAAACTAAGTTTCTCCTAATTCAATGATCATAAAGACAATCTCTTGAAATTAAACGCCTACTACAATTGCTGCTACTTTTGTAGCACTTCCTATATGTAGATAAATCTCTTCATCACTAAGTCTCCTGGTTTCCTGGAACCTTTGCAATGAATTGCAAACATGATTAGTGGCACCCGTATCTACACACCAGGTACTGGTAGATAACACCGCTAAACATGATTCAACTACTAGTGAAAAAAATTTCGTTGATTATTCAATTTATTGAGAAAATTTGGATAACTTTCTTCTAGTGTCCTTTCTGCTTATAGTGAAAACACTTGCCGTTAGACTTTTTCACTCTACCTCCAAGCTCATAAACTGTCTGAGGAACCGTGGCTTGTTGTTGAACCTTTTCCTGCTTCTTGTTGCCTTCCGGCTAAGAAGTAGAAACCTCTTCAACTACACTCACAGTTGTCTATTTATTAACTAAAAGACCCTTGGCTAATTTTAACTTTCTTTCAGCAGTTTCGTCAAATAATAATGCATTTTGTTCATATTGTAATTCAGGCGGAACTGCTAAAAAAACTTGGTAAGCAACTGGAGCACAACATCAACCTGGGTTTCCCCATTGATTTCAGCTCCTGAGATTTCTAGTTCATTCAGAAGACCTATTATCTTCAGAACATAGTCCCCTTACTAGGGTTCCTTCACCAATGGTTATATTCCCCAAATCCCACATTGCAACTTGCCTAGCTGCACCCCAAACCTTTATTTTAGGTTATGCATCATGTCATAGGCAGTTTTCAAAAACTGATGCTGATGTTGCAATACATTTGACATAGAAACTAAAATGTAACACCGCGCCATCTCATCAGTTGTAACCCAATCCTTATATAGTAGATTTCAGGTTCTGTTGCAATTTCAGTAGGTTTGATAGAGCATACCTCAGAGAACACAAATTTGGTCCCCTAAGCAATCGACACAATATCCATATCCTTTTCTAGTCAATATAATTAAGACCAGTAAATTTGTTTGACAATGTCATCAAGTGGATTGAAAAAGTCTATTTTTTTTTAATATGAGAATCACATAACAATTATGAAGGGCAATTAAAACTTTTTGTATTTCTATTAAATTGGTTCCCTCAACCAGTCTATTAAAAGAAAAACATTAACAACCCTACACATCGTGAAGAGTATGCCTCGATGGGTAGGTCCACTACTCTTCATCATTCGTGTAGATAGGCACAACCTTTTAATTTTATTATCTAGACACTAAACCGCGCCCAATAAAATTAAATAGCTAATTTGCTTCGGTCCTATAAATAAAAGCAGTGACTCAGATGGAGAGAATACTTGTTATTTATAGCTAAGTGTATACCATTACCTAACTTCAAGATCCATTGTTCCGTAATGAACTACCCCAGATGGAGGAGTAGTCCACACAACAATTATCTTGGAGCTATCCTCTAAGGAAGTAAGTACTGATGATGCCATAATTAATTTCGTCCGATGGGGAGGAAGGTACTAAAACCAACACACAAAACTTAATTATATCATCTACATACTAGTAATGGAGATCATGAGATTTATACAAAATAAACTCCCTCTCCCACTTAGTAATTTAAAAAATTTGTGAGGGTTATCAAAATTAACATGTTTGCAAAAACCGTGATCTAGGTCAAAAGCCAAATATTACCATGTTGTTCAAATATGGTAAACTATCACACATGCAAACAAGATGAATATACAAATATTCATAAAAAATAAACATAAATAATATGTATCCCAACTATTATGGTCAAAGATGCAATCCTTGAGCAATAAGGAATCCTTCCAGTCTTGAAATCCTTAAGCAGTCAGGAATTCTTTGAGTTTTGAAATCCTTAAGCAGTAAGGAATCCTTTCCAAACTTGAAATCCTTGAGCAATACATATGTTGAAGACTTAGATACTTTGAATCAATCAAGGAAACCAAAATCCAACCATACTTAGGCAAGAAAGATCGGATCTGAAATTTTTCCCGAGTAAACTGCACAGCCTTCAGTATTTTGGACTTTTCTCCCTCATCCAAACTCCGATTGGACTGATTCCAATTGGGTTGGATTCGAAATTCAATTATCTACAACTTCTGTGAGGAACAGAATTTCCAATTTCGATGTTTACTAGGTCAAAACAGCCTTGCAATCTGACCCTAAAAATCTGAAAAAATTCTGCTGCGAGAAAAACATTTTTTTTTCTTGACAGAACTTATCTTCTTGTCAAAAAAGATTGTTTTCTCCGTATATCCTTGAGCAATACATATGTTGAAGACTTAGATACTTTGAATCAATCAATGAAACCAAAATCCAACCATACTTAGGCAAGAAAAATCGGATCTGAAATTTTCCCCGAGTAAACTGCACAGCCTTCAGTATTTTGGACTTTTCTCCCTCATCCAAACTTCGATTGGACTGATTCCAATTGGGTTGGATTCGAAATTCAATTATCTACAACTTCTATGAAGAACAGAATTTCCAATTTCGACGTTTACTGGGTCAAAACAGCCTTGCAATCTGAACCTAAAAATCTGGAAAAATTCTGCTGCGAGCCAAACATTCTTTTTTCTTGACAAAACTTATCTTCTTGTAAAAAAAGATTGTTTTCTCCGCATCGTATGCCCCATTACAGAATCTGTAATCTTACAACAGATCTATATATCTAAAACGATACAACTGAAGAAACAAAGATTACATCAAAAACTAATACCTCCCACATACTACTATTACAGATTACAAAACTAATTAATTTGTAATAAAAAAACAGTAATAGTAACCACGCATAAAACAATTACAAAGCGTGGGATCCAATCACACAATCAAAAACATGCGTGACCATAATAGTGGGATAATCGAT
This sequence comes from Vaccinium darrowii, assembly GCA_020921065.1. Classification (NCBI taxonomy): domain Eukaryota; kingdom Viridiplantae; phylum Streptophyta; class Magnoliopsida; order Ericales; family Ericaceae; genus Vaccinium; species Vaccinium darrowii. The sequence goes on from CM037160.1 coordinate 27,029,502, forward strand.
TCTGCAAAACAGACGTTAGAACAAACTAGAACTCTGCAAAACAACGGTTAGCACAGTTCTATATCTATGTTCTACGGACAACATGGCTTGTTTAATCCATACGCATGATTACAGCCAGCTCTGATACCACTGTTGGGAAACGAATCCCAGAACCCAGTAATTACGCGTACAGATTAAACAACAAAAATAAACACAAACCCGACAAGGCGGAATTAGGGTTTACCTCTCATCCGTAGACACGAACGCTGGTGGACTTGTTTATTTTAGAACTTGACAGACCTAATTACTGTATGCAACAAGCTTTGCTCGACAGTACCTCATGATCTTCTGCCATATTCCCTTATATCTTGATCATGTAGCCAAATGTGGACTTCTACGTGATCTCTTTGTTCTCTCTCACAGCCTCTACTCTAATTTTCTGAATGACTGTTATGTGACCTAGAGAACATAATGATATATTTATAGGGCTAGAGCAGGGACCTGAGGAGAAATAAATCTGGACTCCTTGTGTAAATAAGAAAACCTAATCCCACCTGGATTCTATTCTTATTTCACAAATTATAATTCACACCACTAAAGAATTATAATTGCACTCCCATCTTTATCTCGATTATATTTCGAGCTCCACGTTATTAAATACTTATTAATCTCCCCACATTAAGATTACAGATACCCGTTGATTAAATGTCGATTACTAACACAAGGGCTAAAAAGAGAGGAATCCATAGATAGAAGAGAGACAAGTTAAGAATAAAACAAGAGTGCGTTTTAGTAAGAATTCTTGTTTGGTCCCTGTTCATCATTGATTATTAAATTCTCAATTCTCAGGATCATTACAATTGGTTTCAAATTTGCTAACTCTGTCTCCAATCCATGACAATATTTCCCCAAACACCAGGTCAACACTTTCATTTGGCTCACCAATGAACTGGTGCCACATATCCCTGAAGATCTTTAACGTCTTGTCCTTGCTCGCAACTGATTCATGCACCAACCTGGCTGATTCAGGATCACAAATCTTGTCTCCCCCGCCATGCACAATCAATAATGGAAGCTCAAGCCTATGGCAGTTTTTCTGTATGTACCCACAAACTCTCAGAAACTCTAGTGCAGTTGCTGCTGTCACCTGTCGGGGAAAGTTATGAAACTAAATGAGTATGTTTTGTTGGTCACAACTCACTATATCAAAAGTTAACGGTGATGGAAATAAACTTTAATCATAAAATGGATTAAACAGAATTTGAAAAATCAAACACATGGGGTTCGGTGTTGGTGCTGTGCACGATCCTTGCTATTTGTTCAGCGATCCAATGGTCCAGATGGAATCTTGCAATGAACGGTTCGGATGTCGCAAGGCTCGAATTCAATCTGGACCATTAGATTGCCGAACGGACGACAAGGATTGTGCACAGCACGCAGCACGGTGCACATCACCAACTCCGAACCCAGTCTCATGTGTCACATAGTTTCCTTAAAAAACAATTCCGTCTCCTCATTGGGGTGCTAGAGGTTATTGTCGGCATCGTCTCCCATAATATTAACGGTTAAGTCACTAAAATCCTAAGTGAGATTGATCACTTTGGATTTTAGCGACTTAGTTGAAACTTGGGAGTTATGAGATTGACTCATTTTCACTTTGATTTGAAACCAAGTGCATGAGTATCACCATAGCTAATAATGGAGAAAAGTGATGATGATGGTGGTGATGGTAACAATAATGAAATGAAATCAAGAAAGACGATTGTGAATTTCATTTCTTAAGAGTTGCTTGACAATATGTGCCTCACTTAGTTTCAAATCAAAGTGGAAAAGAGTCGATGTCATTACTGAATGTTCACACTAAACCTCTAAAATTCGAAGTGATCCACCTCCAGATATAATTTTCTCTCCATCTCCAATAAGATTTACAAATTTGAATGGCTTTTGTCATTGTGCATTAAACTTAATTGGTCATTTAGTAGGTTTCTGAAACTAGCAATAGTTTTCCGGTTCTTGATCAACTGAAACCATTATTTCATTTCTACGTTTATAGTTCTCAAAAATATCATGTCCAACATTTTTTATTCTAAGACAATTTTTTTCAAGAGACATTGTTAAAGAAAATCTACAGTTCTTGTGGAGCTTCAATGAGATTTGCAGCCTCATCACTTTCTTGCCACATTGTCTTGCTCAAAAAATCGAATTAAGAAGATGTTTGAAAATAGCAAGAATTTTTCAAATGTTTTGTGAACCACAAATATGAACAAAGTTTATTTTAAATGTGAATGAGAATTGTCTCCTTTTGGGAATTGAAAAGCCAAATTTATTTAAGAGACACACAAGTGCTCATCATCATTGAACACCTGGACGAGGTTGGGGCTAGGGCTGGGACTTAGGATTCATGTGCTCTTAGCCTATGGTACGAGATCTGTCTTTACTGGTCTGGGTTAGTTTGGACTTCGAAATTTGACTTGCTGTAATTCTGAAGTGGGTAGTGAAAGATCTCGAGACTCTTCATTTCTGGCAATTACAAGAGACATAAACCCAAAATTTATCACACTCAATATTTGTGCATTATGGCTGCAATTTAGTGTGGTGAAGCTGTGAACAAAAGCCGTTGTACCCTAAGAGACGAACTCTGATGAATCATCCAACCCGTCTAGTGAAGCGGCAAATTTGTCTCTAAGGGCACTATGTGACATGCAGGCCTCAGTTTGCGATTCCTTATCCCAAAAACTACTAAAATTACACTCGTACTACCATGTTTTGGACTTCCACTTGAATTGTACCTGTATTCTTTTCCTACTCCTTCATTTGACAAAATTTCAGATATTCTAGAATTCTGTTTTCGTATGTTCATCTTAATTAGGTCACTATTATTTATTATTTTGATCGGCCTTAATTATGTCCCTATTGGGAAAGTATATATATTCAGCAAAATAATTTCTAACATCACACCTTGCCGTTGGACGGGCGGTTGGGGCTCTTCATGACCAACTTTCTCTTCCACTTCTCCTTGTATGACTTTTTTACAGGATCATCTGTTATCGCGATTTTCCAAGTGGGTGCGACGAAAGCCGCCATCGGAAGTAGCTCCTCCAGCGGCCACACCGGCTTGAACTTCTTTGAAACCCCACACATTGCTGCACTTAATATCAAACCACTCCACTCTTTGCTTTGCTTTAGGGATATTAGTATGGATATTGCACCACCCAGTGACTCACCTACGTACAGATGAGATTCATGACAACAGTAATGGACTCAAAATGATGAAAACTGGTAAGACAATAAGCGATCAATCGCTCAAAAATATCTCATCAAAATAACAGAAGTACAAAGAAAAAAAAAAAGAAAAAAGAAAAAAAAAAGGTGAATTAGAAAATCTAATAGAATTACAAAGGAAAAAAAAGAAAAGAAAAAAAAGGTGAATTATAATTTTTCCTTTAAGGTCAAGGCAAATTCTATAGCTTATCTATCCTAGGAGAGTGGGTTGGGGAAACGGTGGTAGTTGAACTCACCACCTGGTGATAAAGAAGCTCTACCGGCCGCCGTGGGTGGCGGATCCATTGACCCCACTTACTTTGATTTCTTGTAAAAAAAAAAAAAAATTCTTAGTAAACAAATTTTGCTACACTCAACTCACATAAAACTCTCATATTGCTGATCAAAAAAAAAAAAAAAAAACACTCTTATATTATCACAACTTGCTTCAAAATGTTACTCCCTCCGTCTCAATTTAATAGTCCACTTTTAGTTTTTCGATTTGCTCTTCAATTGCGGATATCGTTCAATTTATAATATTTTTTAAGATTTCAAAAAAAATTGTGTAATAAAACTAATTGAGATCTATCAAATATAATTAATCTATATTGCATATACAAAGTCTTATATGCTACAAAAAATAAATTTTTTTTTTTTATTATCACAATTGTTCTTTTTTACGACCCTTTCTGAAAGAAAATGTAGGTTTTTTCATTGTCCTTTAGAAAAAAGACATCCAAGAAATTGTATAGGTAAAATGAATTGAATAATCTGATAAAACAAGGCTTAAAAATTCTTAGTTCTTCAACCTCACCAAACAAGAAAGCTGGCAGCTTCGGATGGCCGGCTCGAGCCGAGTCGAAGAACTGTATGCAGTCCTCAACCACCGGTTCGATTTTAGGAATGTGACCGCGGGAGCCGTCGGAGTAGCCATGGCCTTGAAGGTCAAGTGCACAAACATAGAACCCGGCTTTCGCTAAGCCGACTGCAGTCAGCTGAATGAGCCAGCTGCTCTCGTCCATGTACCCGTGGACCATGGCTACCATCCCTCTGATCCGGGGACTCGATCCGGCTGGCTGCCATGACTGAGTAAAGAGTTTCATGTTTTGTTTGTTTAACATGAAGCGCTCTTGGTGGAGTACTTGGTGTTTCTTGTAGAACTCTTCCCTTGTGAGTTCCCCAAAAGGACTGTTCTCATTGGCTTGATGAATTGGGTGAGCCATTTTGTGTTTTCTGAACAATTGAGAATCGTAGGGTAGGGTATATATACACAAACAATGCCTAGTAACGCACACAAATGGACATGTGCATGTGAGTGTATGTACCAATTCGTGTCTTAAGGTTTAAATAGCGTTAGAAAGAGGTGAGACGGTGGCTGGAGTATCGAATGATACGTAGATAGAATTTGGTGTAATGGGCGTGCATTTGTTATGATAATTTTCAGCACTAGGGCACTGAAAGTCAAACGGTCAAGTATCGTCCACATCAACCATGAGGTGAGCTAAAAATTGGATACGAAGCGATTAATACAGGGAGTTAGGTCTTGTTCCCTGTATTTTTCACGTTTTACACGATAAATCATTTTTCACAGAACCGTTCTATATGCACCGACCACGTACCGACGGCGTCGCCGACGCCGGTGTGGGTCCCAACCGGTCGATCCGAGCCGTTCATCCTTCTCAGAATCAAATTCCGAGTGGCCTTACACGGGAATCGAGGCAATTGGACGGCTGTATGAGCTCGATCCAAAATCACCCCCATTTCATCCAAAATTTTGAATGAAATGGGGGTGATTTTGGATCGAGCTCATAAAGCCGTTTGATTGCCTCGATTCCCGGATAGGCCCACTCGGTATTTTGATTCTGAGAAGGATGAACGGCTCGGATCGACCGGTTGGGACCCACACCGGCATTGGCGACGCCGTCGGTACGTGGTCAGTGTATGGTGGTCGGTGCAAAAATCTTTTTCGTTTTTCACACATATATTAACTAAAATACCAAAAAAGCCACCTTTTAGAAACAAACCCTAATTAGTCAATTACGTGTATATGTGTGCATTTTTGTGTCTCTTTACTTAAGATTGGACCAGTCCATCGATTGGAAACCTGGTCGGGCCTATAAATTTTTGTGGAATTAGTCTGATTGAGAGTGTGTTTGGCCGCCTGCTTTCCGCCTTTTTGCATTCTCTTTTTTCTACTTCTAGGTGTTTGGGGGAGAACACTAAGAAGTCATTCTCGCATAACTCATTTTTCATTTTGATGAAAGGAGAGGAGAAGTTAAAAGTAGGTTGGAAGAAGCTTGTTGACTTCTCATTTTTCCCTTTTCCCATTTTGATTAACAAAAAGACCTACAAAATGTATTCTACACATATCTTCCAAACACTACTCATGTTACAAAATGCATTCTGCAATTTCTCCCAAACACTCCTCTGAAATTCAACACACATTTTGACCATAATTCAAAAAGCCAAAAAGTCAAAAAGTTAAAAATGAAAAGCTAAAAGTTAGGCTTACAAACACCGCCTGAATCTCTACAAGTGAAAATTGAGATTGAGTATATGGTTGGTTAGTGTGCGCATAAGTTAGTCTAGACATTTGAGGTTTAGAGACTTAAGGGTCTGCTCCACTAACTTCTACCTCTTTGGCTTTTTAATTGATGTATGAGTAGAATGATTTAGAAGAACGACGCCTAAGTTAGTACATACATGTTAGTAGGGATTTATCAACCGATCCAAAAAAAAAAAAGGACCCAATGCACCACGAGGTCCAGCCCATCAGAAAAAAACACACATAGGGATGTCGGCAGAATTTCTGCCCAAATTACCCCCAAATTTCATGCAAACTCCATAGCTCCCTTTCTCCTTCGCGAATTCCATTGGTTCTCCTCGCATTCTCCATCCCTGCTCCAAATCCAGCGACGATCCCAACTCACTCTCCTCCTAACTTGTCTCCCTCGTCTTCGCTGGTGGCAGGCAGAGCAGCGGCCCAAGGTTGTCCTTCGCCTGTGGAATTTTTAAAAATTCGTAGAGGCTTTTCGGTCGATTTTGAGTTGTTTTGACCCAGATCTTGCTCGCGAACTGAGTTGACTAGGTCGGACAGATTTGTGATCGAATTTACTAGTGAAATCAGTGCAAATTTTTAAAAATCCGCATGTTTGGATGTGGTGGTTGTTGTTGTAATCCACTGAGCATTTTAAAGCCTTCTTTCAAACAGGTGGTTAACACTTATTATAAAAAGGCTTCAATCTTTTGAAAACAATTGAAGGAGTTTCATAAATTCGCAGGGATGCATCTTTCCAGAAATTCACAGTGATGCGAATTTTTTCAATCTTTTGAAATTAATATTCTCCCATAGTCTTTACTGCATAAGATGACCATGGAATCATACTTCTTAAAAATTTGCAACCAATCTTCTGAATTTTTTTCCAATCTTATGAGGTTTAATCACTATGAATTTTTAAAATTTCACAGGGTACTTTATTTGGTTTTGGCTGTTGACGGTTTTTGTTTTTGTTGTTGTTGTCGTTGTTGTAATCCAGTGAGCATTTTAAGCCTTCTTTCAAATAGGTAGTTAGCATTGATTATAAAATAGCTTCATTCTTCTGAAAACAATCGAAGGAGTTTCAGAAATTTGCAAGGATGCGAATTTTTCTAGAAATTCGCAATGATGCAAATTTTTCCAATCTTTTGAAATTAATATCCTCCCCTTGTCTTTATTGCACACGGGATCATACTTTTTAAAAATTTGCAGCCAACTTCTAGAATTTTTTCCAATTTTATGTTGTGTAATCATTGTGAATTCTTAAAATTTCGCAAGATACATACTTTGGTTTTTGATGGTGTTGTTGTTGTAATACACTGAGCATTTTTTCCAATTGATTTGTAAGCACTGTGAATTTTTAAAATCAGAGGAATTATCCGCAAGCTGCCTCTTATTTTAAAATCAAAGGAATTATCCGCAAGCTGCCTCTTCTTCTCATCTGAAAAAGTGTTCAAATACAATCCTCACTGCTAAACTCCCCGTACATGTTGCAATAGATTGGCAGTTCAAACCTAGTCAATTTGGTAGTCAAACAAAGCAATCTGAGGTCATCGGTCGCGGGAAAATTAAGCTCTGGTGGTCAACGACAGTAATGTGGTGGTCGCCAAAGGTTGGTGACGATTGGAGTAGGCAGGTCGGCGGTTGGCGAGTGATGCGGGTGCTAAATGGTGGTCGGTGAGAGAGAGAGAGAGAGTGATAGAGTGAGTATGTGTGTGTGTGTGTTTCTGTTTTAAACTACAAGGGCAGAAAAGTAATGTTGCTTCCCCAACTAGACCTAACGGTAAATAAAAATGTGCATGCATTAGAGCAAGTGCAACAGATGACTCAAACCCCTCCCTATCTCTATTTTGTTCAGCCAACCCCCAAAAACAGGCTCCAACACACTCCCTAAACAGGTGAATAAAATAACAACGTCTACAGTGGCTCCCTAAATCACACCCCATTTAGGGAGCCACTATTCACTCCCTATCCATTTTTTTAATCCTTTCTCTCCCTCCCTCCATCACTCAGCAATGCTTCCCAAATTACTTTTCTTTTTTTTTTATTCTCTCTCTTACTTTTACCTCATATATCATATTTTATTTAAAATAGGGAGGGTAATAGAGAGGATTGTTGAAGACGTGAATTGGTAAAATGAAAAATATGCACTGTTCATGACTTTTTTTTAGAGAAAAATTTAGGGAGACTGTTGGAGATGCTCTTAGTTTTTTTCTTCTCCCACCATCACCTCTATCAATATATTAGGATATTGAATTTTTTTTTATGAAAACGGGGGTTGAGAATGGGGTGAAAAAGTAATTAGGAATGAGGGTTGAAAATTAGATGACAACACAGATTGAAAATGACATAGATAGTTGAATTGGGTTGAAAAAATAGTGAAAGGTTAGATGGAGAGAAAGTTAGTTAAATTTATAACTGCTTGGTTCTATTTTAGAAACAATCGTTGGAGGCTGAGTTCTATATTTTGGCATAAAATCACTTTTTGGTGCCAAAATATGGTAATTGCTATAGCCATTTTCCAATTGCTCTAACCATCCTCATGTTGCATAATAAATGAAGATGTTCAATACGGAAATGGCTACAATACACACCCATTATTTGGGTGTACCATATGCACCTATTGCACGGTCCAGATTGTGCCACCTCATCGACAATCGCAACATTTTTTAGTTTTTCGTAACTTTTCAGCAATATGATTCGTAACATTTTCTATGAGTCGTAACATTTTGGTGTGTCTTGTAACTTTTACAAAAAAAATTCGTAACTTTTCCAAAAAATTCGTAACTTTTTACAAAAAATCGTAACTTTTACAGGGGTGTGTGTGTATGATACACACCCAAATGAGGGGTGTGTATTGTGGCATTTTCCGTTCAATACACATCATTTTCTGTCATAATGCATGATTCTAATTTGATCGCAATCCACGAGACGGGTGGTTATGGCTTTTAGTCATATCTCGTCAGAATTTTTGGCCGCGGAACTTCTGCTCCTCCTGATGGCTCAAAATTTGACACATTAGTACAATTTGTGTTTACACTTCTCTGTAAAAAAAATACATAATAAATTTTATCCAACCGGCCTATGAGCCGAGGGTCTACTGTATTCCCAGTGAACAACAAGCTGCTGTCACTTTTCGACGAGCAGTGTCCTAGCTGTGCTTACGAGTATGACCTGAATGCTTGACCTCAGCCTTGATCTTACAGTTCTTACTGCACGGATGCCTTTTGCCTTTCTTTTGTTCACTCGTCGATTGTGTTCGTTATCTTGAAAATGAGATTACTCAAATATCGGTCATTTGTTATGAATTCACAAAACACTTTTTGTTGAGTTTATTCTTATAACCATGACATAACCATGACCAACGAAGACAACAGCTTTGAATGACTCACGTACCCTCTGGAAGACACCTTTTCGAAGGGCATGTGGCCCTATTATGCCCACTTGCCAACGGGTAGCAGTCCGGTCAAATCATTTACTTAAATATCATTATCAATAGTACTTCTTTTCTGTTATTGCAATAAGGACATCAACTTTTTTTCATAATGCCAAGAGGACAAATCACCTACATATTCCAAAACTGCCTCCACTAGCCAATGAAAGTGCCTAAACCCCCAAACCTAATGAAGGTGCCTAAGCCTAAACCCCAGGTACCCTATGAAAGTGCCTAAACATAAACCCTAAGGCATCCTAAAGAGCCTAAAATCCTAGAGTACCCACGAAAGTGTCTAAACCACTAAAACCCTATAATTGGAAAGTGCACCCTAAACCTAAACCCTATGGTACCCTACGAAAGTGCCTAAACCTAAATCCTAGGGTACCCTATGAAAGTGCCTAAACCACTAAAACCCTATAATTGGAACGTGTACCCTAAGTACCTAAACCCACTATACCCTACCTCAAAGAGCCTAAGCCCCCCTTAAATTGAACCCAACCCCAAAATTGAAGAGAAAGAAAACTAATTTTGTCCCACCCAAGACTCACGCATGAGAGTGAGAGAGAGAGAGATGGGTGAAAAGTGACGTGGAAATGGGTAGCAGATGAAACTTGGGAAACCAGTCATGCAAATAAACCTTGGGCTCCACGTGGACTCTCTTCTATTGTTTGTATAGTATTGGAAGTGGTGGAGTGACTTGTAACTAGTAAGTGGTGACGTCAAACGGAAGACAAAAAGGGGAGCAAGAAAATGCTTTCCTCGTCTGCGTGCACACAATAGGGTATTTTTGTCCAGTTTTGGACCTTAGACTCTACAACAAATGTATTAATGTCCTCCTCATCATACAGAAAATTAAGCTGGGCTAGATGCTTTTTTGGGTCTTTTTTCTGGACCTTAGCCCAAATCTCTGTTTTAAAATTCCAATTGACACTTTTTGTCGTCCCAAAAATATGTCCCACTTCAAAACTAAATGAGTAATTGTTGAGGAATTTTCTCTTATACCCTTTTATTTTGAAATTAAAAATAAGAAAAAGTTAGAAAGTGTAATGATTGAAGGGGTAAAATAAGAAAAACATATTTTCAAAAGTACAATGATTTTGTCCCCTTATTAAGTTGGAATCCCCAAAATAGACTATAAAATTGGGACGGAGGGGGTAGAATTTTGTTTGACTAGTTCATAAGATCAAACCCAAGGGGTTGGTTCAGCTGGTTAAGGCCCCGAGTTTGCTCCCACCAAGTCTCCGGTTTGAATCTCGATCCCCAACGGCCACCCCATGGGCTCCCACAAGAATGTCTCAAAGGTTAGAGGTGCTGTAGGGAATAGTCTCGTAGTACGTGTAAGTTGATTCGAGAACTCCCTGCATTACAAAAAAATATATCAAATATTCCAATAAGAAGAGTTGAATTAGTGTGGGCCCATGGAGCCCTCACAATGGCTCTTCTGTTCTTTGGGGCATAACTGCAGCGCAGCCTTTAAACTTCTTTGTTTTTGTTGAATTCATATCCACTTCCGTCAAAAAGCTGATCACTAGTGCTTGGACCATTCTTTGTTTCTTGCTTCGATCCCGTATGCTGGAACCATATTCTTGTTGTGCTCACACATAAACATATTGGAACTTTACTGGAACTCATCTATATTTCAATTCTCTCTTCAAACACTACCATCTTTCAGTAACAAAGTTACCTTTTAAGGTTCGTTTGGTTGACCAAATATGAGTGGCTGATAAGACTATATATCTAAAGTGTGAAGCATTTAAAAACTCTACCGCATAAGCTAGCCACCACTTGCATATTAGTACTCCATATTTGGTTGGACAAAAATAAGTACTCCAGGATCTCAACTTCTCAAGTCTCGACCCTATCTTTTTTAACAGCGAGTCTCCACCCTTTGATGGACACTGGACAACCGACCCTTCCTGTTGTCGACAACCAGCGGGAGAGTGCTTTCTCCATTGCCAGCAGCCCCAAAAATTCATGTTACGGTAGAGAGAGAGAGAGAGAGAGAGAGAGAGAGAGGTTCAATTATTAGCGTCTAGAAATTCAGGTTTCAATTGTAAAATTTTCTTCTTTTTTTTTTTTGGGTAATTAAACTTTTCTTGTTCGTCAAACTTTTTAAGTATTTGTATAGGTTTACGTAAGGAAAAGATAAGGCTACAATACATACCCTTTTATTTAGGTGTGTATCATACACACTCCTATAAAATTTACAATTTTTTTTATAAAAGTTGCGAGACACACTAAAATGTTACGAATTGTATTGGTCAAAAGTTGCGAAAAACTAAAAAATGTTACGATTGCCAATGAGGTGACACAATCTGGATCATACAATAGGTTCATATGGTACACACATTTAATGGGAGTGTATTGTAGCAATTTCTTTTACATAAAGCCTACTGCAATATAATCGCATGAATCAGGGCTAGAGCCAGAATTTTGACTCGGAGGTGGCATCCAAAATTACTATTATTGTTCTCTCTATTTGTGGTGGATGAAAATTCTCTGTCACTCCCATGAGAAAGATGTAGAAGTGGAAGTTCTCCTTCTTCACGAGCTTTGCTCCCGCACGCTGAGCAAACTCATCAGCACCAACCCGGACCGTGGAGTCCGGAATGGTACTCCGACGATCAAGTCAGTAGCTAGAAGACGAAGGAACAGTACTCAGATTTAGGGTTCCTTAAGAAAGAGGAAGTGTGCCTCTTTAGTGTGATCTCGCTTTGCTTTTATTGGTAGAGCTTGGCTTGATCCCCAAGGCCCGTGCCTTTTACGTGCGATAACCGCCTGAATGACATCACCACATACATAACAGTGCATCATTACGTTAGCACATGCAACCAATCCTATCATGACACGTGTCCATTATGTTACAACGGAGTTTCTCGTGACCTCTGAAGGGCTTGAGCTCCACGGATAATCCGAATCGTTGCCTTTCCGGGCTACTTGGGTCATACCCGAACCCGAATCGACCGGCCTTTGGGTTTGGTTGTTCGGGGAAGCCTTTGGGCTTACCAGTCTTCCAGGGATCAGGCCTGGGTTAATCCCAATTGGGCCTTAGTCCTCTTAATGACAATTTGGGCCTTTCGACCCATTTTCTTGAAATGGTTAGGGCCTGCCCTATTGAGTTATTTAGGCCCGCACAATAGCCCCTCAACTTCCTCCAATCATCGTTTGGATTGATTGGGAGGAGCTGAACCATGTGGTTACCCAGTTAACTGCAGAGTAATGTATCCGAGCTTTGTTGAATTCCTTTTGCCGAACGAATTACTAGAGAAACTTCTCCTTCCCGTCTGCGCCTTTGCCACGTGGAAGTCCAAGGTTTGTCAACTGTTCATGAAAAGATGCAATGACTGTAGCGGTTTAATTAACGGGGTACGTGCCTGTTGAGATGAGACACGTGTCCCACGTTTTCACCGGGTCGCGCCGCTTCGCCTCCCGCTCTGTCGTTTCAAAAGGCCACTATAAAAGGGGTGGCACACAGTGGCGTTGATTCTTTACTCGTGCTTTTGCTTCTCAACCATTGTTGCTTCCTCAACTCAGAGCTTCCGTTGTTAACTTTTGCGATTTCAATCACCTTCAAGGCTTTTCCTCTCTTCAAAACTCAAGGTATATCTCCTTCCCCATTGTCTATCTCTGATTTCGTCATTTGTTGCATATTTTTTCTACATAAGACTATGTTTTCATCGAGTTTTTCTCCGATGTGAACAGTGAAGACACTGTCACATCATTCATCTTGTTATTCCCGAGAGTCATTATTCTTGGCCTCTTCGGCCTAGAAAAGCCTACTCGGCTTCAGTAGTTGTCTCAGGTTTACCTTTGTAGCTAACTATTGTCACTCGTGCACATGGTTAGGTTTTGACAATATGGTCATCAGTGTCTCCTCTAGTGATAGCTCGGGAGCCCCGATCCGCTTCCTCGTGGATGCGGATCGTCGCCTGATAGAAAACTTGAGGAACAGGCATAACCGAACGTCTAACGTCAAACTTTCTTTTGAAGCTGACAGCCCTCCTAACTCTTCCAATCAATTAGTAAACATGACTTCGCCAATAGCTAGTGGTGGTGAAGGCCCGAGTAACATCCGAACGGATGCTGTGCTCAGTGAGGAAGGATCCATCCCGAACCCCACATTTGTCGAGACTGAGAATGAGGGTGAGGCCAATGCCGAGGCTACCCCAGATGCTGTCAACTCCTACCTCCACTATTTCGATGGGACTCCCGAGTCCTATGCCGCCTTCTGTGAGAGGTACAAAATCCCGAACGACGTTCGGGTCGAGCTGGTCACGGACCCAAACAACATGCCCTTCGAGGAGGGCAGAATAAATCTCCCCTTCCATGCCATTATCGCAGGTGGCATCCGGTTCTCGCTCGACCCGTTCCTCCCACTGGTTTTGGCCACTCTTGATCTGACCACTTCCTAACTCTCTGGCAACATGTTTCGGATCATCATGGGCATCGTTGAGCTTCGCAATAGGCATAACATGATCTTCGGTCTGCCCGAGCTCTTCAAGATCTACAGCCTCTCCTACAATGCTGCCTCGGGGAGACGTTTCTTCTCTGTGAGGGATAAATATGGTCATCTTGTGCATACTCTCCCCGACTCTGATCCCTTCATCAATGACTTTGTCACTGTTACGGGCAATTTCATGTATGGCTTAGATGAAGCCGCGACCAACCCTATTCGATTCACCGTGGGAAACAATGGTCGGTGCATCTTTCATTGTATACTTTGTTTCATCTCTTCCTTAATGCATTTCTCTTAATATTTTTTTATCTTGTTTCAGCCCCTAACATCATCCCTCACCTAAGGAAGTTGGCCAAGAAAGACAAGATCAACGCCACCTTCGTCGTCCCCTACGAGCAGAGGAATATTCGGTTGTTGCTAGATTACACCTCAAACTACAACTCATTCTTAAGGAAGCAACCGAAGGAGGGTTAGGGCGAGTCATCGAGGTTAAGAAAGAGGCAGCCAAAGGAGAAGGATGCTAAAACCTCTCGTCCTAGGGCAAGGAAGAGGAAGGAGCAGAGCGAAGAGCCTAGCCGACTCGCTCCCGGGACCGAGCGTTTGCCCATAGATAGTGTTACTCCCGAGCTGTATCTGGAATATAACTCTAAAAAGATGGTGGCCACTCAAAGGAAGATGAAGAACTTGAGGAGGCTGACCGGGGGGAAGGAGAAGCCGACAGCCGAGGGACCTGGAGTGCCCCAAAGGGGTGAGTCCCTAGAGAGGAAGAGACAAAGGGTTGGGAAGGCGATGGCAGATGCCTCGGGAAAGGAGTGCCCGGTTGTTGCTCTGAAGGCATCCACGGCCAGGAAGATGTCCTTTTTGGCTTGGGGTCTCTTCTCTCGGGCTCTGCCTGACCCAAGCCTTACCAACATGTTCTTTGCACAGACGAGGGACGATAGCTGACTGACCTTGATTGAGCCTCACAAGACCTGGACGTCGCCATGGCTTTGTTCTATGGCTTGGCGCTTCGCGAAGACATGCAAGAGGTTTCGAAAGATTGCAGCCTCGTCTTCTCCAGCCTCTCTCAGCATGTTGTTCGGGTAAGCCAAGCATTATCTTATTTTTTCCACAATGTCCATTTTATCGTCCTAATATGAGCATTCTACAAGCGGGCCAGCACATCCTGATGATGTGCCAGCTCTATACCGAAGAGCTGGCGAGGTCGAATTGGTTGGAGTCTCAGCTGAAGGAGGCTCAGGAAAACATCGATCCTGCTCTGACCGCTTGCTCAAATGCTGTTAACAAAGGCAAGGCTGATGCTGCCCGAGTGAAGGAGTTAGAGAAAGAGCTTGCCGTGGTGCGTCAAGCCGAGGCGATTAGGCTGGAGGCTGAGAAAAAAACCTCTTACAACGAGGGCTTTGACACAGTTGAGGCAGCTTATGAAAAGCAAGTTGATGACATCTTTCGAGACTGTAAGAAAATCTATGCCGACGGAATGGGTGAGGCCTTCAAGCTCGGGTACGTCTGTTGTTTGGATGCTCTGTCCGTGGGCCCTGAAGCCCCTCAGAGGGTTTCTGTCCCAAATGATCCAGCGACAAGCTCGTGATGCCTGACCTTCCGGAGGAGGAGGAAGCCCCAGCTGAGGAAGAGGATGTTGCTGAAGGCTTGTGAAGAAGACCCCCCTTCCCCCTTTAAAAGTTTCAGAAACATTATTTTTTTGTTGGAATTATTGACCGAACGGCTCTAAACATTTTAAGGAGTTTGCCATTTTGAAAGTTTGTAATTAAATTTTAGATGGTGACTGGTGCCGAACAGTAGGCTAGAACCAGATCGTAGGATTTTTTATCAGGTTCATCTGAACAGAGGATACTTGCCAATGCTGCTTCAAGAGAAGGCGGTGAAACAATTTTTTGAATGCTAAACATTGACTTTCTGTGATGAGTTTTTTCCTTTTCTGAATGCTAATTGTTAACCTTTTATCATGATTGCCCCTGCTTCGGTCAGAACCGAGTAATGGCAGGGTTGTGTCCGAAGCACATGATTATAAATAGGAGTTGTCAATAATTTTTAAGAATAGCCTTGATGCTTGTTCTAATTTTTGTTTTATCCCGAGCGTTAATAACAATGCAGAAAAAACCTCTTGTCACCGAAGGCCTTGTGTGATGCCGAGTAATAGAAGCTAAAAGCATATGTAACAAGTTTGCTTGAGCACGAAAATGCTTCAAATGTCGGCCTAGAGTACCGAGTAATCACAAAAGAAATCAGGACATTACAATCATCTTTTAAAAAAGATACTTCATTAATAGATTGAGCCGAAAGAGGCTATGCGACAAGAGTGGACAAAACAGGTAGTCCGAATGATCAAAATTTAAGCATAAAATTTCCTCAATTTTTAAGCGTTCCATGGGTTTCCAATGGGGGTCCCATCCATTTCGGCAAGCTTGTACGAGCCATGCCCCACCTTCTTAATGATTCGGAATGGGCCCTCCCAATTAGGCATGAACTTAGCCTTGTTAGACTTCTTCACCACTGTTCGCAGGACTAAATCGTCGACCTAGAAAGGCCTCTGTCGAACGTGCTTGTTATATGTCTGAGCAACTTCTCGTTGATAAGAGGCGAGCCAATGGTTAGCCTCGTCCCTCTGGTCTTCTAGCTAGTCAAGTTCCCGAGTGATAGCCTCATCGTTTGTTGGAACATCAAAGTTTTCTATTCGAGCGGTCGCCAATTGTTTAACCAGAGGCAGGATGGCTTCCATTCCATAGGTTAAGGAGTAAGGCGTTCGGCCCGTTGATCTCCGCGGTGTGGTTCGGTATCCCCACAACACCTTTGGAAGTTCTTCCACCCATTTTCCTCTCTTGACGGTTAATCGACGCTTGAGGCCCAAAGTAATAACCTTGTGGAAACTTTGGCTTGGCCGTTTCCTTGTGGATAGGCAATGGTGGAGTTATAGATGGTGATATTATGCTTTTTACAGAGAGACTTGATGGCTTACAAACTGAGTTCCATTGTCGGAAATAATGGCGTACGGTACCCCGAATCGTGAAATGATGTTCTTCCAGATGAATTTGTCAACCTCCCCTACCGTGATATGGACCAGTGGTTCGGCCTCGACCCATTTGGTGTAGTAGTCTGTTGTTGTGATCAGGTGCTTGAACCCTCCCAGGATAGTTGGCAAGACACCCACCATATCCATGCCCCATTGGGCAAAAGGCCAAGGGTTTGTCACCGGCTGCAAGTATTAGGCTGGTTGGTGCATAATCGTAGCATGTTTCTGGCATGGGACACATTTCTTGACATATGCTTCGGCGGTTTTGTACATCTTGGGCCACCAGTAGCCTTAGGGTTACTGCTCGGTGAGCTAACGAGCATTCGCCGAAGTGATAGCCACAGCTTCCTTCGTGTAATTCCCTTAGAGTATCCTGAACTTGTAAATTGTGCACCACTCGTAGATTAGGTCCCATGTTTTCCAATACATAATGTCATTCGGGTCGAGGTAGTAGTAGGCAGCTCGGTATCGCACCTTGTGTGCTTCTTTCCTATTTTGCGGTAGCTCATCGTGTTTCAGATACTCAAAAATTTCATCCATCCAACTTGGTCCTAGCTGAACCGAGAGGACCTCGTCAGTTCCATCATCATAACTCGGCTTCACGATTTTTCCAAGGAAAATGGTGCAATCGAGGGAGGCCGCTTTGGCTGAAGCCAATGCAGCAAGGGCGTCGGTTGAAAGTTTTGATCCCGCCCAACCCAACATATTTGAACCGGACCAATTTTCTTTGTGAGATCCTACACTCGGTAGTAATACTTTGTCATTCGGGGATCCTTGATGTTGTAGTCATCATGGAACTGTTTCACCACTAACTGTGAATCACTATAAACCTTTATAGCTTCTGCCCCCAGTGTTTCGCAAGCTGTAATCCAGCCCCTGCCCCACGGTTGTTAGATGCTCCATCTACATGCAAGTACCAAATGTCTCCATCAAACATCCGCCACATTTTATGTTCTTCTTCGGGGGCATCCAACGTTTTTGCTGTGATGATGAAATCAGTTTCACAAGGCTTCGGGTCGGGTTGGGAGGGGTCGCTTGGCTCTTCCTCGATTGGTTTTTCTTTCGTGTTCTGCTCGGGTGGAGTCTTTGCTTCCCTGAGGTCTTCTTCTTCTGGTCCAGCAGTGAGTTCAGAGATGAAGTCTGCCAGGGCTTGTCCCTTAATCGTGATTCAGGGTTGGTATTTGACGTCAAAGTTGGCCAATTCCACAGCCCACTAAGACATCCTGTTGAATAAGTTGGCCTTCTTCAAAGTGGTTTTGAGGGGTGCTCGATGAGCACAACTATCGTGTGCGCTTGGAAGTATGGTAAAAGCTTTCATTTTGCAATGACTAGGGCTAGTGCCAACTTCTCGAGGGGCAGATATCTTGTTTTAGCGGGGAGTAGAGTTTTACTCAAATAATGGATTGGTTGATGTTCGTATCCTTCTTGGCGCACGAGAACGGAACTGACTGCTCGGTTAGAGACCAAGAGGTAGTGATATAGGTCTTCTTGTCTGATTGGCGTGACCAATAGTGGGAGCGAGAAAAGGTAAGACTTTAACTCGTCCAGAGCTCAGTTGCACTGCTCGGTCCACTGAAATTTGCTCTTGCTTGTCTTATTGGAATCAAAAAATGGGTGGCACAAATCAGCCAATCGGCTAATGAATCTATTTAGTGCCGCGGCCATTCCTATCAATCGCTGGACCTCCTTGATTGTGGTTGGGGCTTGTCACGCCCTCGAAATTTTAAAAGATAAATCATTAAGAAAATCCACGTGGACGGGCAACCGGTCTATGTCAAAGTCCAAGTAGAATAGTTAAAGTCAACAACATGGTACATAAATGTCTATGGGTACCCGAACCCAAAATATACACGTACATATGTTTTAAGTAAGTCTACAACCCATTATCAAAAGAGAAGACTTAATAAGTTATAAATCATCTTGGCAAAAATACTACTTCTAAGATGATGATATAACTCTTCCATAAGCTTTCAAACAATGCATGCATGCACTCCAAGCACTCCATGATCATGCTCCTTGGTGGGTACCTGAAAATTGATAGGTTGAGCTACACTAGCCCAGTAGAGAAAAGTCTAACAATTCTAAATGCAATGAAATATACATGAGTGATAGCCAAGAATGAATAGGTCAAGGAACAAGAACCAAAGAGAGATCAATAGTTTGATAAACATGAATAATACACATAAGCCACCAAAGGCTATCAATTACCATCACTCGTACCCGGCTCGTACTCAACACGCACACGACACGTCACATGCATCCCAAAACAGTCATCACATTCATCACTTTTCATTTAGACATTTGAATATTATCCAGGCATGCCATATAGGCCCTGTGTCACTCCGGGCATACCCTAGTGGGCCCCGTGTCAATCATCTTACATTCATATCATCAATCATCAAGATACAATTTCAACATAGTCCCATATATGTTTCACAAGTTAGATTATCCATTTACATGTGTCCCGGACCTCCCACTCAACCCAAACACACAACAAGTGTTAATAAATGCAGTGTGACCTCACCAAATTCACCAAAATAGCAAGAAACAAGTGACACCAATCAATCCCCATTATTATTAGGTATAAAAGTGCTACCAAGGTGGAAAATGTCCAAATACAAGTGAAAAACATGTTTAGGGACCAAACAAGTGCATGGGGGTGGACCAAAACAACACAAACAAAACTGCCCATGAAGCTGTCAAAACCGCCCAGGTGGCCACAAATCCCGCCCGGGCGGGTTTTCCAGAGAAGGGGCCGAAAATGGCCAAAAAAAGAGATTTTTGGGAATTTTGCTCTATAACTCCGAATTTGATGATTCCAAAGCCAAATATCAATGGAATTGGATGGAGGGAGATAATTTAACACTCAATTTGATCAAGAAAATATTAATCAACAAGAATCAAGCATTTACTTAAAGATTTAAGTGGAAAATGGGGTCCCAATTGGGTTTCTTCCAATTTCAAGCAAATACATGGATTTGTTGCAAGATTAAGACCAAGTAACATCCCAATTGAGTGAGGAATCATATATGAACCAAGGGATAGCATATAATAGCTCCATTTGAGAATAAAACATGATTTTCTCAATGAAATACACAAGACACAAGAAGATGAACCATTCAAGACCTTATACACACACATACAGAACATTTACATTAAGAAAAGTTAGAAATTTCCTTACCTCAATGAAGAAAAGTTCAAGACCCAACTTGACTCCAAGCCCTAGCTCCTTCAAACTCTAGAAATCACCAACCCAAGCTTCTCCAAAAGCCAAGACAAGAAGATATCAAGCTCCAAAGATCAAAGGTTGAAGGATTTGTGCAAGGGGTTAGTGGATTTGTGGAATTTGTGGGAGAATTTGTTGGAAGAAATGAAGAAAATGGAGGTTTAGAAAGAGAGGTGATGGCTGATGTTGGGGAGGGAGAGTGCTCTCTCTCTCCTCTCACACACCACAAATACATACACACTTTAAATTATTACACTCCCAACCCTTGTATTGACTTGTGTAGTGCAAAAAGGACCAAACTAATTAACTACACTCATCAATTTTAATCAATTCCTCACATTTCCCCAACTTTGTTTTCGAAAAAATAATTAAAAACACGGGATCCTAACATGGCCCGAAGGTTTTGGATTGCCAAGAGTTGTTTCGGGTTGGCCTCGATGCCCCTCTGTGATAAGATACCTGAGAAACTTACCAGAGCCTACCCCGAAAGCGCACTTCTCAGCGTTAAGTCGCAATTTGTGCCTGCTCAGTATAGCGAACACTTCGGCGAGGTGGTCCAAATGGTCTGAGTCATGCTTGCTTCTTACCACCATATCATCGATATACGTTTCCATGGTGTCCCCGAGTTGATGTTTGAACATCTTCGTGACCATCCTCTGATAGGTAGCCCCAGCGTTTTTTAGGCCAAAAGACATAACCTTATAGCAATACGTCCCTTGGGGAGATATGAAGGCCGTTTTCTCCTGGTCTTCGGCCACCATAGCGAATTGATGATATCCACGGCATGCATCCATGAAGCTCAGTCGCTCATGCCCGAAGGTTGCGTCAACTAGTTGGTAGATTCGTGGAAGAGGAAAACAATCCTTCGGGCATGCATCATTGAGGCTAATGTAATCGACACAGACGCGCATCTTGCCATTCTTCTTTGAGACTACCACAGTATTGGCCAGCCAAGTAAGGTATTGAACTTCCCGTATAATGTCTACTTCCAACAATCATCCAACTTCTTCTAACACTGCATCTATGTGCGCGGGCGAATAGAGCCTCGGGCGCTGCATAACCGGTTTCCTAGCCAGATCCACGTTAAGGGCATGGGAGATGAAAGTGGGGTATACGCCTGACATCTCGTTCGGGGTCCATGCGAATACCTCGATGTGGTCCTTGAGGAAACGAACCATCCTTTCTTGTTCAACCTGAGGGAGAGAAGAGGCGAGTAAGAAATAATTGCTTCCATCTTCATTGATTGGGACGGTAACAAGGTCTTCAACTGCTTTGTCTTCAGTTGGAGAGCCGACGTCCTCTATGACTAGTACTTCAAGGACTTCGATCGACTGCTCCTTTTTAGCTTTCGACTTGACGCGAATGGCGTTTACATGGCACTGTTTCACAGCTAGCTAATCTCCTCGGATTTCTTCCTGCCATCCATGCCTTACTATGAACCAAACCATCTGGTGATAGGTCGACGCGATGGCCTTCATTCCGTTTAACCAATTTCGTCCGAGGATGACATTATACGGTCCTGATATATCAACCATCACGAATTCCATTGGTAGCTTGATGGAACCAGCTTCTATTGGCAGCGTTATACGTCCAAGGGGGTAGACCGGAGTCCCATTAAAATAGAATAAGAGAGACTCGGGTGGCAAAAGTAGATCTGGGTGGAGTCTCAAAGCCTTGAAAGCTGAGTAATACATTACCTCGGCTGAGCTACCCTGGTCAACTAGCACCCTCCGGATAGTCTTTGCCGTTAATGCCGACGAAGATGACAAGGGCATCGGCATGTAGGTATTTTACTCCCTCCAAATCTTTCTCGGTAAAGATGATAGTCCACTGGCTTCCAGGTTCCTCGTATTTGCGCTTTAAGGCGCTCTGGACTAAGCAGACTTGTTGATTTGCATTCGTTTGGGTTAACTCTTAGCGTAGTGCTATTTGTTTCTCAGTCAAGAGGCCTCGGTGGATGACATGTACAATCTCTCGTTGCTCCCCTATAGGGTTGTTTGCTACTGCTTGGCGGGGAATGGTTGGAGTTCGTGCTCGATCTATCCATCGGTCGAGGTGCCCTTGTCCCACTATTCTTTCAAGATGGGCTTTGAGCGGAGGACACAACGTGTCGTAATGCCCCTGCTCGTTATGATACAAGCATTTGACCCAAGCGTCAATGATCCTTCCATCCGCGGTTCCCAACTTGTCGGTTGGCCATACGAACCATGGTTCCCTACTGATACTCTACAGGATCCGGTAGATTGGTTCGGTGAACATCGTGGTCTCAACAACATATTCCTGTGGATTCGGGACACGTCTCGGCCATTCTTCTTTTCTTGGGCCACCCCGATTTTGACCCGAGAAACTTGTCAAGCATCCCCGATGATGAAAATGCCCGATAAGACACGCGGAGCTTGATTGTGAACTTGAAAACCCTTCCTAAACCTCTTCAAAATAAACCCAATCTTGCACCACCTTCTAGTACATTCAAAACCCTCTTTTTTGATATATAATATGTCCCAATCCATTTTGAAATGAGGGAGATGTGCACGTTTTACCAAAACGATTCATTTTTTTGACCTTTTGAGGGTAAAATAGTCACATATTTTGATTTACAAATCATCTTGGGTTCAAACCACTTGGGTTAGAAAGTAGACTTGATAAGCTTTCCAACGCTTCAAGCCATGCACAAAACGGAGTTTGGTAGCACCCGGAATGGCCCCGCGAAGTTTCATATGTTGTGCTGTCTCCTAATCCAGGCGCCTGGATTCCCCTATTCCAGGCGCCCGGACTCAATCCAGGCGCCTGGATTCCCCAATCTCAGGCGCCCGGATTCACTCCAGATACTTGCATCCCAAGGTCAAGTTAGTGGGGAAGAGCGTCTTGGGGGATTCTTTGGGGATTTTCTGCAGAAAAATAGTGGAGGGAATATAGAGTACCCTATTGCCCCCTAACCTTGACCCCTAAGCCAACTTAATGGCCCTTTTTAAACCCTCCTTTGCCTATATAAAGCCCCTCATCTCTCTCATTTGAAAGGACCAGCTCTCCACCCTCTTTTCTAACTGTTATGCTGCCGAAAAATTTCCAGAAACTCCATCCTAGTTAATCCCTCTCTAATTCCTTTATTTTCAAGCATAAAACCCACTTTTTACTACACCAAATCCATGTATCTTCATCATCCATAATCAAATCCCAACCATTCCACCTACAATCAACCTAGTACACTTCCAAGAGCCAAAATCCAATCCATTCAACCACCAATAGCCTTCCAAAAATCAAACTCAAGTTCATCAATCAAAGCTTTGCAAGGTAGTTCATCTACCAAAGTGTTCAAAAAGGCCCTGAGGGGGACTCAACCAAGTTCTTACTAGTCATCTATACTAGTGGAGGACTTGGAAGAGGTATGAATCGTACAAGAAAGAAATCTATTTTGTGCACTAGTACTCAATCCAGGCGCCGAATCATCTCTTTCCAGGCGCCTGCATCGAATCCAGGCGCCTGGATTCCCTCAATGTAGGCGCCTGGATTCCTTTCTCCCTTGTCACATTTTCTGCTTTACTTGCATTTTTATCACCCATGAAGTCATTTAGCATCATTTTGAACAAGTATGAAGGAACATAGAGTATTACACTTGGGGTATATTGAGGATGGGCTTTTGAATTTGCTGTCTGTGGGCCATCCAGGCACCTGGATTGGCCTATTCCAAGCGCCTGCATTCAATCCAGGCGCCTGGATCTGCTTAATCCAGGTGCCCAGATTGCCATCCAGGTGTGACATGTTTGATGCTTGTGATCATTTTCTGAAACTTCTCATGGCAGTTTGGGTGAAATTTAGCATAGTTTTAGCACGGAATACACTTGTATTATCCACACATAGCATTTTGCACAAGCATCCACATACATTCCATTGATCTTTTTTATACATTTTCGTGTTTTCACATGAATATGTGTTTAAAGTCCATTCAAATGACATTTTCAAAATCCCTAAAGCATTGAGTAGAGACCAGCAATCGTGCCGGGCGAGAGGGGTGCTTTGAATTCCTTCCCCTCTCGTAACCTAGCTCCCGGACCCGAGAAATCTCAATAAAAGCAGACCAGTGAAACATTTTCTATTCCAAGGGCAAAAGAGTCATTTTTCAAATGGTTTCTCGGGTACAGTCCTTAAACTCGGGTGGCGACTTCATTCAATCAATCAAAATCATATCAAAATCGTTTTCGCAACCAAATCAATTTCGTGGGCATACTCCACGGGGTGTTCACACCCGCCCTCCGGTACCAGCCTTGATGCTATTAACCTGCTTCTTCCCTGAAGATTCATTGGGCTGGGATTTGGTGCTACTTCCTTGCCTTGAGATCTTCCATTCGGATATTGCTTCTTTGAGTTGCGCGTATTTTTTGATAATGATCATGAGGTCACTCATATGTTTTGGTGGCCAAAGCATGAGCTCTTCGAACAGAGCCGAGGTCTCATGTCATCCGAGCTTAAAAGAGGCTGCTGCTACCTTCGAATCGCAGTGTTCAATCAAATTGTACATGTCGTAATACCTTTCGGCGTACTCGCGAAGGTTCTCATCGTGTCGTTGGCGTAGCCCAACTAATGCATCCAAGGTTTTTGGTTGCGTGTTGTTGGTGACAAAACGAGCAGTAAAAGCCTATTCCAGTTGGAAGAAAGAACTGATGGAATTGGGCTTCAACTGATTATACCATATCAAACTCACACCCTGTAGACTAACAAGGAAGGCTTTGCACATCATCGCCTCATCATATCCATATAGGTCCATCAACTGTCTGTAGTGGATCAGATGAGTCAAGGCGTCTGTCTTTGCATCGTACTTTGTGAATTTTGGTATGGTAAAGTTCTTCGGGGGTGGAACGTCCCTTATCTCTCGAACAAAAGGGGATTCTTGAATTCTGCGCAATCGGGGGTTTGCCAATTGCCGCTCGGGAAGAACAATATCTTCTTAGGACCCAGTGCTCTGAGCCTTCTTGGCTTCCAGGTGGAGACGCAGATCTCCCCTCGACACTGCGGGTAATGGCCTTTTATGACTCTATTCGAGTGGTCCTTCCGCTTTGAATCTTCGCAGCTCTCCGGTTTTGGAATCATGTATGGTGATATATTCACTAGTATTGTCAAACACGTACTCCTCAGGAGCATCGTTGTGATGAATTTTATGGCAGCCCTGTTCGCTGCGCGTGCGCTCCTTTATTGGGAAGCCCCCCGCGCTTATCCAGATGTCGAGTGATGGCCATCCTATCCATTGTGGTCATACTCCATATGCTTTTTGCCGTGATTGGCTGTCTGCTTTGTTTGCTATGGTGCTCGGTGCAAAATCGAGCATCTTGCAGTTGAGCGCGAGCTGTTGACCGAAGGGCTGGATCCTCTCGCAGTTGTTCGGTCCCTTTCTGATTGTTGCTCGAGGGGCAGGGTTTGTTGCCTGAAAATAATTGCCCTCCCATCGGTGGAGCCGTTAACTGAGCATGAGCCGAGATCCTACCAGTCTGCACCGTCTGGGCGTCCATCTGTTGTGCTGCCTTGTGGTGCCTTCGTCTTGCATGAGAGGTGGAGGTCCCTGGTGGCTTGGGGACGCTTTTTGGCATCTAATCCAGTTGAGCCCTCATACTAGCCCCCTGAGCCTCCATCCGTTGGAAGGACTCCAGAGGCACGGTGGGGCTTGGGGTCAAGGTTCTTGGCGGAATTGAGAGGCTGGTGCGAGGAGTTGTGTTAGGTAGAGTGGAAGTGTTGGCACCGTCATTTGCGCCTTGGTTACCATCACCACCGATTTCGTCGTGAGTGAGCTATGAAGTGGTAGTAGGGGAATGAACGTAGGGGAGACAAAACCACCGAGATAGAGATGCTGGCTGAGATCCCCAGCAGAGTCACCAATTGTGGAGGATGAAAATTCTCTATCACCTCCACGAGAAAGATGTAGAAATGGAAGTTCTCCTTCTTCATGATCTTTGCTCCTGCACACTGCGCAAACTCGTTAGCACCAACCCGGACCGTGGAGTCCGGAATGGTACTTCGACAATCAAGTCACTAGCTAGAAGACGATAGAACAGTACTCAGATTTAGGGTTGCTTAAGAGAGATGAAGTGTACCTCTTTAGTGGGATCTTTCTTTGCTTTTATAGGTAGGGCTTGGCTTGATCCCGAAGGCCGGTGCTTTTACATGCGATAACTGCCGGATGACATCACCACATTCGTAACCGAACATCATTACGTTAGCACATGCACCCAATCCTATTGTGACACGTGTCCATTCTGTTACAACAGAGTTTCTCGTGACCTCTGAAGGGCTTGAGCTCCGCGGATAATCCGAACCGCTTCTTTTACGGGCTACTCGGGTCGTACCCGTACTTGAATTGATCAGCCTTCGGGTTTGGTTGTTAGGGGAAGCCTTTAGGCTTACCATTCTTCTTGGGATCAGGCTTGGGTCAATCCCAATTGGGCTTTAGTCCTCTTAATGACAGTTTGGGCCTTTCGGCCCGTTTTCCTAAAATGGTTCGGGCCTACCCTATTGAGTTATTTAGGCCCGCACACTATCCCACAAAGAAGACTATTATAAAATGACGTGTAATTGTTTGGATAAAAATTTTAATTAGTTCCTTAATTTTGTGTCAATGTAAGAAATTATGACGACAGTGCTTTATTTTTTTATCTAAAAATTGGAGGTTTTTTGGTAGTTAACTGTCTTTATGGGCGGAAGGAGTAATTAGTATAAAAAAATACAAGTGTTCTAAGATTAATTATTTCTAGCACCCGAAAAAATTCACATTTTCATATGTTAATTATCCATCAACATACTTAATACCCAATAATTACAAATTTTCATCGAATTACGACTCATCAATATGCTTACCAAAAATAATACATGCATTTGAAGAATAATATTGTTCTCGCAATACAAAACAATATTTTTTTTTTAACCCAGGGGTTACACCTGACACCTTGCCCCCCTCTTACCTTCTGTCTCGGTATGAACATATTTTTTGGTACATTTGCATATGTTCTACAAAACTTACTTAAAACTCAAAACTAATTTATTGCGCTTTATGAGACAGATCACTCTCTCATAATACATCAACTCAAAATTACAGTCAATTTAAGCCAGTTCTGTTGACTTATTGAGTTTAAGTCAGTTTGTAGAACGAGGTTAGTGTAAGAGGGGAAAAACTCACAAAGTTATTTCCTTACTCTTATGAGATCAAATCCTCTACAAATGGAGCGACCTCGATCCTACAGCACAGACAAACTGTCAGAGCACCCCTGCCTCTAGGCGGCAAGGGCCCTCCGATGGCTAAGTTAGTATTGACGAACTGGAGGATAACTGAAACGAGTGTATAAGTGTCAGGGTGGGTTTAAGCATACCTCTAGTATTTAGGAGTCATTTTCTTATATAGGCGATTAGTTTGCATTTACATTTCCTGTGGGATTCTTCTCTGTATGGAATCCTTCCAAGCTTGGGATTCTTCCTTATTGGGCAGCGTAGCCTGCATGATTCTGTATCCTTATTCGATAAGGATTCTTGCCAAGATGGCCGCATATTGCTCGTCTGGAGCTTTACCCTACATGGGAGTTCGCTCCTTGTTTAGTAAGTTAACTGGCTTTCCATCTCTAAGTAAGATTGTGCTTATCTTCACAGGCTCAACTGATTCTGGGAATATCTTCGAATATTTCCTCCGTTCCTTATCTTCACAAGGTAAGACTGTTACTAGGGTTTCTCATGTATCGGGCCGTTCCTTCTGCATTGTCCGACGAGCAGGTAGACTTGGGTACTTGCTGAATCATGGGCTTTGTGGTCGTCAGCGTACTATTCTGTGTCTCTTTCCTCGTGCACGCCACGTGGTAGCTTTGGACGAGCTATTCTGTTCGTCATTTGTATTTATTGGAAAATACCCCACACAGTTAGAATTCGTGTTCTAGGAATTTTTTTTATGGAAAATATTTTTGTATGGCTTACCAAACAAAGGAAAGCAAAACAAAAATTTGGGTAAGGCTAATAGACACCTCCGATTTGGGAGAGTATTATACACACCCCTATAAAAGTTACGAATTGATTACTTCTTATTAATAAAAGTTACGATTTTTTCGTAAAAGTTACGAGACGCATCAAAATGTTATGAATCATAGAAATATTACGAATCAAATTGTTAAAAAGTTACGAAATATTAAAATGATGTTACAATTGCCAATGAGGTGGTACAATATGTACCATACAATAGATACATATAGTACACACTTTTAATGAGTGTGTATTGTAGCAATACACAAAACTATTTACTTGCAAACTTAGGGGGTGTTCCACTAACAAAAAACTGTTTTTTCCAAAAACTGAGACAGGTCATTCTCTCACAATACATCACATAAAAAATCGTGAAAAGCTAGTTTTTTCAAAAAATCACCTTAGTGGAACACCCCCTTATTTTAGAAAGAAAAAAAATTACGCCGTAGATTATTCCAAGCTAGTCGAGACAAATGGAGCCTCCTCATAACATTAAATTCATTTTTGAATTTTTCAACAACCAGAAAAAAAGGAGAAACAAGCCAGGGAGTACAAATTAAGTGCACTAATGGCCACCGGCTCAAAGTTTCAACCCCCACCAACCTTCGTACTGCCTTACTAAAGACCATTGTTACGGGACAACTACCTTTGAAAGCTCTTGATCACAAACGTACCTTAGCAATGAATGCCATAACTTTACAACTGCTACCCTGAAAAATATTCAATGTAAAGATGCGGGCCCCTCTTATTTTTGTACTTACCTCTTAACTTTCAAAGCGGAGGTGCGGGGTTTATGTTCATGTAAAGACATCGAACTCTCTTTGGTTATTAATTAGGGGTGTACATGGTCTAAATTGGACTGGTTCTGCAGAAATTTAGGAACAGAACTGTATCTAACGGTTCAAAAAAATTGAGAATCATAATCAGACCGTTGCGCATATAGAATCAAACAACACCAAACTATCAGGCTGGTCCAGTTTGATACGGTTTCCGGTTCGAAATCATGTTAGCATTCAAAAATTGCAAAAAAATAAATTAATAACATATGACTAATAGAGTTTTTGGGGAATGGAAGAGTTTGTGGAAAGAGAGACTTTGGTGGGAGTTGGATACAGGGATGTACTCCTATAGTGTATATCATTATTGATATAAATGCCAAATGCTAGAAATAGCGTTAAAAATAATAAAATTATCAAGTATATGTGGGTATATAGAAGTGCATATATAATATTATAATATTATATACATGTGTGTGTGTGTGTGTATATATATATATATATATATATATATTTATACCAACTGGTTCGGCTCAATTCACAGATTCTCATTATGAAACTGGGAACCAAACTAAAATATCCGAATCTCTAACTATTCCCCAAAACACCACTGTAAAAAAATGTAGCAACATCAGGTTGTTCCGTGGAGTATTGGTTATGGGGAAGATCTAATTTAACCTCCACGGCGAGAATGATGTTGTACACCCCCGTTAAAAGAGGGTGAACGTTGCCAACTTACCATCATCCTAATTACTTAAAAGTGTGGGTTCCACCATAAACTAATCTCATTATTACAAAAAAAAGTGTATTGATCTCCTGGATCCTACACAATTTCTATCAATCAAAGTAAATGTAAATATTCAACCTCTTTATACGAGGGTGGACAAAATTAGACTCACTTGCATGTTTTTCAATATGCTGGAATGATTTTCGATTTCAAAAGTCTACAACAAGATTCCATAGGTATCCTAGTCCTTGCAAAAGAAGTGTTTTGGGAAAATAATTTAATTTATTTTTGTTTTTATTTAAAAAAAATGTATTTATTTGTTTTGCGTCAATTTTTTTTATGGGCTATTGGTTCGTCTCTACGAGAGAAATCTAAAAAGTAAAAAATTATTATCAAAATTTTGAAAAAGTTCACTAAAGACCAAAATAATCCAAAGTTTTTTGAATTATTGAATTATTTTTGCCTTTTTCACAAAAAAATTAGTTTGGTTAATATTTTTTACTCTTTAGATTCCTCTCGTTGAGACGAACCAATACTCCACGAAACGTCTATGTAAAACTAACAAATGCAAATTTTTTTGAATAAAAAATAATGGCCAATTCTAATCCTTTTAGAAACCATTAGGGATTTTTGTTTTGTTTTTTGTTTTTTGTTTTTTTTTGGGTAATGAAGAGTGTCTCGATGAAATGGACTAATCTCTCCACCTCTCTCACAGTTCTTTGCACACTGTGGGGGTGTCTTCGCCGGAGTGAACTCTCTGATTCCTCTAGGCTGGAAAAGATGATGGTAGGAAGAATGGAGCACGCCTAAGCCTTTACTGCTCACCGATGGGGGTAACCTGCACACGTAGACAATCACGTCAGTGCCTAGCCCAGACGGTGGTGGTCCGGGAAAGCACTCTGATGATTAAGTCAGTCACCGGAGGAAAGAAATGCACCGGGAATTTTAGAGAGAGATCCCTGAGTTAAGAGGGTAGTAAATGAGGAGAGAGAGAGAAGCCTTGTGGTAGTTGCGAATGGGTATTTATAGGCTGAGGGGCGTGCGTCCCACGCGTTCGGTGCCCACCACGCGCCTGTCATTCGCGCTCGGAATGACAGGTGACATGACCTCCATCTCTGCCACAGACGCCATATCTCGGCTGACGTCACGGCACGTGGGTTCGAGTAGTCACATAACCTCGAGGCATTTCCCGTCACCCACGTGCCTCTGCAAGCGGCGGTAGCAGAGTAGGTGACTGCCGCATTTAATGCTCCATCATGGAATGTGTAGCGTGCCCGATACGCCCTCGCCCCCTCGATCGCTCGGCATGTCGCTCGGCCAGAGATCCCGAGGGTGTTTCAAGAGCCAAACGGAGAGTGCGTACCCTCAGCACTTCTCACTCGGCGGACACCGTTCAAATCTATATTCGTCCAGAACCACGCACCCGCGCCCTCCTCCGAGGGCACCGTACGCTCGGCGCCACCGAGGCGGATCGATCTACATTCAGTTTTGCACATTCTGAGATAGTGACCCTTTTCCCCCATCATGGCAAGAGGGTCCTTAGCTGACCCCTATGAACCCGGCCGCTACACACACGTTTGTGAGAGATGAGATGGCTTCAAGAGCAAATTGCTGTCGAGTGAATCGGACCACTAGTGTTAATATTAGGTACTCCCTACGTCCCTTTTATAATGTTTAACTTTTCATTTTGGACTGTCCCACAATAAATGTCAATTTTGAAAAGTTAATGGGTAAAAGGTTGTGCAATTATTGTTTGGGTCATGCTAACGGGTGTCATAGTGCACCCGTTAAGAGTACAAAAAGTACACTTATGTGGATCCCATTTGTAAAAAAAGTACATTTGAAAAGTACATTTTAAAAGTACAAGTGGGATCCACATAAGCGTACTTTTTGTACTCTTAATGGGTGCACTATGGCATCCGTTAGCATTTATTGCCCTATAATTTGAAAGGTTAGTGGGTAAAGAGTTAATGAGTAAAAAGTGGAAGATAATTTTGGAAAACACAGGTAAAAGTTGATGTGAAAGACTGAAAGATGTAAAATAGAAGTAAAAGTTGATGTAAATGTGTAATGATGATGTTTTTTTAATAAGTTGGATGTACAAAGCAACACACTTAAAAAAGGACGGAGGGAGTAAATAACTTCAGAATCTTTATTTTACTCTCGTACCAAAATGAAGTGGGCTATTAGAAAGAAAAATAAAATTCTCTTCTTATACCGTTTTATGTCCCCACCTGCACAAGTTCAATTCTTAGCAGTAAAAGTTTCTCTTTTCGATAAATTTTGCAGTAAGTTAAGTACGTACAAGGAAGGTGGGACATGTAAGGGGAAGGGGCTGTTTACATATAAAATTAACAAATCCAATAATCAATTGACACGTAATCAAAATGCCAAATGTTGGCAATTACTTATTGATGAAGACACACTGGATTAAAGGGACATATTTGAGTAAATACGATCTCGTATGGTTTCTCAGATTTGAAAAGCAGTTATTGGCAGTTACAAGTCAAGGATAAAATAAAAATTGACTTCGAAGCCATGGTATTAATTGCTAAATACATAAACTCCACGTGTAAACTTGTGAAACAGGCAAATTGACAGTTAGAACACGTGGAGTGCCTATTGAAAGGCAGTTATTCTCCTTAACATATAATCATTTGAGTTTAGTTCAAGCAACCGTGCAGATTCAAAATCAAAGCTTCTGGAGGAAGAATTAGAAGAATTCAAATTCAGACGTGGAGGAGGGAAGAAACTGCCAATTCGAAGAGTAGAAGTTAGAGTTCGAAGCAAGCCAAGTTCAAATTCATTGAGCGGGAAGTTCAAACTACAAGCAGCGTCTATAAATAAAAGAAATTAAAGAATGAAAAGCCCCCGGACAAATCTTCAACAAACAGCTATCAAAAAACTGATGCTTGGTTTGTTCATTGGCAAAGTAGTTTAGGATCTCGAACTCAGTTCGAAGTAGATTAGGAAGTAGTTAGGATTAATCTCGATTGTTCTTGTACCAATCACATATTCGAAGTTCTTGTATTTGAAGTTGGAGACAATTTCGAAGTAAGTTTACCTTTGATTTATCAATCGAAGTATCTTGTTTCTTTGTTGTTCTTTGATTTCCTAAGTATATTGGTTTACGTTTCTTCACTTGTTAAGAAAAATCCTCTTAGTTGAGGTAATTGAACCAATAAAACACAATCGCCTGATTAGATTTGGTTTTTCCAAAGTTAATCTGAGGGAGGAAATTGAAACTCTCTCTAGCACGCTCGCACACAATTATTTTCCATTGCAAATAAGTAAAAGAACCAAACACATTTTTTGGCACGCCCGGTGGGACCTCTGAAAGTGTTGAATGGCTCCAAAACTTAGGAAGCAAGCAGATGATTCTCAAGTTGGCCAAACGCCAGAAGATGAGAATAATGGTAATTCTAAGGAGAATGAACTAGTGGAAGGCCTTCAAACAGGCCCAGAAACTCGTATTGGTCAAGACTTAAATGTGGGAATTGGCCAGACTTCTCGAATGAATACCAGAAATAACAAAACTGTACATGTTGATGACCCTAAAGAATCTAGAAATTGGAGGAAGTGTGTCATCTAGTCAGTTTGCTGAAATGATTGCTACATTTAAGGAACTGGCTCAGACCCAGAAGCTTATGTTACAAAAATTGGAAGAGCAATCAGGACTTAGGCATGATCCTTTACCTTCATTTGAGAAAGATAAAGGAGAAGCTATCACAAGCAAATTTAAGTTAAGGCCTGGAAAGAAGCCTATAAATGTAGATGATATACCAGAATCTTGGTATGAACCTGCAAAGACTTATGATTATCAAACTCCTAAATCTAAGAAAGTGTTTAAACAAAACACTAATGTCCCTTTCGAACCAGACTTTGATGGTTTAAATGAGGATAAGGGTTTTAGGAACAATGATTACGGGTTTGAAGATTATATTCTTACTCCTGGAAATCATTTTAATAAGAAAGATAAGGCTAGTTCGAAAAGACCTAATCCAGAGATTGGAATTCCTAAGTATGCAGGGATATACCAGAGATGGGAAGAGTACATTCGAACTACCTTTAGGAACCTCTTGCAAAGCAAGAAGGAGGTTTCAAGCAACATAGGCTTTTTGATGATCCTTTTCAGAGGTTTACAGAAGATCACATGCCTAGAAATGCTACTTGGGAACCACCTGTTAATTCAAGGATACCTCTAGGGGAACACCCAGCCCCTCGAGATGAAATACTAGGCCTCATGCAAGAAGTTTATGGACCTCTAAACAGGGGGGTACAAACCCAAATTTATAGAAAGCCCTATCGGAATGGATAGATAGACAGTTTGAAGTTCCTAGGGGGTTTAAAATCCCAGATTTTACTTTATTCCATGGAAATGGAAAACAATCAACAACTGAACATATTGCTAGGTTTAAGGCTCATTGTAAAGAATTGGGCAATAATGGGTTCATTAAGTTGAAATTGTTTTCTAATTCTTTGACAGGAACAGCCTTCGAATGGTACTCTAATTTGACACCAGAGTCAGTTCCAAATTGGCAAAGGATGGAAGAATTATTTCATGCACAGTTTTATCAGACTGAACCTGAAGTCACTATGGTTGATTTAGCAAGATTAAAGCAAAAGCCTAATGAAAAGGCTACACAATTTATTGCTAGATTTAAAAAGGCTAGAAACAAGTGCAAACTTCAATTACCAGAGGTTGAATTTGTTAGAATAGCACAAGATGGCTTAAGTAGAGAACTTAGGAAGAAGTTCGATTCTACTGAATTTAGAGATTTGGTCGATTTAACTTACAAAGCTTCTAGATATGAATCTTTGTTAGAAGAAGATGTTGATAGAAATAACTCTTCTTATTCAACCTATTACAAAGATTCTACTTATGAAATTGATGCTGCTGAAATTATTGAACATGACCCTTGTGTGTGTGAATGTTTAGTTCGAAAGGATTTTTCTATAGCACCAAGGACCAATAAGAAAGCAGCAGTTAGCAAAGTATATTCATTTGATGTTTCTAAAGCAGATGAAATTTTTGATTACCTTTTGAAGAAAAAGTTTATCAAACTTCCTGAAAATGTTAAACTTCCAACTTTGGAAGAAACAAAAGGAAAGAATTATTACAAATGGCATGCTTCTTGGACTCATTCAACTAAGAATTGTAATGTTTTCCGTGACAGGATTCAAGAGCAAATCAAGAAAGGAGGATCATGTTTCCAGAAAAGACTATGGGAATAGATACAGATCCATTTCCAAAGATTGAAGAGGTAACTGCTAATACCAATGTGCCAACTTCTTTGGCTAAAACAGTTCAGGAGATATGGCAAAACAGGCAAGTTCATGTTCAGATGAACTTTGTACAATTTGGAAAGGGAAAGCCAAAGATTGGCCAACTTCGAAGTGATGATGGGAAGACTTACAGGCAAAATAATGCAGCAGAGAGTTCTTCTCAGAAAAGTTTTAAGCAGTCTCATCTTCCCATGCTTGAGGCATCCTTTTTGGAATGTTTGTGCATGGAATGCAGGGCTAATTATTTGATTTTCAAAGACTTAGATCGACAGGGGGTGGATTTCTTTCCAAAAAGGATGGAAAGAAAGGCTTTGGATCAAAATAATGAAAGAAAACCCTGGATAAAACCGAGTCATGGAAGAAATGAGAAGACTTGGTCAGTATTGAAGAGAAATGTACCTTCCAGTCCAGTTCCACCAGCTTCGAAGAGGGATTATCCTCCTTCGAAGAAGGTTAACACTGGAAAGGCTCCAATGGGCCAAGAAAGCGAGGGAAAAGGAGAACAGTTCACCTTGATAAAAGGAGTTCCTGATTGGTTTTTGAAGAAAGTTAAACCAGAACTTTTCCATGGGTATAAAACCCCTTCTAAAGTTGGAAACAAGATGGTCAAACCTCCAAACACTCCTACTGGTCAATGGGTAGTGGTTAGAGATCCAAAGACCAAAACACCTCAAATGATTCCTATGTTGACAAGAACTCAAAAAAGGAAACTGCAAAGGAGGTATACTAGTTTCCAAATGGAAGAATATGTCTCTAAGGAGAATCATAATGGGGGTGATAAGTTCAACCCAAGGTTTAACAGACTTCGAAGAGAAGATTCTAAAGAATCTCTTCGAAGGGTGTTTACTCAATTAGAAAGGGAAACATTGAAAAGTTTGGCTGCAAGAATGGACAGTGAGGTACCTCAAAATAGTCCAACTTCACCAAATTACTTGGCAAGCTATCAATCTGGTTTATTAGAGGCCATGATAGTGGAACAAGAAGAAGGTGGAGGAATGAATTCGTCTCCTGTTGAAACATTTTCCCGCATGGAAATTTTTGCAGCGGAGCTTCCTGAAAAGGTGGATACAATAGAAGATAGATCAGAGCTACCAGTGCAGGAAAAGAAGACCATTCAGTTTGGAACTTTGCCTGAAGTTCAAATTAACATGGTTTCTCCTTCGTTCGATTTTGGACCTTTTGGACCAGACTGCTCACCAGTTCGAAGGGCACTACAACCAACGGTTGCTCCTATGGAAATCATTGATGTATCAAGTGATGAAGAATATAACCTTACGTATGATAATGATTGGAATGAAGGTTGGGGAGCCCTGATATCTAAGATTCAAAAGGAAGAAGAAGAGGAAGAGCTTATGATTATGGTTAATGCTATGGAGGAGCCAGAAGTTACCTTTAAGGAAAGGGCAGTTTTTGTTCCAGAGACAGAAACAGATTCTGAGTATCCTTTGATTGTTGATTTGGATTGTGCTGACATTTCTTATCCTTTCAGATCACCTTCGAATGATATGAGGCACCATTTGAAACCATTATATATATTTGCATCATTTGATGGGATCTTATTAAATCGAGTTTTGGTCGACAATGGTGCAGCAGTAAACATTTTGCCTTCTAGGACCTTGAAGAAGTTTGGAAAAGAAAAGGTTCAATTGATCCCAACAAGCACATCTATTGCTGGGTTTACTAGTGAGAGTAAGAGTCCTAAAGGAATTGTTTCTATCGGCCTGAAAGTTGGCCAAGTAGAAACTGATACAGCCTTCTTTGTGGTAGATACTTTTACAAGTAAGTATAATGCTTTACGTGGTAGGGATTGGATTGATGTCAATGGTTGTATTCCATCTTCAATGCATCAAGCCTTGATGATTGTGAAGTATGAAAATGGGAAGGAAGTGGGAATCGAAGAAGTAAAAGCAGACCCACATCCCTTCAGTACTTCAGCAAATTGTGCAGAGGCTGAAATGTATAAACCTGAAATCATTCCTTTGAGTGAAATTGCACAACCTGCCACCCCTTCATCCAGTGTATTGGAAATTGGAGAATTGGCAGAGTTAAAATCTAAGCTTAAGCAAGCGGTTGATTATGAATTAGACAATCCACCAGATGAGGCTGCTTGGATGTTGAGTCCAAGACAGAGTTCGAAGAGGCCAACTCATTGGCCTTAGTTAAATTCATGGCTCTAGAAATAGAGCAGAAGTTACAAGAAACAAATGACTGGCAGGAATTATTGGCTGAGAAATCTGACTGGGGGTTGAAGCCAATCAAATTCGAAGAAGCCTTTATAGGTCAGGTCAATTCCCAAGATCCTTTAGAAGAAGTGGAATTGGGAGAAGGAATTGTTCCAAACATTGTACAAATCAACAAGGAACTTGATGCTGCTTCGAAGGCCAAGTTGATACAGTGCTTAAAGAGAACAAAGAGTGCTTTGCTTGGAGTTATAAAGAATTAACAGGTTTGAGTAGAGATTTGGTTGAGCATAGATTACCTATTAAAACTAATTACAAACCTTTCAAACAACTTCCAAGAAAGATGTCTCCTGAAACCATATCTTTGGTTAAAAAGGAAATTCAAAACCTTGTAAATGCTGGTTTTATTAGAACAGCAAGATATGTAGAATGGCTATCAAATATTGTTCTTGTTATCAAGAAAAATAGGAAAATTAGGGTGTGCATTGACTTTAGAAACTTAAATACTGCAACCCCTAAAGATGAATACCCAATGCCTGTAGTCGACATGCTTGTGGATAGTTCTGCAGACCACAAAATCATGTCTATTATGGATGGCCATTCTGGGTATAATCAAATTTGTATAGCCAAAGAAGATGTTCATAAAACTGCATTTAGGGCCCCGGGTAATCTTGGGACTTTCGAATGGGTCAAGATGCCTTTTGGGCTAAAGGATGCCGGTGCTACTTATCAAAGAGCTATGAACACTATCTTCCATGAAATAATTGGGGGTTTTTTAGAGTGTTACATAGATGACATTATTGTTAAATCAGAATCTATTGATGATCATGTAGAACATTTGAAGATAGCTTTTTCAAAGATGAAGCATTATCAACTAAAGTTGAATCCTGCTAAATGTGCTTTTGGAGTAATGGCAGGAAACTTTTTAGGATATCTGGTCCATAGCAAAGGTATTCAAGTTGATAAAAATAAAGCTAAAGCTATTATTGAAGCAAAACCTCCTTCAAACAAGAAAGAACTTCAAAAATTTCTTGGTCAATTGAATTTTCTTCGAAGGTTTATATCTAATACTGCAGGAAAAACTAAAGTTTTTTCTTCTTTGTTGAAATTGAAGGATGGAGAGGACTTCGAATGGACAAAGGAGCATGATGATGCTTTCAAGGCCATCAAGGAGTACTTAATCAATCCATCAGTTCTTGTTCCACCTAAAAAGGGAGAGCCTGTTAAACTGTATTTGGCAGCAAATCATGACTCAGTTGGAGTTCTATTGGCTCAAGACAATGAAGAAGGGAAGGAGCAAGCTGTCTATTATCTAAGTAGGTTTCTTAATGATTGTGAAAGTAGGTATTCTGCAGTAAAAAAGCTATGTTTGACTTTGTTTTTTGCTTCGAAGAAACTCAGGTACTATATGATGCCTAGAGTAACTTATGTAATTTCCCAAACTGATGTTATGAAGTATATGTTGTCTCAACCTGTACTTAGTGGCAGAATTGGGAAATGGATTGTATCTTTAATTGAATTTAATCTAGAATATGTTCCTCAAAAATTAGTTAAAGGACAAGCTTTAGCTAATTTTTTGGCTGATCATCCAAACAAAATTGAGACTCCTGAGATAGCAGATGTTGATACTGTAA
The DNA here is from genome assembly GCA_020921065.1 of Vaccinium darrowii. Lineage (NCBI taxonomy): Eukaryota > Viridiplantae > Streptophyta > Magnoliopsida > Ericales > Ericaceae > Vaccinium > Vaccinium darrowii. Next base: position 27,068,010 of record CM037160.1, read on the forward strand.
CAATTAAGCCATGAAAAATGTGGTTTGATGGTTCGAAAACATCTCAAATGGCTGGAATTGGGGTTGTTTTGGAGTCTCCTCAGGGTTTGGAAACCAAATTTGGATTTCAGATAAATGAAGGAGAATGTACCAATAATCAAGCAGAATATGAAGCCTTAATCATGGGATTAGAGCTTTTGCTTACTTTGAGGGTTGACATAGTTGAGGTGTTTGGAGACTCTCAGTTGGTTATAAACCAGGTGAATGGAGATTTTGGTTGCCATAGTATTGGTTTAAAACCTTATCATCAATATGTGAAATTGTTAGTTAAGCAATTTCGTATGATTACTTTCACTTATGTGCCAAGATTCTTTAATGGAGAAGCAGATGCAGTAGCTCAAAGAGCATCAGAATTTAAGTTTATCACTGATGAAAATAGAGAGTTTTGTCAGTTGACTTTAAGGAAATCCTTACCAATGCTTAAAGATAGACATACTGATTTCGAAGTATGTGAAATCACCACTCCTCCTAGTTCGAATGATTGGAGACAGCCATTGATTGATTATCTAACAAAATCGGATGCTAAAACAGACAGAGCAACAAGGCTGAGATCTGTAAATTATATTATGTATAATGGAGAACTGTTCGAAAGAGGAGCAGATGGATTATTGCTTAAATGCTTAAACAAGATTGATGCCTTTAAAGTTATGGCAGAAGTTCATGAAGGCATTTGTGGGGCTCATCAAGCAGGAGTCAAGATGAGATGGTTGATTCGAAGGTATGAATATTATTGGCCTACTATCCTTAAGGATTGTATTGATTATGCAAATGGATGCCAAGCTTGTCAAAAGACAGTGCCTCTCAAACGGTTACCTGTTACTGAATTACAATATGTAGTTAAGCCTTGGCCATTTAGAGGTTGGGCAATGGATATGATTGGCATGATCTACCCTGCTTCTAGAAGTGGTGATAAGTTCATTCTAGTTACCACTAATTACTTTACTAAATGGGTGGAGGCTCAAGCTTTTGAGAGTGTATCTCAAGAACAGGTAATTGAATTCATTAAGAATATTGTTTATAGATTTGGATCTCCAGAAACCATAACAGTGGATAATGGATCCATTTTCGAAGGTAGAGCAGTGAGAGCTTTTGCAGCTTCTCATGGAGTTTCTTTGATCAACTCTACTCCTTATTATGCCCAGTCAAATGGTCAAGCAGAATCAACCAATAAGATTATCAAAAGAGGTATTCAAAGAATGGTTGATAGAAATCCAAAAGAATGGCCAAGTTTACTCTTAAATGTGTTATGGGCATATCAAACCACTAAAAGGACCAGTACAGGAACTACTCCTTTTGCCCTAACTTATGGGCATGATGCTGTTTTACCAATGGAAATCATGGTAAGATCACAGAGAGTTGCTTCTCAAAATGACTTAAAATATTGGAGCATACCATCAAGCAATGTATATGGAGCTTGAAGAAATAGATGAAGAAAGAATTAAAGCTCTGAATTAAATCCTGCTGCAAAAGTCAAGAGTGGCTAGAAGTTATAACAAGAAAGTGGCTGTTCGAAGCTTTGATATTGGTGATTTAGTATGGAAAGTGTTGTTGCCTATCAAAGAAAGAAAGCAAGGACTTGAAAAATGGGCTCCAAATTGGGAAGGACCTTTCGAAATTCATAGAGTTCTTAAAAGAGGGGCATATCATTTGAAAGACTTAAATGGTTATGTCCATAGAAAAAAGATTAATGGAAGATATCTAAAGGCCTATTTCCCAACCATTTGGGAGTCCTTTAGTAGAAGATAAAACTAAGATTAGTTTGTCTTCTGTTTTGCTTGTGCTGTTCAAGATAGATCATAAGAAACAAGCAAGTATAATGGTTTGAAACTCATAATTCAAAATTATGAGATCAACACTCCAAGCAATTATAAGGCAATGAAATTGGAAGAAAATAAGCATTTCATTCATTGTTCAAAAGTTGTACAATGGTGTCTTTCAGGTCACTCAACACATGAGCACCTCTATTACAAACAAATTCATAAATTTCTTCTTGATCAGTGGTTCGCTGCAGTTGATTCTCAAGATCTCTAATAGTTGCAACTGTAGAAGAAGCTTTGTTCATAGAGGTCTGCATGTTGGACGTGGTTTGAGCAATCTCTCCTCTGACTTTGAGCAAGGCTTCTTCTAAGCGAACTTCTTCCTCTTTCAACTGATGCAATTTGATAGCATGTTGATCATAAGAAGAAATCACACTCCAAGCTTCATCATTTGCACTTGATAGTGCTGCCTTTAAGCTTTGTCTCAAGAGGTGCCTTTCCTGAACTTCACAAAGCTGATAAGCTTTTGCTTGAAACTTAGGAGCCTTGGTCAAGAGTTGTCTATGCAGCTCTTGAGAGGTAGGTTTTAATACCCAGGCAGCTTGACAACAGGTATCCAAGTGCACCTTCAAATCTCCTTCAGCCAAGTTTTTCAAATTTCAGTTCTGTGAATTGTTGGAGGACTTCCTTCAATTCTTGAACTTCTTCTGGAGTAAAAGTAGGCTTGACCAACTCAGGAATAGGTGAACTATAGTGAGCTTTGAGTTGGATAATAGGAGATTCCGGAGAAGGAATTGGAGCTTTGGGATTGGTGATTCTTTGACAGAAATCACTCACTCTTAATTTAAACTGCTCCAATGAAGGGAGGTCACCAACAGTTGTGCTGACAGAAGTACCAACCTCCTGTTAAGAGAAATGCATACACATGTTTAGTTTTAATCTTTCGAATATCATATGATAAACATAAGCTTAAACTGCAATAATTTACGGTACCTCAATTACTGGAGTGACAATTCTTGGGACTTGATCAGGAATTGCTCCCTCAATTACCATTTTCAAGTTGACAAGTGGTATTGATAACTGAGATGCTTAGTGCAATCTCAGGAAATAAACTCCTGTCATCTTTTGGAGAAGAGATATCAACATCTAATTGAATAGGAATGGTGGCTTCAGAGGATTTGTCAATTCTTATATTCAGAGGCTTTTCAGGAATGGCTTGTTTAGCCATTACTACAGATGAACCAGCAATGTGTTGTTCGAATACAGCTTCAGGTTCAGAAGTTGGCTCCTGCAGGGGACCCTTGCTCAAAGAAGTAGAGAACTCTGCAGCAGAACCTATATGAGTTGGTATTGATGCTTTAATACTCTCTGAAATCAAGGCCTTTGCAATGACATGTCTTATGGGAGCAGTTAAATCTTGTAATGTACCTTCTAACGGAATATCAGGGGTGGGAATTTCAGTTGTCTTAGTGGACAAATCAAGCTTTGATTGAGGCTTTGCTAGTTTCAGGCTCAGATGCTTGTGCAGGAGTTTTAGAAGCCTCAGCATGCTTGGATTTTGTCCTCCTTTCTGAAAATAAATCAACATATAAAAATGAGAAACATGAAAGTAAGTTCAAAAGGCCTTGATGAAATTGAAGTCACAACAGCTTACCCTTCACAAATTGGCCTATAGTAACATCTTCTATCTCTTCTTCTTCTGGTTCTTCAGTTAATATTACCCTTCTTCGCTTCGAAGCCTCATAAACTTTAGCAAACTTGGCCTTTTTTTGGCTAGATCTTTCCTTGGGTGCTAAAGTTTCTTTCCTTTTCTTGGCCTCTAAAAGGGGAAGGAAAATATTGGTTAATCTTATGAAGATAAAAAAAAAAATCACACAAACCATAAGAGATTACCTGATGAAGAAGGAGGAGGGGTTCTTGTTGTTGAGATCTAGTCACCATTTGTGGTACAGATTGAAGTGGTTTGACATTTAAAGCAACAGATACCAAAGCAGAAGATTGTACATCTGGCGTTGTTTCTCTTTGTTCTCGTTGGGATTTGCTCTTTCTTTTAACACCAAATCCATCATCTGCCACAGAAAGTGAACTAGAATGTGCTTCACCCTCAATTGGAGCAGGACACCCAATATGGTTTGCAAAACCTTGTGCTGAAGTGGTCTGATTGTATAGATCAATAAGGCTATGCCACCAACGGGAAAAGTTAGTGAAGATTGGACTGTCCATTGTGAATTGGAAGGGTTTGAAGGTGGCTCTAGAGCTTCTGAACTCCACATTAAGACGTGAGAGTATATTCTTATCAACTTTCTTTCTAACATAAAGAGGAACATTGACTTCTCCAGGATAAGGACATGGAATGGCTTGTACCATACCAAATTGTCTGGCAAACTGAGCAGGACAATAAGTTTCAGCATGAGTTTGTTTACAACCACCAACAATCCCACCTATGAATATTTCTCTTGAAAGGAGAATGCTTCCCAAGCATCAGCAAAAGAATCCATGCCCCTATTCTCCATCATATCCTTTATCCAGGAGGGCCCAATACTCCAATCAGTGAAAGGATGAAATTGTGTTTCTTCCTTATCCTCCCTCATGTTAAAAAAGTATTGCAGATATCCAACCAGCGATAAAGGTTAAGAAGCCAAAACTCTAAACTTATCTCCGTAAACATTAACAGGTTCTGAAATGGCAACTTTGAAAGCATGGAAATATGCCACAATCCATAGTTGCAAGAACCAAAGAGGGCCTCGTATATTAAAATTGAGTGGTTTTGATTGGCTATCAGATCCTATTTTGTAGACGTAACCCAAGAAGTATGAAGCTAGATCAAACTTCTCACCTTTAGAGAGGCGATATGCCAAAGGAGCGAATTCGTGCATAATCTTCTTATCACTATAACAGAATACCATTTTGCACAAGGTATATAGAAGATATGCAAAAAATTCCCTGTCAGATACTGATTTTTCAAACTTGGCTTCGGAACGAAGAAAATTCCCATATGATGCATACGAGCCAGAGGTTTTCATGTTTTTCAATAACGGGACATCAATGGATTTAGAAATGTCAAACATTGGACCAAATGGAGGAAGTCCAGTAAGAAATGACACATCTAAAACTGTGGGACCCATCATTCCACAGTTGAAACGGAAATAATTGAATGATGAATCCCAAAAAGCTAGGGCAGCATGTATGAGAGCAGGGTTTTGTTGGATACCATATCGAAGTAGTGAGATGATGTGCCAAAGCCCAGTTTGCTCTAATTCTGTTTTCTTATACTTCAACATATGCTCAGTCCATTCGCCCCAATCCTTATCTTGAACTGGCCAGCATACAAAATTCTTGGTAGGCCATTCTACAAAATTTAACGTTTGATCTTTTATAAGTTTACCCTCTCCTAAGATAGGATAGCATGATGTAAATTTGAGGGGAAGATCGAAAAATGCAGGCCCAAGAATGTGGGTATCAATTCTGTCAGGATTCTTAACAAAGATCTGGTTATGCAAATCACCTCTTGGGTTTGACATTTCTTCTTTAACGTATCTTCTGAGAACGAGAGAAGAGGTGCTCGTTGATGTATCACTTCCAGAAGTCATGTCTGCAGGAAGTTGAGAACTCAGGAGGGAGAGCAAAGTGTTTGAAAGTCTGAACATGTAATGAAAACGTTTCAAGCCCTAGATTTATACTTCGCGATGAAACGATGTGGCGGTTCGGGTCAAATATTCGATTAAAGGCAATTGGGCTTACATTATTTTAGGCCCAAGCTTAAATTTTAACCCGTAAATGATACCTCACTTCGATTTTAAAATTACCATAGGTTCTAAACCATTTTTATTGGTTTAATATCATAAAATGTACGTAATCATGTTTTGATTATCAAGAGTTCGAATTGGTTTAAAGTATCTTCAAGTGCGTCGAAAAGCATTGAAAAATGCAAATTAAGCCATAAAAAGAACTGAAATTGCATTAACATAAAGAAATTACATGCTACAGAGGGAAATCCTATTACATCAAGGAGAATTAAACATCTACTTTGGGTGGAGCAGCTGTTGGAGTAGGGATAACTCGGAAATAATGAGGAAAGCTCCAAGTCACTAAGGCATGAAATTTGGCCCAAGTGAAATCAAAAAATTCTTTTTCCTTCATTCTGACTTCAGTTTCTCCATCTAACTTGAGTTTCTTCTCGATCAGAGGCCTGATTTTCAAAACTAGAGCTTTGGCTTTGATTTCGAACTTGGCCAATTTTAGAGCATTCCTCTTTACACAGCTTCTGAACTTCTTTCGAAGCCTTTTGGAAATTCCAGATGGGATTTCGAAGGACTTTCCTTTCAGGTTTTCTATCTTATTGTGAAGCTTAACGACCTGGTCATGTGCAATCTCATAGTCATGAAGGTCTTGGTTAAATCCATAAGCAGCACTATTGTTCCTCATCCACATTCGAAGGAGAGGAAACTGGCTTAGAAAAGAATGAAGAAAAGAGCCAGTTAATTTAGAAACGGAGCATTGAATGGTTTCACAAGCCCATAAGAAATTTTTGCAAGGGATGTCTTCTTCAAGAATCCCTATATCCAAAAAGGCAAAAGCAGCCAATACTTCTTTGGCTCTAACAGAATCAGATTGTGGGTAAAGAGAATAAGAATAATCAGCTTAGAAAAAAGTAGGATCGAATTTGATACTCTTCAATTCCTGAAACCAATCTGGATTTTCAGGAAGGGTTCGAAGAGAAAGGTGGGAGGGATCAACAAATTTTCCCTCAAAATGAGGCCTTCGAACCTCATTTAACCAATAAATATATTGGCTTTTGGCTTTCTGTTTAAGCTCACCATAGCCAGCAAACCCAGATTTTTCATCTTCACAGACTTTGAAAAATGCAGGAGTAAGGCAAGTGGCAATGAGACTGTCAAGCACCATCATATTAGGATCCTGCCTAATGAGAGGAGATAAATATCTACTCATAGCTAATGAGCGATATCTACTCCAACCTCTGTAGCCAGCAGGATCATCCATCTTCACCACCACTAGTTTAGATGGTAAACCCCATAAAAAGGGTTCAGGAGTAGGAGAAACTGGAGGATTCCATGGATCAATGGGCTCAGAGTTGTTCACTTGAACCACTGTGTAAAAACGATCCCTTCGAATTTCACCAACAATTGGTGTAACAGCATTTCCAGTATTGACAGGGATTGGATCATGAAGAACCAAGTTTTCGAAGGCATTTTGGGTATTGGAAATGTCAGCCATGTTTAAATTAAGTTTAAGAAGATGAAAGCAAGATTAGGACAAAAATTGGTGATTAATTTTACTAGTGATCGAGTGCGTTTATAACTTAAAAATCTGAATTTGAAATGATTCAAATTTTGTAAGTGGAGAACGTGGGTGTTAACTGCCCATTATCCGCAAAACCTCTCACAGGGAGCATAAGAATCAATTATAACTGTATCATTGGAAGTGACAAGAACTACCAATAACTTCTGCTTTGGAAGTTTACAGGAATTTGAAGCGGCAAAAGGCACATTAACACTTATTCAAATTCCTTGAACAAAGATGTTAATGTGGGGGGTATGTTTACATATAAAATTAACAAATCCAATAATCAATTGACACGTAATCAAAATGCCAAATGTTGGCAATTACTTATTGATGAAGACACACTGGATTAAAGGGACATATTTGAGTAAATACGATGTCGTATGGTTTCTCAAATTTGAAAAACAGTTATTGGCAGTTACAAGTCAAGGATAAAATAAAAATTGACTTCGAAGCCATGGTATTAACTGCTAAATACATAAACTCCACGTGTAAACTTGTGAAACAGGCAAATTGGCAGTTAGAACACGGGGAGTGCCTATTGAAAGGCAGTTATTCTCCTTAACATATAATCATTTGAGTTTAGTTCAAACAACCGTGCAGATTCAAAATCAAAGCTTCTGGAGGAAGAATTAGAAGAATTCAAATTCAGACGTGGAGGAGGGAAGAAACTTGTAGACACCCCGATTTTGAACCCGAGATGCGCTCGAGCATTTCCGATGATGAAACGGACCGATCATGACTACCTGGAACTTGTGAGAGTGACTTGAACTTGATCAAAATTAACCAAACAGCAACAAAAACAGCTCAAACCAACCCAAGCAGTGTTGAACCAAGCCAAGCCAACAATTGCCCTCAAGCACCTTGAGCGCTCAAGCTCTTGGCCTTGAGCGCTCAACCCTGGGAAGACACCTTGAGCGCTCAAGCCCGCATCCTTGAGCGCTCAACTCTGAACCAGTCAGGAATCTGCAGAATATCTAATCATGAGATTTTCTGCATGGGAGCGTCTAAGGTGATCTTCTACAATCCTTATACGTACTATACAGCCTAAATCTACTCCTAAACTACTCCTAAACTACCCCTAGCCCACTTTCAAAAACCAAAACCCACTTCCTCTCTCTCCTCTCCTCCCTCCCACTCACTGTATAAATCCACCCATTACCCCTGGTTTGAGGGGTAATCAGTTCTCACACTCCAGCTCCCAAAATCCTCCAGAAAATCGATCATCTCTCTCTCTCTCTACAAAACCACTCTTTTACCATCAAAGCCACTAGCAAAACCACTCTTTAAATCCAGAAATCTAGTTCTTGATCATCAATCAATCACCTACATTGTCCATTTCGTCCAGAGTATAAACCAAAAACATCCATAATTATCATCCCCAAGCCCAGAATCAAGAAAAAAATTACAAGTCTTTCCAAAAAGGTAGTGAAACATGTGATATATTCACTGTTTTGGGTCTTCTGAGGAAGACCAGTGAGTTCAAGCAAGTTCTTTGTACTTGCCTTGAATTCACAGAGGTCTAAACATTGTTCAAAAACATTTTTCAATTCTGCAGTTGCAATGGGGGTTGAGCGCTCAAGCCTCAAGCCTTGAGCGCTCAAGCCCAGTTTTGAATAAGTTTCTGTTTTGCTGATTTTCGTGCTCTCTTGGTTCTGATCATTATTCAGGAAGTTAACTATGTTCATGTAGCCTTCAAAAAAAAAAAAACTTATTTCTACTTCAAAATCACATGCATGAACTTTAGTTGACTATATTATGATGATCAAAGATCAATATCTTTGTAAAATGACATTTTGAATGCAAAACAGTGACTGGATCATCTTCTGTTACTCTTGTTTTAAACTTTCAAAATCCTGAGAATCATCGAGCATCTATTTTAAAGCTAGAAATCAGAGAGCCAGAATATGGCTTGAGCGCTCAATGTCGTTAACTTGAGCGCTCAAGCTGTTCTTGAGCAGTTTGTGGATTATTCGTTGATTCGATGATGGATCCTGGTGTAACTTGTTAATTGTGTGTGTGAGTTATTGTGGTCTGGATTTCCCTCCTTTCCTTTATTTTCAAACATTTCCTTGTTGATTCATCGAAATTATGTTCTTTTCATTCTTCTTTATGAGGTCGATCGATTTACTCTTACCTGTTTCTCCTGAGAAAGTCCTTAACAAGTGATCGATCTCACAAAGAAGTTATAAAAGGGTGTAATTTCATAGAGGCCAGGAACTGGTTTGAGCTGCTCAACCTATGGTCCTTGAGCGCTCAAACTGGTTTGAAGAGGTTGAGCGCTCAAGTCATGATCCTTGAGCGCTCAATCGCTATCTTGGAATCCAGTGTGCAAAACAGTTTATTTGGACCTTAATGTTTGTATTTTCGTGAAGTGTTGTATAGTTTCCATATTTTCTCATTTCTTGTAAATATTTGTATGATTCCACTTGTGATCATCATCATCACTCATGAAAAACATCAAGCACAAGCACCCACTTTAGATGTACATTTTATTGTTTATGTGATCCCCGTCCCCAATTCCCGTTTTCGTGAATAGAGTCCAATTTCAAACATTTTCAAAATCCCACAAAAGCATTGAGTAGAGACCGGTTCACGGACCGGGCGAGAGGGGTGCCGTAAAACCCTTCCCCTCTCGTAACCAAACCCCCGAATCCGAGAAATCTTTGGTTTTATCAAGATCAGTGAAATCTTTCTCAATGGGCAACGAGTCATATTTTTATCGGTTTCTCGGGTTCGGACCTAAAATCCGGGTGGCGACTCAAATAATCACAATCTTTTTCGGAACGCGAATCGCACCGAATCTCTGTGGGCCGTCCACAAGCTGGCGACTCCGCTGGGGACTCTGGTTAATATATATTTTATTTAATTACATTTGTGCAATGTTTGTTACACTTATGTAATTTTATTGAAATATGTGTTAATCAAAAGTGGGTTTAATTCGAAAAATATTTTGTGGGATTTTTCAAATGTTTGAAATTTGAATCTTGCATTGCATTTGCATAGTTCTTAGCCTCGCTGGCGTGTTTTGGCAATCCTGCCCGGCTTGCCGGTGACAGGGAATCCCGAAATGCCCAGCAGCCCTCGACCGTGATAGATCACATCGTCACTATCGTTTTTAACGGTAGGAGGCGGTTTTGATTTTGAGTCCGGGTTACCCTCAGTGACCAAAACCGGCCTTTGCATATATATAACCATAGAACCCCACGTTTAGCAGCCCACCTGTGCGTTAAGCTTATGTGCTCCATCTTGTTACGTGCTATGTGTTACCGCTTTCCTCGCCATGCCATGTTGCATTCATGCTTTTGCATTGTATATAGTTGGTGCGAGCACCGTTTGTATAGATTTTCTGTGTAGATATTTCATTTGATTTTAGTGCCTTTACGGCAGTTAGTAGGAGGTTGCCTCAGCCCGATGATGAGTCGTGCATCCCATATGCACGTTGTTCTTACGAGTTAGCCTTCAGGACGGCCGGACGTGGGAAAATTTGGATCGACAAAATTCCTAAACACGGATCTAAACGGGTTTAAGGGACCTTGGCCCGAGGAGGGACAATCGCCCTTAGGCTTCCGATCTTAGATCATTGTTGGAATATGTGCGGACCAGAATTTCCCAAATCCGCCCATCCGATGTCAAGGGCTTATCGCTTAAAAGAAAACTTGAGGATTGGGGCAATCTCCCAAAGCTGTCACAAAAGCCATATATTTGCATCTACACATATCCTTGTATAGTATAAGTTAAGTTCCCGGCAGTTAGTAGAAGGTTGCCTCAGCCCGATGATGAGTCGTGCATCCCATATGCACGTTGTTCTTATGAGTTAGCCTTCAGGACGGCCGGACGTGGGAAAATTTGGATCAACAAAATTCCTAAACACGGATCTAAACGGGTTTAAGGGACCTTGGCCCGAGGAGGGACAATCGCCCTTAGGCTTCCGATCTTATAGATCATTGTCGGAATATGTGCGGACCAGAATTTCCCAAATCCGACCATCCGATGTCAAGGGCTTATCGCTTAAAAGAAAACTTGAGGATTAGGGCAATCTTCCAAAGCTGTCGAATACAGTCTAGGAGACTTTAAATCCATGGAGTTTGAGATACCTCCGGTGTTGGCCGTGCCCAAACGGCCGCCCGTGATTCAAACTAGCCTTGAGATCATTAGTATCTGGATTACAATACCCAAATTGCTTTGTCTTGGATGGCCCAGAAAAGCGATTGGCTCTGATTCCAACAAGCTTGGAATTTAACCTGCTGAGTAATGGTCTACCCGGGGTGTTGGATAATCTTCTGTGCAATGATCTTGAGTGAGATTTGGATCCGGTAGAATAACCCTAGGTTGTACATGAAGTCTAGGAGACTTTAAATCCATGGAGTTTGAGATACCTCCGGTGTTGATCGTGCCCAAACGGTCGCCCGTGTTTCGGACTAGCCTTGGAACCGCCTGTATCTGGATGGCGGCACCTCATTGCTTTGTCTCGGATGGTCAAGAAAAGCGCTACGGCGTCAACATTTAGGCTTTAGGTTGAAACGCCGTACTCGCCGAGTAACGACTTACCCGTGGTGTTGATACAATCTTCTGTGCAAACGATTCCAAGTGAGATCCGAAACCGGTAGATTAACCCTAAGGCTAGAAATAGGACTAACTCCGTGAGTTGAGATGAGATGAGACGATAGTGAGCATTTGTAAAATCATTCTTTCATGTGCATAGTGAACACATCGAGTACGCATCTGAGTCCGGCTTTTGCTTTATGTCCAGTTCTTGAACCATTGGGCCTGCCAAGAAGAAGAAGACCTTACCTGTTTGGATTCGACCTCCCGGACAAAGATTGTCTAGATCCCTATCACCGAAGTCCGAAGTAAGCATGTCGGCTGAACAGGAGCAAGATCCCCCTAACGAGTTTGAACAACTGAGGAAGGAGATGCATGATGAGAGGGTCCGGAGTGACACCCGAATCGCCCAGCTCATGGCGATCATGTTAAATATTCAGAGCCGACTTCCCCCGCCTCAGCAGCAAATACCTGATGGTGGAGCTCGCAATCAAGAGGTCCCAAATGATGAACATCCGGAACAGCCTCCTTCCCCTGAAAACCCCCAATTGGCTGAAATGCTAGCTAAGATACTCAAGCTAGAAGAATCTGTGGCCAAGAATGAGAAACGAGCCATCACCGGTTTTGACATGAATAAACTCTGCATCTTCCCAGGCGCTAAGCTCCCCAAAAAGTTCAAACATGTGGATTTTGAGAAGTTTGATGGGACTGGGGATCCAAGGGGACATATTCAGGCATATGTAAGCTCCCTCTCTCTGCAAGAAGTTGATGAGCCTGCCATGGCGCAAATGTTTCACGAGACTCTCACGGGGCCTGCACTCCAATGGCTTTTGTCACTTGATGTTTCAAAGAGACAGACTTGGGAAGAAATGGTGGCTGCTTTTATTAAGCAATATGAGTATAATGTCCAGCTCAAAGTCACTACTCGTGAACTTGAGAGTATCAAGATGAAAGAAAAAGAGTCCTTTGCAGATTTTGTGAAAAGATGGAGAGCAAAGGCTGCGCAAATGACTGATCGTCCCAGTGACAAAGATCAAATAGCGCATCATAACCAAAAACCTTCAGCCAGATTTGGCCCAATACATGGTGACGGCCCAAGCGCATAATTTTGAGACTTACTTTGAAACGGGCTTGACGATTGAAGAAGCCTTGCAAAGTGGGGTGTTGAAGAAAGGGGATCCAATCCCCAAACCTAAACGCAATTATATTGGGAACACCTCGTCTCTATACGCAAATCCCAGTTACACAACCAGCACCTCATCTAATCCCATGAATCACCAGTCTCATAGAACTGAACCCATAAATGCCATCTTGTCTCAGCCAACCCATTCAGCTCAAGCACCACCAAACCAAAGAGGACGGCGCGCCTTCACCCCTCTTCCCTTACCTCTTCCTGTAGTCTTCGAACGACTCGTTCAGCAAGGAAAAATTAAACCACTCCAACCAACCCCGCCTCCACAAAATCCTCCGCCATCCTATAACCCAAACACCTTCTGTGTTTTCCATCAAACACCTGGCCACCCCACTGAAAGGTGTCAGCGTCTGCGTCATGAGATTCAAGATCTCATTGACAATAAACAAATTCGAGATCCCACTGAAAAGCCCAATGTTGTCACCAACCCTTTGCCAGCTCATAAAAGAAATGGAAACATAAGCTAGATAATCCTCAGCTCCACTCAAAAAGACCAAAACCCCACTCCCTTTGACCCAAGCCAATTCATTGTACCAGAAACAGACTCTAAGCCCATTGTGTCTATCCCAGTCGAACATGAAACATGCTTTCTCGAAGCTCACTTGGATCCCACTATATGGCAAGAGTGGGGAGATTTGATGATGGCCATGGAAGCCCGGGAATATGAAATGATGGTGGCCGACAATTTGGTAAATGAAGAAATCTGGCCGCACAATAACCAGATTGAGGAAGAACCCCTGCTTGGCGCCATGATGAACCTACTTCTAAATCCAATGATTGAAGATCCACTTGATGGGCTCGCACTTCCTAACCTTTTTGAACCATTTCCGTTGGTACAAGACCAGCCCCCTGTGGAAGAGGGACAGGGACAGAATTGGCATCAGGAGAATGAGGCACTCCATATTGCGCAGGAAGATGAATGGGATCCCACACCCAATGAATGGCAGCTCTTGGACCCCAATGATCCATTGGATGGATCTACACTCCCCATGTTCTTTGAAGAAGCTTATTTTCCGATGCCACCATTGTGGGAGGGTCGCCCTGATTTCTCCATGATGAGTGAACATGCTATAGACCGAATGACGGAGGGAATAGAGTTCACGCCATACGATTACATAGTCGATGAAAATCTTCCAGCACCTCAAGTGCACATCCCGGAAGGTTGTAATATCATGATGTTGAACGGTGGCTTACCCGATGTCTGGGGACAGCAAATGGAGGGGAATGATATGGCTAATGTATGGGCCAATCAGAATGAAGAAATAGCACTCGCACCACTGTGGGTTGGGAATGATGAGGTCTGGGCAGTAACGAAGCAACAATGGAGAACGGAGATGTATGGAGCGAAGCAACGGTGGAAGGGATTACCAAGGGCTTGGAAGAAGCTAGCATTGAAAAAGGAAAGAGAAAGGCGGAAGGCGATTTGGTTGACCTTTACACCGACTTGTGGGGGGATGATATTGATTCGGTTCTTCATCTTCTTCGGAGCGGACGGTTCTATCAGCCGCCTCAAATGTACACCGGAAGTACCTCTAACCCACCTCCTAACTCCCTGAACCAGCCACCTTTTAACCTAACTCCACAAAATAATCCAACTCCACAGAACAACTCAAGTCCACCAAACAACCCCATTGACCCAATCGCTAACCCTACCGACTTTCAAACCCTTTTTAACCCACCAGTTAACCAATCCCATGCTACCTCTGCAACCAACAGCCGTGTGACTCGTTCGAAACCCCCATCAACCACTGAAGAGAATCCCATTCAAAAGCAACTTGAGAAAACCCCGGCTGCTTTAACCATTTGGGGACTTCTCATGAGCTCCAGCGAGCATAGACAGAAACTTGCTCAAGCATTGTCTTATATGGAGATTGCTCCTGATATCACTCCTGAAGCTATGATGGCCGCCATCACTACCAAACCAACCATTACCACTAAACCAACCAAGCATGTCGTAACCTTTACCGAAGCCGACCTACCGCTCGAAGGGACAGATCACAACAAGCCCTTGCATGTCACCATGAAGTGCATGGGGAAATGGATCCCGGTAGTGTTAATAGATAATGGATCTGCACTCAACGTCTGTCCTCTCTGAACAGCACTATGTTTGGGACTCAAGCCAAAAGATTTCACGCCATCTGATCTCACTGTTCGAGCTTATGACAACACCCGCCGCAGTGTGCTTGGGACGGTTGAAATGGAGATTGCTGCAGAGGGGTTTAAATCAACAGTAGAGTTTCATGTACTCGAGATCCCAGCTTCTTTCAATCTGTTGCTAGGACGTCCTTGGATGCATCGTCCCGATATTATGGCAGTTCCATCCACTCTGCATCAGAAGGTTCTACTTGGTTTGGAAAGTGGAACAATTGCTCTTTACGGAGACACAGGCATTCGTCCTCATGCTGAAGATAATGCTCCCTTGCTAGAAATTATGCATGATGAAAATGATGTCCAACTCGGGGGTTTCGCTTTTGATACGTCCGGCGGTGTGTTCACGCTGCGCATTGATGATGATTTCTCAATCAGCACCACCGTCCTTGAAATGATGAGAAGGATGTCCTATCTGCCAGGGACTGGTTTGGGTCGAACTCACCAGGGGGTGGCTCAGTTTCCTGAATTCCCTTCTCAACGAGGCCGTTTCGGGTTAGGATATGAGCCCACATTGAAAGAGATGCAAAGAGGAAAGATCAATAAGGCCAGCACCAGTGCAAACCGCCAGATTCGCTTTGTCAAAGAAGGGTCAAATGAACCATACCACGGTCAGCCTGAGCCATTTGTAAATGAAATAAATGGAAAGATGCACCCAGGATTCGAAATCTTTGCTAATGATGCTTGGGATAGCGAAGATGAGCACGAAAAGGTCGAGCAATTGGTGAAGGACCTTAAGGCGGACTGGATGGAGGCTTTGGATGGTGGGATCTTAATGTCGATGTTCGACGAGGTCAGTCTAACAGGTAAGGATAAAGAAGAGCCAGCGGTGATGATGCTTGGACAGGAGGCTTTCGAAGACCCCAGCGTGCTGATAGTGGATGCAGTCGGAGAGTACAAGAATTGCACTTTCACTCCTGTTGTAAAATTTACTAATGCATTCACTAAGCTAGAGTCCGAGTCTGAATTAGGGTATGAACTTGACTGTGAGTCGGAGTTTGTGCCTCATGGCCCTCCACATCGTCATTTCTATTTTGAGTTTGAGTCTGATGCCATGTACTGCGCCCCGGAGGGCTTTGTTAATGAAATGGAAGGTGATTTCGCTTACTTTGCTGTTCCCGAAATAAATTGTGTCGACCCTGACGATGATGAGACTGAGTTCGAGGGAGAAATACCCAAGGAACTTAAGTCTCTGATTGAAAGGGAAAATGAAAGGCATGCTCAGCCAATAAAAGAAGAAGTTATTTCAATAAAATTGAGAGATGAGGAAAATCCTCGCATGGTTCAAATCGGTTCCGAGCTATCTTCGGAGGAACAGAAATTGCTCATTGATTTACTCAAAGAATTCGAAGATGTTTTTGCTTGGTCCCACGCGGATATGCCCGGAATCGATCCTGAAATTGTGCAACACCGAATTCCCTTATACCCTGATGCAAAACCAGTAAAGCAGAAGTTGAGAAAAATCAGGCCAGATTGGGTAGAAAAGGTCAAGGAAGAAGTCACCAAGCAATTCAATGCTGGTTTTCTGATGGTAACTGAATACCCACAGTGGGTAGCAAACATTGTGCCGGTACCCAAGAAAGATGGAAGAGTCAGGGTGTGTGTAGATTTCAGAGATTTGAACAAAGCTAGCCCAAAGGACGACTTTCCCTTGCCCCACATTGACGTATTGGTGGATAACACAGCGGGCCATGCTCTGCTGTCATTCATGGATGGGTTCTCGGGTTACAACCAGATCCTGATGGCACCAGAAGATCGAGAGAAAACGACTTTTACCACTGAATGGGGAATGTTCTGTTATCGAGTTATGCCGTTTGGACTGAAGAATGCTGGGTCAACCTATCAATGAGCCGCTACAACCTTGCTACATGACATGATGCACAAAGAAGTCGAGGTGTATGTGGATGATATGATTGTGAAAGCGAAGGAAAGAGAAGGTCATCTCTCGGCACTGCGCAAATTCTTCGAAAGGATTCGTAAGTACCGAATGCGCTTAAATCCACAAAAATGCACGTTTGGGGTCACTGCTGGAAAGATGTTGGGATTCATGATCACCACCAGGGGAATCGAAGTCGATCCGTCAAAAATTAAAGCCATTCTCGATATGGAGCCGCCCCGGACAGAAAAAGAGGTACGGAGCTTTCTTGGGAAAATCCAGTTCATCAGCAGATTCATCGCAAAGTTAACATCGACTTGCGAGCCGATGTTTCGTCTATTGAAGAAAGGAACACCATTCAAGTGGGATGATAAGTGCCAAAAAGCATTTGAGACAATCCGACAGTACCTTCAAAGTCCCCCAGTGTTGATGCCACCGACACCTGGGAAGCCTCTCATCTTATATCTATCAGTAACACAATCTGCAATGGGCTGCATGTTGGCACAAGAAGGTGAAGCAGGAATCGAGAAGGCGGTATATTATCTGAGTAAGAAGATGGTTGGGGCCGAAGAGAGATACACACCTCTGGAGAAAACCTGTTGGGCCCTTGTGTGGGCCTCCAAAAAGCTAAGGCACTACATGTTAGCTTATTCGGTAGTGTTGATTTCTCGAATGGACCCTCTCAAATATCTGTTTGAGAAACCAGCACTCACTGGAAAACTGGCACGATGGTTACTCCTGTTGGCCGAATTTGAACTCAAGTATGTAACAAGAAAGTCAGTGAAAGGCAGGGCTGTTGCAGAATTCCTGGCAGATCACCCGATTGAGGGACCAGAAGATACAGAGTTTCAATTCCCCGATGAGCATGTCATGGCGGTGTCAGATGATGTTTGGAAGCTGTACTTCGATGGAGCAGCAAATCAGAAAGGATTTGGGATCGGCATACTGCTAGTTTCACCAGAAGGGCCGCACATTCCCCTTTCTTTCAAGTTAAATTTCGAAGTTACGAATAACCAGGCAGAATATGAGGCGTGCATTGTTGGAATGGAGGCTGCTCTTGAAATCAGGATAAAGAAGTTAGAAGTGGTCGGAGATTCGAATCTGGTGGTTTCCCAAGCCAACGGTGATTGGAAGGTGCGGGAAGAAAAATTGAAGCCATACCATAAGGATCTTGACGATCTGATTCACCAGTTTGAGCAAGTAACCTTTACTCACATACCAAGAATGAAGAATCAGTTCGCCGATGCACTTGCAACCCTAGCATCAATGGTAGAATTGCCCGTAGGGGTGAGAATGAGGCCGATCATGATCGAGCAAAGAAATAGGCCAGCTTATGAATATGTGATGAATGTTGGAGAAATTGATGATGGTCTGCCTTGGTACCATGATATTTGGAATCTGATTGAGAAGGGGGAATATCCTGAAGGAGCGACCAAGAAAGATCGAATAGCGTTGCAAAGGTTGGCGTCACAATACATCATCTGTGGTGGAAGGTTGTATAAAAGGTCTTACTGTAGCATGCACAAGCTATGCATCTATGGTGATGACACGAAGAGGGTAATGGAGGAAATCCATGAAGGAATATGTGGTCCTCATATGAGCGGATTAATGATGGCAAAGAAGATTCTGAGGCAAGGATATTTCTGGTTGACCATGGAAACAGATTGCGTTCAGTATGTGCGAAGATGTCATAAGTGTCAAGTCCATGCTAATCTCATGCATGTCCCACCATCTGAACTTCACACAATGGCAGCGCCTTGGCCTTTCTCAGTGTGGGGAATAGATGTGATCGGGAAAATCACGCCGCCAGCATCAAATGGACACAAGTTTATATTGGTGGCGATCGATTACTTCACGAAATGGGTAGAGTCAGCTTCTTACGCTACATTGACAGCAGTACAAGTGGCCCATTTTATCAAGCAGAACATCATTTATCGGTACGGGGTCCCTAATGCCTTTGTATCAGACAATGGTGTGCATTTCAAAGGAAGGGCAGCAGAAGTACTCGAAGAGTTTAATGTTCAAGTGCACAAATCAACAGTGTACAGGCCACAAACTAATGGAGCCGTGGAAGCAGCAAACAAATCAATCAAGAATATCTTGGAGAAAACCATCGAATCATCTAGGGATTGGCATGAGAAACTGCCGTTGGCATTATGGGGATACCGCACCTCTATCCGAACTCCAACAGGCGCAACACCCTATTCTCTGGTCTATGGTATGGAGGCAGTACTTCCCATTGAGCTTGAAGTGCCATCTTTAAGGGTGATGATAGAAAGTGAAATCGATGAGGCTGACTGGTTGAGCGACAGATTCGCAGAACTAATGCTGTTTGATGAAAGGAGACTGCGGGCCTTGTATCACATTCAGGAATACCAGAGAAGGATTGCTCGCGCATTCAATAAGAAGGTAAAATCCAGGGATCTGATCGAAGGAGATATGGTAGTAAAAGAGATTCGGGCGCCAATATTCGATCCACGGGGAAAATTCAGGCCGAAATGGTCAGGACCATACATCATCAAAACCATCCTCGATGGTGGGGCAGCAAGTGATTATTGATTTGGATGGAAACGAGTTCAACAATCTTGTCAATCTGGACCA